>QJPP01007255.1:0-600000 GCA_003996215.1 Jaltomata sinuosa
CAATTCCGAGCTCATTTGAAGGTATTGGTGTTTAGTGTGTGTTCTTGGTGTTCTATGTGTTTTTGATATTCATCAAGAACATCTTGAAGAAGAAGAAGCCAAAAGGTACGTTTGATCTAACTTTTCCAAGTCAAAGTGGTCAAAGATGTTTGTTGGGTCCACAAGTGGAATTTAAAAAAAAAAAAAAAAAAAAAAAAATTCCACGCCCAGTCTCACCCAGGCGCGTGAGACCAACTTCAGAGAGCATTTTCTGCAGGTTTCCATACTTAGTTTTTTTTAGGGGTCTCAAATTTTGGGACCCCAAAATTTTTCTAAGTGTTGGAACTTTTAAGACCCCAATTTTTTTCTAAGTGTTGGAACTTCAAACTTCTTCTTCTACACTCATTTTTCTTAGATTTCTCAACATCTAATTAATCTTTAATTACTTGTTAACTAGTTTTTAAACATCAAATCATCTCTTTGATTCTCCAAATTAAGCAACAACAAGTAGTTTCTCCTACTTTTGTTACTTAATTCTTGAGTCCGAATTCTTTCGTGCTTCTTCCTTCTTCTTTTCTTGTCTTGTTTTCGTTGATTAATTCCTTGATTCAAGTCCGTTAGAGTCTTTCAAGTCGTCCTTCTTTCAAGAGTCACATGAATCCACTCCTCCACAAAGGATAGGTGACCTTGAGTTGATTGAGCGGAGCTAGTTCACTATCAATTTTGAGACAACGCCACAGGAGGTGAGTTGAGAGTTACATACGAGGTACGTGAGCCTTTTACTACTAACCTTGCTTGTTGAGTTTTGTAGGTGCCATGTCCCACCACGGTGCAAGTCCAGTTGGGGAGAGCTCGGAGAACCTCATGGAGGTTCTTGCACACCTCTCCAAACAAATGGCAAAATGAATGGGAAGTTAGGAGGTATGGAGGAAAGGTTGGTACGGGTGGAAAATGAGAATAGAGGGAAGACACTCCAAGTCGAAAATGAGGAGGCAAGGCGAGCATCGGTGCAATCCACCACCATTACTCCGGGGCAAGCTCACCAACTATGTTACCCTCCACAAAATCGAACCCGAAACTTCCAACAACCCACCTTCCAAACAAACAACCCTCCAAACTTCACAAGGCAACCAACACCACATCCACATCCGCATCCACAACCCTATCGCCCTCCACAAGAGAACCGTCCTATTGTGGCAAACCAAGTTTTATACCAAACTCCACTCCGAAATCCATCAAATGCGTCCTTACATGATTCCTACATATCACCTCCACGAAACACCACACAAACACCCTACCCAAACCACCAATTTCAAAATCCTCTCTATGACGACATGAATGAAGTTCACAATAATGATGAGTTTTGGGAGCATGGGGGTAGAGATGACTATGAAGGGCCAAGGGAAGGGGTCCAGCCTCGGGACTTAGGGTGGGACCAAGGAATAGGAGGTCAACGCTATGGGAATAGAGGAGATAGGATGGGGAATAGAGGAGCTAGGTATGGAGAACGGAATGATCAAGATAGGGGATTGAACACGATCAAGGTTACACTTCCAAAGTTCAAGGGAAGTAGTGACCCGGATGAATTTCTTGAATGGAAACTACAAAGTGAACGGATTTTCCTTACTAATAACATCTCGGAATCATTGAAGGCGAAGTATGCCCTCACTCAATTCGAGGGATATGCTTCCACATGGTGGGAATCCAAGAGGAGGGAACGAGAGAGTCGTCATCTCTATGAGTTGCCCACTTGGCAAGAGTTGGTTGGTCTAATGGAGTATAGGTATTTGACTCCGGATTACTACCAAGAAGCTCTCAAGAAGGTGTACATGCTTAGGCAAGATACCAAGAGTGTTGAAGAATACTATGATGAATTTGAGAACTTGAGAATGAAGTCCAAGCTTGAGGAGCATATGCAATATACGGTGATACGATTCATGGCAAACTTGAGGCCCGATATCTTGAAGCCTTTGAGACTTAAACACTATGAGAATCTTGAAGCGGCTTTCCATGATGCCTCTAAGGTCGAAATGGATTTGAAAGATGAGAAGACATACAAGGCCAAGAATTTTTCACCTTCCTCATGGAGTAAAAACAATGATAAGTGGAAGACCCCAACTCCTCGAGAATCATCTAAGGGTAGTGGTCAAGACACTCATGTCAAGGTTGATTACAAAGCCAAAGGGAATGACAAGCAGAAAGGAGGTAACTTTGAAAAAACCAACTTTCCTCGACCCTCTACCATCCAATGCTTTCGATGTCAAGGGAGGGGACATATTGCTAGTGAGTGTCCTAATAGAAGGACAATTGTTGCTTTTCTTGATGGGTATAAAACCGATGAGGAAGATGAGCATAATGAAAGAAGTGAGGGAGAGGGGGATAAAGGTGAAAGGGAGAGAGTAGCTTCGGGGGATGAGGAAGAAAGGTTGGATGAGAGGGTAAATTTTGCTTGCTTCATGGAAAGGGGGCAACCCCTACTTGATGATAATGAAGAGTTGAAGGTAAATACCAACCTTTCATGTGTTGTGAGGAGAATTATGGGAGCCCTTGCCAAAGAAGAACTTGACCAAAGGGAGAATCTGTTTCATGCTAGGTGCAAGATCCAAGATAAGGTGTGTTCTTTGATTATTGATAGTGGGAGTTGCACTAATGTGGTGAGTAGTTCTTTGGTGGAGCGTATGCAGATTCCAACAAGAAGGCATTCCAACCCATACAAGCTACAATGGCTCAATGAGAGTGGAGAGATGAAGGTCCTCAAACAAGCAAATATTCGATTTAGTGTGGGCAAGTACAATGAGGAGTTGATTTGTGATGTGGTACCCATGTTGGCTTGTCATGTATTATTTGGGAGGCCTTGGCAATTTGATAGAGATGTTGTGCACTATGGAAAGACCAACAAGTATGCATTTGTGATTGACGGTAAGAAATATGTACTTGCACCTCTCACCCCATACCAAGTGAGTGAGGACTATCGGGCTATGAAGGAGCTTCGGGAGAGAATAAGGGTGGAAGAAGCGAAGAGTGAAGGTGAAAGTTCCACCATTGTTCCAAAGGAGGGAAGTGACTTGGCTAAAAATAAGAAGAACATGTGTATGATAGCCAAGCCAAACAATTGTCTAAAAGGTGTGGATGAGGAACGCTTTTTAGTGTGCCTTGTCAACACCAATCTTTTATTGCATGCTAACCAAGATACTAGCATTTTGCCTAGTATTGTTTCTTCTCTTTTACAGGACTATGATGAACTATTTCCGGATGAGATGCCCGCGGGACTACCACCCTTGAGGGGAATTGAGCACCAAATTGACTTTGTGCCGGGGTCACAAATTCCCAACCGACCAGCCTATAGGTGTAATCCGGAAGAGACCAAGGAACTACAAAGGCAAGTGGAAGAACTCCTTGAAAAGGGATTGATCAAAGAAAGCCTAAGCCCGTGTGCCGTACCGGTTATCCTTGTTCCCAAAAAGGATGGTACTTGGAGAATGTGCATTGATTGTAGAGCCGTGAACAAGATTACAATCAAGTATAGGCATCCAATTCCAAGACTTGATGACATGTTGGATGAGCTTTGTGGATCAAGTGTGTTCTCAAAGGTTGATCTTAGGAGTGGGTACCATCAAATTCGAATGAAACAGGGTGATGAATGGAAGACGGCTTTCAAAACAAAATTTGGGTTGTATGAATGGCTTGTGATGCCTTTTGGTTTGACTAATGCTCCAAGCACTTTCATGAGGTTGATGAATCATGTCCTAAAACCCTTCATCAACAAGTTTGTGGTTGTGTACTTTGATGACATACTTGTGTATAGCAAGACAATCGAAGGGCATGTAGGCCATTTGAAACAAGTGTTTGATGTTTTGCTACGAGAAAGGTTATTCGCGAATCTCAAGAAGTGTTCTTTTTGTGTTGAAAAGGTAGTGTTCTTGGGCTTTGTGGTTAGTGCAAGTGGTATAGAGGTTGATGAAGAAAAGGTGGAGTCAATCAAGACTTGGCCGACCCCATCTAACGCAACTGAGGTAAGAAGTTTTCATGGGTTGGCGAGCTTTTACCGGCGTTTTGTGAAGGGTTTTAGTTCAATTGCTTCCCCATTAACCGAATTGATCAAGAAAGATGTACCTTTTGTGTGGGGGAAGAACAAGAGAAGTCCTTTCAAGCATTGAAGTCCATGTTGCGTTTCTCCCCATTACTCCAACTACCTAATTTTGATAAAGCTTTTGAGATAGAGTGTGATGCTTCGGGTGTTGGGATAGGTGGTGTCTTGATGCAAGAGGGAAAACCATTGGCGAACTTTAGTGAAAAACTAAAGGGAGCTACTCTTCGGTACTCAACTTATGACAAGGAATTATATGCACTTGTGAGGGTATTGGCTCATTGGCAACACTACTTGTGGCACAAAGAGTTCGTGATAAGGACCGATCATGAGTCCTTGAAACATCTTAAGGGGCAATCCAAGTTGAACAAGCGACATGCCAAATGGGTTGAATTCATTGAGACCTTTCCATATGTGATCAACTACAAGCAAGGCAAAGAGAATGTAGTAGCGGATGCTCTATCAAGGAGGTTTGTATTGGTCAACACCTGGGCTTCTAAAATGATGGGATTTGAAAGCTTGAAGGGATTCTATTCTATGGATCCCGATTTCAAAGAAACTTTTGATTGTCTTAGTCAAGGGAAGCGGGTTGATAGGTTCCAATTGGTTGATGGATTCTTGTTCAAGAATGGGCGAGTTTGTGTGCCCATGAGTTCATGGAGAGAGTTGTTTGTCAAGGAAGCTCATAGTGGTGGTTTGATGGGGCACTTTGGAGTACCCAAGACACTTGACATCCTTATGGAACATTTTATTGGCCAAAGATGAAGCATGACGTGGAGCGGATTTGTGGACAATGTCTCGAATGCAAGCAAGCCAAATCCACGACTCGGCCTCAAGGTAAGTATACCCCTCTTCCTACTCCTAGTGGTCCATGGATGGACATTTCTATGGATGTTGTGTTGGGACTTCCTAGGACTAAAAGAGGACATGATAGCATATTTGTGGTAGTGGATAGGTTCTCTAAAATGACTCATTTCATTCCATGCCATAAATGTGATGATGCATCCCATGTAGCATCCTTGTTTGTCATTAATGTGCTTCAATTGCATGGAGTCCCTCAAACCATTGTTAGTGATAGGGATTCCAAATTTCTTAGTCATTTTTGGAAGAATCTATGGGGTACACTTGGTACCAAACTCATGTTTTCTACTTCTTGTCATCCTCAAACGGATGGACAAACCGAAGTAGTCAATCGGACTCTTGGAAGCATGCTTAGGTGTATGATTAGGGGCACCCCAACCACTTGGGAAGACCATTTACCCTTGATAGAATTTGCATATAACCGGTCTTTCCACTTTTCTATTGGAATGTCCCCATTTGAAGCATGTTATGGCTTTAAGCCTTTGTTTCCATTAACTATGACTCCTTTGTCTAGCCATGTTGTTGTGAGCCTAGATGCTGAACAAAGAGCAAAGGAGATGATGAACATTCATTCCAAGGTAAAAGAGGCCATTGAAAAAAACAATTCAAAGGTGGCCAATCGAAAGAATCGTGGAAGAAAGGAAGTGATTTTCAACCCGGACGATTGGGTGTGGGTTCATTTACGAAAGGAGAGGTTCCCACAAGTTCAAAAAGGAAAGCTAAGCCCAAGGGGAGACGGACCCTTCAAAGTGCTCAAGCGGATAAATGACAATGCATACATGATTGACTTACCAAGTGAGTATAATGTTCATAATATTTTCAATATTAGTGATCTTTCTCCTTGTGTTGTAGGTGATCAATTGGATTCGAGGACGAATCATTTTCAAGAAGGGGAGGATGATACTAGATTGGAAAGCATGGATGGTACTATCTTGGATGGCACTTATCCTTCAAGGCCTTTCACACGTAGTCAAGCTAAAGAGCTCCAAGACCTTCAAGCAATGTTCATGAAAAGGGAAGCATTAGAGAAGCTTGAAGAATCCCAAAGGAAAGCATACAATGTGTGGGTGGTCTATTAAAGTGAGGTGGAAGGGGGAATTCAAGAATTCCCAAAAGAAGGCAACCAAACAAGGCCCTTACTTCATTAAGGGCAAAATTGTAATAGCTAGTGTCTTCTTATTCCCTAGTAAAAGTAGTAGCTTTTCTTCATTTGGAAGACTAGTTTTTGCATATTGAAGATTGATACTCTAAACTTGTAGTTGCTAGTGTAAGACTTAGTGTAATTCCCTTAAGGAATTAGTGAGTGATTAGGGTGACTCTCTTAATTGTTAGTTTAACTTCTTTACTTAATTAATCGAAGGTTTCCCACTTGTGGATCTCATTTAGGTTTCCTTGATTAGTTGAGTTGAATTAGTATCTAGTTGTTGGAATCAATTGGGAGGTGAGGGTTTTAGCCCCTTGTTGCCCATAATTTCAATTCCTAATTATTAATTCTCATATCTTTTCCTTCATTTCTTCTTGTTTGTTGTATTCCCGTTATCACTCTATTCTTTGTTCGGACACAAAATGAGAAGACGAGAGATATGCTTGACGAGTGAAATGCAAGTGTACTCGTTCTATAATGACGCGGAGTCTCATTTGAGACTCCTTGCAACTCCGGCAAACCATGTGAAATAAGAAAAAAGAAGCAAACATTAGCAAAGGGGCATTTAATTTAAAGGAACACAAAAGAAGAAGAAAATCACCACAAAAAAAATATATAGGGTCATGCTAGATCAAGGTTCATGCCTCATTCTTATACGAAGATATACCGAAAGTATAATTAGCGCTCCAAGTTGTTTAGGAAATAAAGTCTTTTATTTTTTCATTTAAACTTTTAAATAAGTAACAATTTTACACCAAATCCGAAACATAAACACAACATCAAACAAAAGTTCCCCGGCAATAACTTTTAAATAAAATGGAGTATTGAAGAAAAGCAAAGAATACAAAGTTTTCAAATAAATCAAAACTGAACACTAGGGAAGCAAAGGGTACAAAGCTCTTAAACAAATCCATACTACTGTAAAACTTAAAAACACACTTTTTATTAACTTAAATACTCAAGATGACTTTTAGATCAAGCTAAACACATATTAGTTCTTAAACTTATGAATCTGTAGTAATGTTCATAAACATTTACCAATTTGTCTCAAACAAAGTTCTATGAAGCTTGAACAAAAGACACTAACAAAGTATTAGCCGAGAGAAGATCTGCTCACTTTCATATTAGTGTTCTATTTTTCACTTAGATGGCTAAAACAGGGGAATAACATCTCTAATCACATAAACTTAAATAACATATACTGGTACATCCATTTTTTTTTTTTTGCTTCCGAAAAGTATTACTGAAGAAATTAAAGGGAGTACTATTATAAAAAAAAAAAAAAACAAAGGTTAACAGATTGATTATTTTTAAAGAACGTCACTGGTTCCTTCACAAAAAAAATTCCAACGAAACCAAAACTTTAAGAAAAAGTCGTTGAACATGAATTAAAGGCGCCAAAAGACGTCTTCATATGATCAAAGGAGTGTAACATGCTTCCTACACAAGTTTTGACAGCAAAGAAGGAAAAGAAATACTAAAGATTGGAGAATAAGGTCGTATTTTCACCTGTTTCGGAGCAGCGAACTCGGAGCGTCTTGACCAAGTATCTATGCTCGAAACTCAGACGGAACCAGAATTAATCTTCGCACAAGGAATCCAAAAAAGAACGACGAAGGACTAATATTTTTGCGAGGAAGGAGAGATGCTTTATGGCTATGCAATGAGGGCTGCCAACTAATGCCTCAAACGTTGTCAAAGCTTTGTATTTATAAGAGCGAAGCTAGGGTTCATGGGGGGATTTTGGGCGGAATTTTGAATGCAATTTGAATTTGAATGTTGTAGGCTACACGTGATTTCGCAGATTGATTCAGAAAAAGAGAGCAAACGGGATAAAACTTGCCTAAAACTCGCTTGAGAGAAAAGTAACCAAACAAAAGAGAATACCTCATATGCTTGTTAAAGATTTTGAGGATATCTTGGTCAATTTCTCGAGATTTCCCAACGATCCTCCATAAATGAATGCTCGAAATAGCCTTACAAATCTCTGGCATGCAAGGAAGGGAGGTTGTTGTCTTCCTCAAAGTGGAGAAGAAACCAAAATTGGCTTTCTGCCATTGCAGACCAAGAGAGAGAGAGACGACGAGGGAGAGAGAAAGCATTATCAAAAGCGGCTGATGCAAAACTCACCATATTTTTTAGGGTTTCAAAGGGTATGTTAGGTATTTTAGGTAGATTAAGTGGGGGTAAAATAGGTAGTTCAAGCAAAATGGGGTGAGTTGGATTTTGGGATGAGTTTGACCAACCAATAAAAGAGCGACACGTGGCGGAGAAGAGGCTAGGTGTGTGGAAGAGTGTGGGAAGCGTGTGTTTATGACTGTTGGGGCGCTTACGTGGCGCTTACATGGCATCCACGTGGATTAAAACGTATTCCATTAAATAAATTATTTATGATTATAAAAAATATTAGGCAAAATCAATATCGTAGGAATTACGATAACGTTTAGAAAAGTTAGAAAATCAAAAGAAGTATTTGTAGGAAAAGGGAGCAAATACGGAAACGGAAGGAAATACGGGGAAAGAGGATTCTGCCTAAGAGTGACGGCCCGAGTGACGGTCCGTCACATGTGTGACGGTCCGTCACATAGACCGTCAAGGTGATGGGCAACACTGCCTAGGGGTGACGGCCGCCGTGACGGTCCGTCAAGGTGATGACGGTCCGTCACCCCCCACCGTCGCACCATGGCAGCAAAGAGGCAGTGCCACTGCCTTAAGGTGACGGTCCAGGCGACGGTCCGTCACTGGCTTGACGGTCCGTCAGCCTGGCCGTCAAGTTAGCAAAGAAGGCAGTGCCACTGCCTTAAGGTGACGGTCTGAGTGACGGTCCGTCACATGTGTGACGGTCCGTCACATTGACCGTCAAGGTGGTGACGGCCTCCGTCCTTTGCTAAATTAAAAATAACGAGCACGCTGCTAGATTTATAGAATAATAACAATAATAAAGTAATAATAATAATAGTAGTAGAACTATATTGATAATTTCACAAAAATAAGGACGATAGCATTACATAGATTTCTAATTATAATAAAATAACTTGTAAATTATCAAAATTATTTGAAGCTTAAAGAATTTAACGGGGAGAAAGATGGGACAAAATTGGGTGTCAACAGTCAATTAATATGGGACAATTATTTTTAGTATAGTGAACAATTAATATGGACAGAGGGAGTATGTGGATAAGATAGTGCAAAACTGGAAAATTTGGAGAGACGCAGATTTATAGTGTCTCTTTATTATCATTAAAGAATGGCTCTAGCTTCCCTAATTTAAATTCATTCATGTTTACATGATCAGATTTTAAAGCTGTTCAAATCATGCTCATATGATCATTATATTCTGCAGGTGCCCTTTTTACATTGTTTGTTAGCTTTATTTGTTTTCCTTTTAATTGTTGTATCTTTTAAGAAATTGTGTTTATGATCATATATATATAAGTAACAGTACTTTTCTCATATTTAATTAGGAAGCAGATAGATAAAGGAAAATATAATAATATGACAAGAATTTTCCTGATTGATTGTACTTATGTCTTTATTAATTTTTTTTTCTTTCTTCCAATTAACAATTTTTCATTTTGAGTTATACCAATATTTTGGACTAAAGTTTTTGCATTTTGTGTATGGAAGATGTGATGAACAAATTTTGTTGTCTTTCATTTCTGATTTATTAGTCATTGATTTGATTTTTGACGTTGAAAAGTTTTCTACTAGAAAGCTTCACAAAGTTGTCATATGCAAGTATTAAGAAATCCACGACCCTTTTTATCACATTCTTTCTTTCAATTTGGATCTGCAGGTAATTGCTATTTTCATTTTAAAATTATCATCCTTCTTTTTTGTTTTCTGCATCTTTTAGTATAGGCTTAAAAGGTAAACACGACGGAAGAGTAGTTAATTGTTTGTTAATCGATTAAACCCGTAAAGTTTTTTTTTTTAATGTGATCATATCAGAAAGCGGTGAAGCAAAATGCAATAGTAGCAGTGAGGTAATCCTATTCTGTTGGTGCGTAATGGGTGTCATGTCTGGAAAAGGATATCAAAGTGTGATGTGTGTACATCTATCAACTTCGAGGGAGTATCAATGCGATTTTTGATTCAAATGATTTCCTAATCTTTTTAATTGTTTCAAGGAAATCTTTATCATTTTTCACAAGGCAAAATATCTCACTTCTTACTGAATAATATTTTTCACAAGGCAAAATATCTTACTGAACAAATTTCATGTTACTCATCACACCTATGTTTTAATATTATTTATATCTTTAAAAGTGTTGTACTGCTCGACATATATCAAGCATACTGAGAAAGATAAATTGGCCAAAGACGGGAAAATTATGCCTTGAATTTTTGCAAATTAGGAAGAGCCAAGGCTACAACCCTTTGCCTTTTTAAACTGCAAGTGAGACCAAACCAAGAGCAAAAAGTAGTATTCGTGGTCCAAGTATTGGCCAAAAAAAGAGAGGGACTTGTAAAAAGAAGAGTGTTTTAGAGAATGTATATATATATATATATATATTGTTATAAGAACTCCATATAATTTAGTACGGAATACACGTGCAACGCACGTGCCCATAATTAGTATATATATATATATATGTATATTTTGTAAACTAGATGACCCAACACGGTACCTTAACGGTAGTTCTATTTGTTTGCAAAATTGCTCTTCTGCTTCTCTAAACTTCAGATCAAATCATATATACAGCCATAACTTGCTTTGCTTTTAAATCCATTTCCTCCCATATTTGCGAAAATGGGTTCGAGGCTCTTGCTCTCAATATCTTCTCGTTCATGTAATGAATGGTGTTTACACTGTAATCAGGGTAGCTTTTAAGCGTGTGTATATGCTCTTGTTCTGTTTTGAGTTGTACGTTAAGTCATTGGCCAAGTGATTCACACCCTTTACAGAATGCAGCTATGTTGTTCGATGAAATTCCTGTGAAGAGCATTTCCCGTCTGAAGCTAAGATGTGGATGGAGGCCTTGCACTACCGGAAGATACCATTTTTAACCTGTACACGGGTAAATTTTTTCTCTTTCAGATACTTTAAGCTCTTTATTGGCTCTTTGAATTGGGTGAGCAGGATCATGGATATGTTATTCGAAAAGTTCATGACATGAAACCTGATTTGTCTTTTTACAAATTGTTGTTTGAAATGTATGACAAGAATAGGCATGCATACACTAAATTTACAGCAGTGATTAGTTTGTTTAAGGGCATAGGGGCAGGAGTCAAACCAGTTGGTGTGGCATTCTTGACTGCCATGTCAGCTTGTAGTCAATCTTGGGATGTGAGTACTTTGATCCAGTGGCTCGTGATTGCAGTTCTATACCCAGTCCCAAGCACTGTAGTTGTTTATTGTGCCGGTGTATGGAAATTAGTTAGCAAGTTCTCACATTATAAGTACTGCACAAAAGGACAGCGAAGGAAAAGCCATATGATCCTTCATGTACTACTGTCTTTCATAGACATCAATCAAATCATTTTTACCACCTATTATAGGATGTTTCCGGGTACCATTCTCTTTCTTCACCAATATGATCTGAAATGAAATGCTTCTCAATCACAACACTGATTAGGTTGCCTATGAGTGGCCTTCTGCTATATATACCCAAACAATTAAGTAGAACTATAAATGACTGTGTGATGATGGGATAGAACGGAAGCAATTTTACAATCTCAGTACCATTTCCCCAATCTCCACATATAAATTAGTTTCAACCATTTAGGGCTATAATGATTAATGATAAATTATCCCATATATTTTGAATCAAGCTATAGACCTAAGCAAAGAAACACTTGGAATTAGAGATTATGATCATATTGTAACACCCTAAATTTTTGAGCTAGGATTCCAATCGTTTTTCGCGTGTAATTAGACCTGAACCCGGAAGATTTCATTGTAACTAGGTGTCATGGTCAAGCACTATGTGTGGGAAGAGTGTTGGATGTGAATTAAGGTCTTAGGGACCCTCTAGCATAAGTTAAGTTGAAAGCTTCTTTACCGACTAAGTTTTCATATAACTTTCTAACTTGGGTCATCTTCAAACGATCATTGCTCCTTGAATATAAAGAGTTAGGTGGCCCATGACCCACCAAATTAAAGTTCTTCGAGTCTTCTTTCCAACGCCACCGACTGCGCATTAATCCGAGTAGTTTACCAAGAAGACGTCAGTCTGCCCGAGGGTGACGACTCGGCGTGACGAACCGTCACACTTGTGACGATTCGTCAAGGCAAGTCGTCAGAATTAAACAGTGAGACCAAATTTCGGTCATGTTTTGACGGTTCAGAGTGACGACTCGCCAAGGTTATGACGGTTCGTCAGACAAACCCGTTCTGCACTGTTAACGCTTTTTCAAGGGGTTATTTGGTCTTTTCCCAGTATTTTTAACACCAAACTACATCGTTTTAACTGGACTAAACCTGATATTAAGCCTGAACTACCCCAAATCCCTCATTCTCTCAAAAATCAGATCAACACTTAGTCTAATACAGAGAAAAGAGGCGATTTCTTCTCCAAGGCAAAAGAACTCAAGTTTACCTTAGATTTTCTCCGTCAAAAGGTACGCAGAACATCCTTCTTAAATAATCTTCTAAACTCTATGGTTTTCAAACCTTACTCATCTATATGATTGTTAGTGAGAAGTTAGGGTTACAAGCATACGTATGATAACTTGACTAAAGATGCATAAACTATGATTTCCCTATCTCTTGCTTGAAATTACGATCGTCTAAATAATGAATTATATACGAAGGGATTTGATGGATTTTTACTGATTTCGATATATTCTTCAAAACGTTCAAATGATTTATTAAAGTTGAGTTAGTCTACTATTTAATGGATTTTGTGAACGAATTGGATCGATGGTGGAAGATTATTGTTTTCTTACATAATTGTTGTAAATGTGGGCATAATGGATTAATGACATACCTTATGAGTTTTAAATGATGGAATGAATGACTTGCAAGTCTTGGTATGACGATACCAATAACGGTTTATGCCCCTAACGGAATTGGTATTATTGAATGATGTTTTTAAAGATATGGAAAACGATAATAACTTGGGCTCTAAGAGAATTAGATGGTTAACCGAGAAGGCGTGAGGCTAAACGTCTCAACGCCCAAAACCTGTGTTTTGCCGACATAGGGATGGTTCGATCCTAACTTAGGACGACCTTATCTTTTCCTCTACGAGGATGATTGTGCTGGCCATATTATATTGAAATCTCGACTCATGCGGCAAACATGGGTTGGGGCTTAGCCGGTCGAGCGTTGATCGGACCCACATAGCCCGTGGTGTTGAATAGAAGTCGGTGATACCATTTAGTTCAAAAGTAAATGATATAAGTTTATTGTTTCTCTTAATAGAAACTACTTGGATATTTGCTGTTATTGTATTGGAAGTGTTTTAAATGCCAGCTTTTCAGGCAAAGTATTTTGTATCTATTTCCTCTGTTCTGTGTACCACTACATTCCACGTACTGGCCGTCTTCGGGCGGCTACATCGTTGTATGGTGTAGGTTCAGAGGCACCTTCCCCCGACACTACTCAGCGCTAGATTCGAGCAGACAGATCCAGCTTTTGGTGAGCCTCCATCCTTCGGAAGGTCACTTTTATGATAGATTTTTACAGTATTTTGCTTTATGGTATTGCCGGGGCCTTGCCCCGGTATAGATGATTTCTTTTCGTTATGGAATAGAGGCTTCGTAGATTATGTATGATTGGATCCCTTAAGGTTTGGTTTTGACTTATTTATATTGAACCAAACATATTAGTATTGTGTCCATTTCCGCTACTCTTTATTATTGAATGTGCTTATTATGAATGCTAAGGGGTCTTCTCAGGCCTTCACTGGTCTGGGATGCCCGTTACGTCCGGGGCCTAGTCTCGGGTCGTGACACATATTAAAAAAAATTATTTACAACAAAACTGTGTTACCATCTAAGATATCGGGGATGTGTATCTAGACGTAAATAATAACATGGCACAAGTCTTCTTTAGAAATTTGATTGTGAGGGCGCCAAAAGTCAACTAAATGACTGCTTTCTAGACCAGACTCAAGGAGCACTAAGTCAATGATTCCCATTAGGAGAAGTGCTGTCCAAAGTCAACCCATTATTCTCCTTATATCATCTAACAATTCAAGGAGCACTAAGTCAATGATTCCCATTAGGAAAAGTGATGTCCAAAGTCAACTTATTATTCTCCTTATATCATCTAACAATTCAAGGAGCACTAAGTCAATTGATTTTCTTGACAAATTTAAGCCAGCACAACATGTTATTCTTATGGATTAGTACCTTTCCATAATCAGAATTGCCATACACAGTAAAGATAATCTTCTATATTCTTCAGGCTATCTTCTCTTGGTTGTTATCCTACAAAATTAGTGCTGAGGTCCACACATGCTTAGCAGTGGCACAATACAAGTAGACACTGGTTGGTTTTGCTCTTCTTTGACCAGAAATATTGCATGACTTATGACCTTCTTAGCGATAAATGAAGCTGGAGAAATATTCCAACTTATCCAAATCGCTATTATTCAAATAACAATGATCCTAATTTGACCATTTTATAGTTACTGTATAAGTCTTCAACTGCAGCACCAACTTGTATCCTGGGCCATTGCTTTAGTATTATGGACGATCAATTCGCATTTTGTTATCAATAATTGGAATGGTGACTACAACTTGTTGATTCAACATCAAGAAATGTCTCCAGGTGGTCCCTAACTCTACCATTTTCAAGAAGATGAGGTTTCCATATGTTGTTTGTTGTGAATATCAGTGGGACCTTCTGCTTTTAGGCATAGTTTCAAAGTCTAAATAGTCTGATAATTAGTTGGAAGGCATAACCATGTGTTATATCATGTGCTATTGTCTCTTAAATAGTGCTGCACTAAAACTCAATCACACAAGTAATCTTTAACTGGTGCCCACATAATGCCTATCCAATGCATATCTGTAGGATTCTACAACTTGTCATTGGCCTATATAAACACATAAGAAGAAGAGTTTACCATAACAGCTCTCACCAAAACTTGAAATCATACAAAACATTTCCTCTGCTTTCAAAGTCCTTACACGTTCTTTCCTTCCTTATCTGCAAATCTAAACTGAACTAAACGACCATGGCTATCCGTATGCCTCGTATAATCAAGAAGTCCTCTACAGCTGGAGACGTTCCGAAAGGCCATTTTGCTGTTTATGTTGGGGAGAAGCAAAAGAAGAGATTTGTAATCCCCATATCATTCCTGAGCCAACCTTTGTTTCAAGACTTGCTTAGTCAAGCTGAGGAAGAATTTGGCTTTGATCATCCAATGGGTGGTGTCACAATTCCCTGTAGCGAAGATGTGTTCATTAATCTTACTTCTCGCTTGAGTAGGTTCTGAGGCTTTTCCTTCCACAATTTTGTAGAGAACTAACCTGGATTTCCAGTTTGTACATTAGAAGAGTTAGGAAAGAAGGGCCTACTGTAAGCTGCAACAGTAGATCCCAATTTTGAATGTAATTTTCAATAGTATAGCAAATGAAATCTGTTCAGACTCATTCCTTATCCATTTTGGTTTATCAGTGTTCTTGTTTAACAAAGTGCTTTATATGAATCCGTTCTCTACATAATATGGGAATTGGAACTTCTAAAGTGCTAGTCTATGTTAATTAACTCTAAAGAAGCTACCTCATCTGTGGCCATATCCTGAACACTGAAACATTTTGGACAACAAAGAAAATTTTATATCTGCATAAAAAATATCAAATTATCCAAGAAATCACATTAGTAGATGGCACTCGATCGGACATTTTCATTCTCTGCTCTTTTAGAAACAAATCTCTGGCTTGATTTATCAGAAGTTCTCTCTATAAGCTGAATAACTTGGGATAATTCTGGTCTGCTAAGTTGATTAAATCATCAGATTAGAGTACTTATGATATGAGGACCAAAAATTGTTTTGATTTAATCCAACTTATTTCTAAAAGCAATTGATTAGTATAGTATTTAACTCTATTGTTCCCTAAAATAGTGGCTACATAGAAAGTAACTAATGTTATTTGTTTGCAAGTTATTGAATCCAAACCCATAACTTTATATGTTTTACATACTTCAAAAAAAGTAATCCATATAAGTTTGTTTTCCAAAGTCTACCTCATAATTGAATTCCATAATTAGTCAAATTTGAAAGTCAGACACATCAGATGTATATTAGTATAAATTATACATTGTATATAGACTGTGTACATATCTCTTTTGTAAACTAGGCTGTAATTTTCTCTTTTTTTAATCCAACACCTTACCTTACCAAAATTGCTCTTCTGCTTCTCTAAACTTCAGATCAAATCATATATACAGCCATAACTTGCTTTGCTTTTAAAATCCATTTTCTCCCATATTTGCGAAAATGGGTTCACGCTCTTGCTCTCAATATCTTCTCGTCCATGTATTCAATGGTGTTTACACTGAAATCTTGGTACCTTTTAAGCGTGTGTATGTGCTCTTGTTCTGTTTTCTCTTTCAGATGCTTTAAGCGCTTTATTGGGCTCTTTCAATTGGGTAAGCAGGATCATTGATATGTTATTTGAAAAGTTCATGACATGAAACCTGATTTTTCTTTTTACAAATTTTTGTTTGAAATGTATGACAAGGCTAGGCTTGTATGCACTAAATTTATAGTAGTGATTAGTTTGTTTTAAGGGCATAGGATAGAAGGAGTCAAACCAAACCAGTTGGTGTGGCATTCTTGACTTCCATGTCAGCTTGTAGTCAATCTTGGGATGTGAGTAGTTTGATCCAGTGGCTTGTGATTGCAGTTCTATACCCAGTCCCGAGCACTATAGTTGTTCAATCGACTTAATTTATTGTGCCGGTGTATGGAAATTAGTTAGCAAGTTCTCACATTATTAGTACTGCACAAAGGACAGCGAAGGAAAAGCCATATGATCCTTCATGTACTACTGTCTTTCATAGACATCAATCAAATCATTTTTACCACCTATTATAGGATGTTTCCGGGTACCATTCTCTTTCTTCACCAATACGATCTGAAATGAAATGCTTCTCAATCACAACACTGATTAGGTAGCCTATGAGTGGCCTTCTTCTATATACGCACAAACAATTAAGTAGAACGATAAATGGACTGTGTGATGATGGGATAGAACAGAAGCAATTTTACAATCCCAGTACCATTTTCCAATACTCAACATATAAATTCTTTTCAATCATTTAGGGCTATAATGATTAATGTTAATTATCCCATATATTTTGGATCAAGCTATAGACAGCACTTGGACTTGGAAATTATGGTCATATAAAAATATTATTTAAAACAAAACCGTGTTACCATCTACAGATTTTCGGGGATGTGTATCTAGACATAAATAAAAACATGGCACAAGTCTTCCTTAGCAATTTGATTGTGAGGGATACCTTGTTCTAAGCTCAAAGAGAAGGTAGATCTTGTTGTCCTTGAACTAAAGGCCTAATTTAATTATGTTTCAAGTCAGCAAACTCTGAACAAAGCACTCTCACGTTACTTGCTGTTTTGGGATAGTAGTTGATAACTTCTTATGTCTCCCAGTATGGTGCTTACTATAAATGTAACAGCAATATATGTCCAGGGTTATGTTTTTATCCAAGTGGTCCAGGCATAAATAAGCTCCAGCTTTCATCTATTCTCAAAATTTCTACAATGAGTAATGCTTTGTTCCAAGTTCCAAATATGGTAGGGCCTATTGTACTTGAACTAATATTACAAAATTTCAATACTTGGAAGGCAAAAGCATGTGATACTTCAGTGGCATTGTCTTTTGCTGGTGCCCACAGGTACCTATTCAACACATATCAGAAGCAGTGTTATATGAGTTGCCATTGCCTATATAAACATATTCAAAGAGGTATCTACCACCACAGCTCTCAACAAACTTGAAAGTATTCAAAGCTTTCTCTGCTTTTGAGTTCTTCAGTAATTCTCTCTTTCTTTTCTCGTCTTTAACTAAAAGATCATGGCTATTCTTCGTATGAGCAAGAAATCTTCCACAAGTAAAGATGTTCCCAAGGGTCACTTTGCTGTGTATGTCGGGGAGACGCAGAAGAAGAGATTTGTAGTCCCCATATCATTCTTGAACGAACCTTTATTTCAAGAATTGCTTAGTCAAGTTGAGGAAGAATTTGGCTTCAGCCATCCAATGGGTGGTGTGACAATTCCCTGCAGTGAGGATTTTTTCATTGATCTCACATCTCGCTTGAGGAAGTGAGAAGGAAACTATTCCCCATTTTTGATCAATTTTGTATAGTTGTAAAGCAGGATCTCCTCTGTGTACAGTTCAGAGATAGAAATACACTAGGTAGAACATAAAGAATGGATGTCATTCCTTTTTCTCTTGACTAATGACATATTTTTCTACTTCAAAAAAAATTGAAGTAATGAACCTTTTTACTTCTATGGTTCCATTCTAGTCCATATATTGATGTAATGAATTCATTGCAATAGAAAATCTTTGCTCAACTCTCATGGTTTGCTAATTGGAATGAGCTAGAATCTAGTCTTCTAAAGCGGCATTACCCATTCAATTGGTGATATAATGGTCACTACCATCTTGGGTAAAATGATAATTACTGTTTGTGGTTTCAAATGGAGTTAGCTGCACTTGGTAGTGGTCATCATACAGTGAGGTATAACTCAAGCTGTACTAGACCTGCAGCACTGTGGAAGTACTGAGTGCAAATTAATTAACTCTTAATTAGATATACTATCCATACTTCTTTTGAATAACTCAAATTTCTGGCAATAATAAGGTTATGGCTGACTCATAATTTAATGGAGATATTGTAAGACAGAGAAACAGACATGTCGATAGTCAGTAAACTCTGTTAAAATAACCCGGATTATCCTAATCTGGAAAGTTGATCCCCATAATACTCTTCAAAAATATCAACAGGTGTGTGTCGGAGTGTATTTTTGGAGAATCCGACATTGGTGCGGCATTGGAAGTGAAGAGTCCGCGCAACTTAGTTTAGCATGAGGGACCAAACACACAAGTTATCAGATATTTCAGTAAATTTATCTCTAATTGTAGTGTTGTAGAATTCTAACTCTCAAATAATCCATTTATGACTTAGATATACCAGTTGGAACTACCATTGTTAACAGCAAGACATCTCTGACCAAGTGGTCCAGACATGAATTATTACAAGACAATCGTCAATTGTTATCAATTTGATTTCTAAAGATCCTCTGTTCTCTATCGTCTTGGAAAATAGTGGGGCTTGTTGATATTCAGGCACAATGGCCTAAAACCAGAGGCGATTCTAGGATTTTTAGAACACGGGTGCACCACTAAAAAAAGAAAAAAATATATATGTAATGGGAATTGAACCCTAGTCCTCAAGGTAAATAACTTAACCTTTAACCAAATGCACCATTTAGTCTCCCTGTAGCATGGGTTTCAGCAGATAATATATACTAATTTTTTAAAAATATATACATAAAATATCTAGTTTTTCGGAAAGACCACGGGTTCCCGTGCCCCAATTTTCAAAGCTAAATTCGCCCCTGCCTAAATCAATAAATTCTTGAGAATGAGTTGGACAGCAAAGCCATGTGATACTTCTTGTGCTATTGTCAATCAATAGTGCAACAAATGCCTCTTCACCAGTGAAATCTTAACTAAGATTGGCATGTTTTCTCTTATAAATGGACACACAGTTTGCATATGTTTTAGTCCTTGAAATCATCATATGGCACCGTTCCATATTTTATGGATTTGATTCTGAGAGATCCTTTGTTCCATGTATGAGAAAAGAGTAGGACCTACTGTTCTTGAACTTGTATGAGCTAAAGCAATTAATCATGTCAATTAGCTGGAGACAGGACCATGTGGTAATTGATATGTCATTGTCTTTCACTGATGCCCAACCCAAATGCCTCTTCACCACAAATCGAAGAGATTTTATGACTTGCAGTTTTCTTATATAAACATAGATTTGAGAAGTAGCCACCACCACTACAACTCTCCTAAAGAACTAGAGAACTACTCAAAAGATTTTCCTGTACTTTCAGAATATTTAGTAATTCTTCTCTTCATCATTTGTTCATCTTAATTAAAAGATCATGGCTATCCGTGTTCCTCGTATAATCAAGAAGTCTTCAACATCCTTGGATGTTCCCAAGGGCCATTTTGCTGTTTATGTTGGGGAGAAACAGAAGAAGAGATTTGTGATACCTATATCATACTTGAGCCAGCCTTCATTTCAAGACTTGCTAAGTCAAGCAGAGGAAGAATTTGGCTTCGATCATCCAATGGGTGGTCTCACAATTCCCTGCCCAGAGGACATCTTCATTGGCATCACTTTTCAATTTAGGATTTAAGTACATAGCTGAGATCAGTTTTCCTTTTTTGATCTCACAATTTTGCATACTAAAGTAGGAGATCCATCTTGTACAGCTGGTTAATTAGAAGCTATGTGAAGCTTAGCACCACAAAGATTGGTGCTTTTTGACTCACAAAGACTAATTCAAAGAATATAGATACAACATTCTCTTCTCTCACTAAATGTATCCGAAATTTTTATCTTGAAGCTTCTATGATATAATTCCAAACATTGTTTGATTTAACTTATACATGACATTGTTTAATCAAGGCTTTCTTTAGACACTTATCTGTTATTGTATATCACTTTAATCCAACACTGAAGAAAACTATACATCATCCGTGCATAATAGGAAAATCCTTTTGGTATTTGAAATTTTTGATAGGGTAGGTGAAGGAGGTTATGAAAGAATTACAACAGTGTGAGAACCGGTTGACTGTATCATACAGAATTTATACACTTAATCTAAAATCTTGAGATAAAGGTAGGGTTCAAAATCTTTACATATATTGATGCATTTTATTATGTCGAAAGTTTTATTTATTTGTTTGTGAATTGCAACTATGTGAAGGGGGTCTAAACTAATATGCTTGAAGCTAGACACTGGTTCGTTTTGCTGAGGTCCACACATGCTCAGCAGCGGCACAACACAACTAGACACTGGTTCGTTTTGCTCTTCTTTGACCAGAAATATTGCATGACCTATGAATTTGTTATCGGTAAATGAAACTGGAGCAATATTGCATCTTTATCCGATTCTCTATTACTTCCTATAATATCATCCTAATTTGACCATTTTATGAGTACTGTGAGTTTTCAACTGCAGCACCACTTGGAACCACAAGAGTAGGACAATAGTTTTTTATTCAAAAGAGCCAACTTGTAAGAGCCATCGCTTTAGCACTATGGATGATCAAATTTTTGTCTAAAATTCTCAGGATATGCCCTCATAGGTTCGTATTTATTGATAAATCGTCGAAATTCTGACCACAACTTGTTGATTTTATATTAAGAAATGGCTAGAGGTGTTCCCTACCTAAACCATTTTTCAAGAAGATGACATTTTCATCTGTCCTTTGTTGTGAACATCAGTGGGACCTTCTGTTTTTAGACTAATCTCAATATATAAATGGTATGACAATGAATTGGAAGGCAAAACCATGTGATACTTCAGGTGCTGTTGTCTTAAGCTGGTGCCCACATAATTCCTATTCAATGCACATCAGTAGGATTCTACAACTTCTTATTAGCCTATATGAACACATACCAAGAAAGGTTTACCATAACAGCTATCAGCAAAACTTGAAACCATACAAAGCTTTTCTCTTCTTTCAAGTTCCTTACTTATTCTTCCAATCCTTATTTGCTCATCTATATTAAACT
This sequence comes from Jaltomata sinuosa, assembly GCA_003996215.1. Taxonomy (NCBI): domain Eukaryota; kingdom Viridiplantae; phylum Streptophyta; class Magnoliopsida; order Solanales; family Solanaceae; genus Jaltomata; species Jaltomata sinuosa. The sequence goes on from QJPP01007255.1 coordinate 21,823, forward strand.
TAACAACCGTGGCTATCCGTATGCCTCGTATAATCAAGAAATCTTCTACAACTGGAGATGTTCCGAAAGGCCATTTTGCTGTTTATGTTGGGGACAAGCAAAAGAAGAGATTTGTGATCCCCATATCATTCTTGAGCCAACCTTTATTTCAAGACCTTCTCAGTCAAGCGGAGGAAGAATTTGGCTTTGATCATCCAATGGGTGGTGTCACAATTCCTTGTAACGAGGATGTGTTCATTGATCTTACTTCTCGCTTGAGTAGGTTCTGAGGCTTTTCCATCCACAGTTTTGTTAAGAACTAACCTTTCTAGTTTGTAACATTAGAAGACTTAGGAAAGACACAGTATTCAATACTACATATTAATGAAAATTAGATAGAGGGGACTACTGTTAGCTGCAACAGTAGATCCCAATTTTGAATGTAGTTTTCAGTAGCTGATGTCTAAAAGACATACAGCACATTCTTTAGCAAATGAAATCTGTTCAGATTCATTAATCATTCTTTGGCCAATTGATATTAATTTCAGTATTCTTGTTGGAGAAATTTCTTTGCATGATTTTATTTCTTCATAACATGGGAATTGGAGCTTCTGAAGTGCTAAAGTCTATGTTAATTAACTCTATCTCTGACTTTATCCTGAATACTGAATATTTTGGTAATAACAACAAAGGAAATACGCTGAAATCTCAAAGTATCAGCAAACTGACATTTGTAGATCACACTCTATAAGACATTTTCCATCAATGTTGTTTTTAAAACAAATCTCTGGCTCGATCAGCTGGAGAACTTGGGATGATCTGATCGGCAATTCATGGCAATTCTTAAAAACCATGGATTTCTGGGATTCAAAAAGAAAACTTTGACGAAGGCATGTTCTTATAGGACTTTGTATCTATATTAGGATGGATTTCGACCGACTCGCAATAGCACGCTCCGAAGCAAGCGGGCTTCGCCGGTAGTAGCCTCCTGAATTAGTCGAATAGCTTCTTTCCGGCAAAGCTTACCAATCCTACACTCCTTTCTTCTATGTCTAGTGGAGCTATTCCCAGACAGCCTGAGAGCTGAGTGCGTTGGAGAACCTGATGGATAAAACTCGCACTAGTCTAAGCCAGTTTTCTGTATTCAATTCTGTCATATAGCATAGGTTATTTTCCTAATCAGTTTGATTCAAAGTTTAGGCCCTCATTGCTTCATATATACCGGGGAATGCCCGACTTAACTTCTGTGAAAAACTAACAATTCTTTTGACTCATTCCTTTGTTCTATTGGTATGTGATTATTTATAATCCTTTTCTTTCCTTTTTTAGAACAAATGATTACTAGAAAACCACATTAATGGCAGGAAATGTCTCAAGTGTACATCTAGTTTAGACATGAATAATAACTCCAGGATACATGTTTTCTTTGGGAATTTGATAGTAAGGCTTAATTACTACTCTTACTTGAAAAAAGAAAGATTAGAGACCAGAAAAAACAAATCTGAAGTACTGATATAAACAATATATTGAATTTGATAACATTACAGAATGGGAAATATTTTGACCCCTCAACAAGTAATTACATTAGGAAACTCACTGCTCATCTCACGCTTATTCCTTTTAAAACCTGCTTTTCTAGTTTCAGCAACAACGCCGTCTTGTGCAACTCCCCATTGCATATGGCCATAGCTCATGTATTGCATGCCTGAGCAATGAGGATAATAGACAGTAGGGTTCATCATTGACATGTAACTCTCAGCAACAACATGATCTTGTGCAACTACTCCCCATTGCATGTTTACAGCAGCAGCATCACTTGGCTTCTTCCTTTTCTTCATCTTTACTTCTTCAACAGCTAGTGGACACTCTTCTACCGTCTTTAGTGCCCTACAAGTCTCTTCTTCTTTTCGAGGAGGTAGAGATAATACCGACTCTGATGGCAATGGAATTTTGGCTGGGGTATTGTGAACACTAACCCCATGCTCTGAAGAACTACTGCTACTGGACTCCAAGATTCTGTTTATTGTGACCCTTAGAGTCAAATTAGGCAAGAGAGCATCAACAAGTATATTTCTAGCCCCACATACGCAAACAGAGTTAGAGATAATATGATCCCTTATGCATCTATCGCAGAAACTACTAAAACAACACTTGCTCGCTATAACTGCGTCTTTCATTAATCCTTTACACAATGGGCAATGCAGCTCTGGTGGTACATCTCTAAAGGAACGCTTTGAAGACGAGGAGGAGGAACACGACGATCCTTCAACCTCCTTTGAAAAAGCAGCCTGATTAGGCTTCAAAACTCCAACACTGCCACTTGGAGGCTTCACTTTCTTGATGTCATAATTGGGGTCACCATTTGTAGGGCAATGCTGAATAAAATGCCCAGGCACGTTGCATCGATGACACACATACCCTGATGGTGGATTTTTCCATTCCATTCCCACTCGACCAAAACCATTAAGAAAAGACGATCTTGTGCTATACTCCGGTGATCTCTTTTCTACCGAGACAACTAAATTCTTGATCTTAGTTTCCTCATTATCATTCATACTACTAGTGGAGGCACTTGACACTAATTTTGGAATTGCATAGACATCATCTCCAAAGTCATGGCAATCAAAATCTTGGGAATATTTGGCTGAAATTGACTCTTTTTTGACTGAATGAACCTCCTCATCATCACACAACACTTGCTTTGGTTCCTCTGCAATTACTATAGGCAAGGGAGGTAATCCAGGAATACGACGAATCAAAACACTTGTATATTTAGGAATCAAAGTGTCATGATCAACATAATCTTCGTTAGTTTGTGCATTGGTGACAACAAGGTCGAAATCTTTACCCCTACCAAAACGCTTGGATTCAAATATTTCTGATTTCAAATTCCCAACAGAAATAAATTGATCGGCAATTGAAATTGAATCACAATCTTTAGCACTTTTATACTTGAAATAAACTGCCATAGTGGAATTCTTTTTGCTAGAAAAAAGAAATCAACAAAGAAGAGTAAGAAATAAAGAATACAAAAATTGGTTGCACAGAAATAATAGAGTTAGGAATAGCGCTTATATATAGATTTTCCTAACTTTCTTTCTTTCCGAAACCGACTAGGAATCTGAAAGGCTACTACAAGTAATTATTTTGTCCAAGGAAAGGAAAAAAAAACTTTCCAAAAATTGTAATCCCATTCCCATACGAACTAGGTTTCCTTATTTTTACACTTCAAAAATAATTTGTTTTTAGAGTGAAGTATTAAAAACACACCTAAACTATCCCCTTTTATTGAGTTTCATACCTAAATTATTGAAAGTGTGAGTTTCATATCTAAACTATCACTCACTAATTTGAGAAACACACCTCAACTAATATGTGATGGTGTGTGTACTACACTCTCTATTTTATTAAAAAATTTATGTCACGTGGCATTCCGCGTGGAAAATTTATTTCACCTTGGCAAATATTAAGTAAATTCTTAGTATTAAATTAAAAATTAAATATTTACCGTGTTGAGAAATGATGAAGAAGAAGGGAAGAAATTAGGGTAAAATTAATTGAAAAACACGTGTCAGCTAAAAAAATATGCCACGTCATTGGAAGATTTAATGACCAGACGCGCCTAAATGTGTTTGTATGCAAACACTTAGTCAAGTCAACGTTGAAGTGTGTTTCTCAAACTAATGAGTGATAGTTTAGGTATGAAACTCAAAAAAAGAGAATAGTTTAGATGTGTTTTTGACACTTCACTCTTGATTTTATAAATTATAATGTTAAAATTATTCTAATAGTTGCACCGATATATATTTAGCCACCAGATCAAAATTATTGTGATAGAAGTACCTTTTTTAGAATAATTTTATCCTTTGAACATTTGAATTTGCAAAAAAATAAATTATATTCAATTATTTGTAATTCTAATTATTTAATTGAAATAAGTGAATTATGTGCAAATAAAAGATAGTAGAAATGGTTTATTCTTTAACGTTAGGGACGAAAAAAGTTGTGTACCAAAGTTAAACACTTTTGTTCAAATAAACATAATTTTTTTTAGTGGCACGATGATATTATTTCAACTACAACTTAAAGACAATTGAGAAAATCTATTTAGTGACAAACATTACTTTTAAATTACAAAATTATTGAGCTCTTTTCGACAAACAAGTTCGTTATTTATTTAAATATAATATACATTGAGACGAAAAATGACTGTCTTTACTACAATCTTATTTTAGAGACAAACATTAAATCATCCTTACATCTATGATATGGCTAGGAAGGATTAACAAAATAAATTTCATCATGAAAGATATGCAACCATGACATATGATATTTTGGTGCCAAAATAATTGTCACTAAAATAAAATTTGTTATAGTGGCATTTTTAAAAAGTCATTATCGAATTTGATATTGTTATGGCAGCATTGGACGTCTCTTATGCTCATTTAAAAAAAATTGGACCACCTATTTTCATGCCAAGTGATCAGCTTCTCTCGATTTTCTGGTGGTGATGCAAATATTATATAAAAATAAAAAGTACTAGGGATAAATCCACCACCCTTTGAAATTATAAATTGCGGGTTAAGTTCAGAAATAGTTTTAAAATGGGCTGATCTTGATATGTTATCCTCATTAAAAAAATTATAAAAATGATCTTCATATAGGGTGGTCTTGATTTTTTGGTCCTATTTAATAAATTTTACCCATAAAATAGATATTTTAACTTTTATCAATAAAATAATATTTCATGACATTTCAAAATATTAAACCTGCACAATTAATCAGAGGTTGTGCACAATTTGCAGGGTCATTTGAAACCTTTAATGCGCTATAGATGTAAAGTTTTTAAACTAGTCGCTATACCTTTAATGACCCTTAAGGTGAAGGATTTACTTAACTAGTTGGTTATCAGAATTTTCACGTTGATTTTTAATCTTGTAATTTCTTCTTATTTTTTCTTTCCCTGCCCTTCTCGGCGTAATTATTATTATTTCCTCCGTTTCAAATTGATTGACCTATTTTGACTTGACACGAAGTTTAAGAAAATAAAAAAAACTTTTGAATCTTGTGATCTTAAATTAAAGATATGTGGAATGTACCAAAATGCCCTTTAATCTTGTGGTCTTAAACACGCCATGTGGAAAGTTGAAATTAAAAAGTTACTAATTGAAACAATTAGGTCAAACAAATTGAAACAAAGGGAGTATATTTTTTTGAAAAAAATACTTTCCCCGTTGATTTTCACTTATTCACTATTGACTTGACACACACCTTAAGAAACAATATATAATAAGGATAATTTTACTATGCTACCCTATGAATAATAATTTTAATGCTCTGGAGAGTGTATTGGACAATGAATACTCCCTCAGTTCCTAAATAAGTGATCATTCTAGGTTGAGCACACCCCTTAAGAAATTGTTCACTCCTAGAAAATAAAAGGTGTTTTTACTACCTTACACCTAATCAAATTTTAGTGTATATTTAATGTGATCTCTTCTAATTAATGGTATTTGTTATGTAAACAAGGATAAATTTAAAAGAATATGATCAAATTTCTTTTGAAAGCCTAAATGATCACTTAAAAATAAAATAAAAAGATAAAATGATTACTTATTTAAAAACGTGGGAAGTAATACTTAATAACAAGGATAAAAGGACCATAATATAATAAATTATTCATTAATTTTCAATATTATTGGACATTTATTTTAATATACATAGGAAATTTGAATATAGATAGGAAAGAGGGAGTAAATCCTTAAGGTGCACTGCACAACTACACACCTCGAAATTTTCAAAAAAGATTTAAGGCGCCGTGGAAATAGGGCGCTTGTGCAAGATTTTGAAATAAACCCTAGATTACTTCTTCGCCGCTCAATCTTCTTATCTCATCTTCAATCTTTTCTCCATTTTCTCAAAACCAAATCCCACCACAAAAATTCTTTAGCCAAACGCCATACACAATGGCCAAAAAGAAGGTGACCCCTCAAGAAAATCAACCCCAAACCCACAAAGAAGAGTTAAAGGAAAAGCAAGTGAAAGAAAACAATCACTCCACAGCAATGGAAGAAGCTTCTGAGAAACTCGAAAACCTCAAGAACCTCAACAGCATGCTTCTCAAGGAGACCATTGAGAAACGGCAACAGGTGGACTCGCTTGTTCAGGCAAAAGGGTGTCTGGAATCGGAACTGAAAAGGTCTAACTCGGAGAAAAGCGAGTTGCAGGCCGAGTTGACTCAGTTGAGTGAACAGGTTATTCAGCTTGAGATTGAGAAGAAGTTGGTGTCTGTGTTTGTTGCCGTGCAGGTTGGTTACCATGCTGAGGTGATTGAGGATGAGTGGAACGGGTTTCGTGAACGGAACGATGTGGTTGAGAAGAAACTTAAGAGTGTAGAGATAGAAATGCGTGGTGTTTTGAGAGAGAAGGGTGAGATTGAGAAGCTGTTGACTGGAAAGGAGAGTGAGATTGAGAGCCTTAGGAAGAAACTCAATGCTGTTGGTGATGAGCTTGCCAATGAGAGGAGTGTTTCGGAGGGGATTCGTAGGGAGAAGGATGAAATGAAGATGAAGTTTGACGCCCAAATAGAGGAAGCGAATGGATTGAGAGTGAGATTGGTTGAAACGGAGAAACGAGAGAAGGAGATTGAGGTTGAAGTTGGGAAATTAAGGGTTGAATACGATGCTCTCACGAAGGAAATCAAGGACAGAGAAAGCAAGATGCAATCCATCGTGAGAGAGAAGGAATTGGTCGAGAATAACCTGTTGGATTCGAATAAGGTGATTGAAGAACTGAGGGAACAGATTGATGGGATTGTTAGGGAAAAAGAAGGGATTGAAGTGGAGAGAAATGCAGAAGTGAAGAAGAACAGTGAGTTGCAAAACACAGTTGCCGGTCTTAATGATATGGTGCTGAGTTTGCAAAAGGAGGAGGTGAAATTGCGTGAAAATTTGGCCGAGTTAGAGAAGAAGTGTCTGGAAGGATTAAGGAAGGAAGAGGAGATGGAGAAGAGGATAAATGAACTTGTGAAGGGAAACGATGAGAAAGAGATTAGAGTTGAGAGCTTGATTGAAGAAAAGGGCTTTGTCGAGAAGGAATTGGACGAGGCATTGAAGCAATTAGATGAAGAGAAGAAGAAGATTGAGCGAACAGTTACAGAGAAGAAGGAGATGGAAGAGGCTAAAGTTAGAAGGGAGACTGAAATTGTTGAACTGCAGAAACAATTAGCTGAATTCAAGGATGCTATTTCTGAATTAGAGGTGTCTTGCAATGGTCAAGAAGAGAAGGTGAAAAATTTGGAATTTGAAGTTGGTAAGTGTAAGGCTGCATTCGAGCAAGTTACTCTTGAGAAGGATGAGATACAAAAGCGTTTTGCTGATGAGGAACTGAATGGTGTAAACATGAAGAAACAGATTGAAGAAATGGAGAACCACATTCAGAAAATTGCGAAGGAGGTTGAGCAAACAAAGGCTGATTACCTCAATGTTGTTGGAGAAAAGAAAGAGTTGGAGATTCAATGTCAAGTGTTGAACAAGGAAATTGCTGGTGTGCAAACCTCACTTGGCGAAGCACAGAAGAAAATTAGTGCTATGCAATGCAAGGTTGAGTTGGCAAACAGTAATACGGAGGAAATCTTGAATGCTTTGAGGACTGCTGTAGATTCAATCCACTCTGATGATGAAGGAGCAAATGGCAGTGTGGTTGGTGAAAAACAAATGAATGGGGAAGATGTCAAGCCTCATGAAGCAGAGTTGGAGGCCATCAAGAATGCAATCAAGAGTAAAGAGAACAAAGTTGAGGAGATGCAGAGACAGGTTGAGTTTTTGCAGTTTTCAGTAGCTCAAGCACACAAAAAGAAGAATTTCTGGACTATGTTATCTTCAGCAACAACTCTTTTTGCTGCAATTTCTCTTGCGTATGTTGCTCGTGGCCATTGAGTAAGGGAGTCCTTAGTATTATCCAAATTGGTAACGACAAGTCCGAAGAAATGACTTGAGTTTTTGTTCCCATAGTTTACCTTCAAAAAGGCACATGATGCTGCTGGTATCATGGCCTAGGCTTGACAATCTGACTGCTGTTAGTTTGTTTCAACATCATATGTAACAATCTATAACAGCTTTTTCATCCTTCCAAATGAAATAATATGAAATCCCTTTAGTTTCCGAAAAAGGTACTAGAAATTCTCCATGTTTTCGATAGCAGCAAAAACAAGTACGCCTCAGTCAAAAGATTGTTATCACCAAAGTGATGAATGACTTTAAAGTTTTCTACTACAACGATATTGAAGTATTGAACTTTTTTCACTTGATGGTTCCATTCAGTTAGCATTGGTATTTTTCCTACTTATGATTCCATATGCTCAAGTCCTGTGGTTGCATCTCACTTCTATAGTGCTGGCTAGAATATGATATTTTACATAAAGAATAACTAAACCATTTCCGTGAGGTTCTTAATATTCTTATTGCTGCAGTTCTTAGCTTCTCTGATGTTTTTTTTAGAAGAATCAATAGGTACCAGCCTCTTGCAACAAATTTTGAGTTATATATAGATTGAGTTATACTAGCCACTGTAGTGTTCATACAACTGTTACACTGCTATGTTGAGATATGTCAAAGGGTATCTTTTTGTCCAGGAGGTCAATAACTAAATCATTTGTTCCTTTATCCTTTCACCTCACCTTAATTAAGGAGTCTTTTCCTCCTCTATATGATGTTTCATATGCAACCAAAGTGGTCTTAAATTATTAGTACTCCCCACAAGGTCAGAGAAGGCAAAGTCATATGATGTTTCATGTGCTACTGTCTTTCATGAGGATATAAATCAGATGCCATTTCACTACCTATTATTAGGATGCTTTTGTGTATAATAATCAGGTACTATTTATTTCTTCACCAATATGATCTGAAGCCAAATGCACTCCGTCACTCTAAGCTTATCTCTACTGTCTTCTCTTGCTTGTTCCTAAAAAGATAGTGGTGCTAAGGTCCACCCATGTTCAGCAGTGGCACAACATAAGTAGACACTGGTTGGTTTTGCTCCTCTCTGACCAGACACATTGCAGGACCTCTGACCTTAGAGCAACAACTATGCCTTTGTTGTGAAAATCACTGGGGCCTTCTGCTACTAGCTCAATGTATAAATTGTGGTATGCCAATGAGTTGGAAGGCAAAACCATGTGATACTTCAGGTGCTATTGTCTTTAGCTGGAGCCCATAGACCTTTTTTCTACAACTTATAAACACATAGAAAGAAGGGTTTGCCATAACAAATCTCAGCAACACTTATGTTACCTTTGTCAAAAAAAATAATCTCAGCAACACTTGAAATCATACAAAGCTTTTATTTGTTTTCAGGTCCTTACTAATTCTTCCGTTCCTTGCTTACTCATCTATTGAACTAAACGACCATGGCTATCCGTATGCCTCGTATAATCAAGAAGTCTTCTACAATTGGAGATGTTCCCAAGGGCCATTTTCCTGTGTATATTGGGGAGAAGCAGAAGAAGAGATTTGTGATTCCCATATCATTCTTGAGCGAACCTTTATTTCAAGAATTGCTTAGTCAAACTGAGGAAGAATTTGGCTTTGATCATCCAATGGGTGGTGTCAGAATTCCTTGCAGTGAGGATTTTTTTGTTGATCTCACATCTCGCTTGAGGAAGTGACAAGGAAATTAGTCCCTTTTTTTCCGCTTACACAATTTTGTAAAGCTGTAAAGCAAGATCACTGTGTACAGTTCAGTAGTTAGAAGAAACACTAGGTAGACTAATGAGTTTAGCACCATAAAGAATGGATGGCATTTCTTTGTCTCTTGACTAAGGACACATTTTTCTACAAAGGAAATTGAAGTAATGAACCTCTTTACTTGTTTGGTTTTATTCTATTCCATATATTGATGTAGCCAATTCATTGCAATACAAAATTTTTCCTCAACTCTCATGGTTTGTTATTAATCAGAATGAGCTAGAATCTAGTCTTCTAAAGTGGCATAACCCAATCAATTGGTGACATTATGGTAACTACCATATTGTTATGAGCTGCATTAGATAGTGGCCATTAACTCAACATGTACTAGAGTTGCAAGCATTGTGGAAGTACTGAGTGCAATATAAAATGGATGCAAATTATTAACTCTTAATAAGATATAATAACTACATTTTTCTTGAATATAAATCAAATTTCTGGCAATAACAAGGTTATGACTGACTAATAGTTTAATGGAGATTCGTAAAACAGACACAGACATGTTGTTAGCAAGTAAACATTTCTCAAAATCTGTTGAAATAACTCGAGTTATTCTGAGCTAATCCTACATAATGACTTAGCATGAGGGACCAAACAGGTTATCAAATAATGCAGTAAAAATGTTTCTAATTTTAGTGTTGGTTGAATTCAAACTCTCAGTTGGGACTATCATTGTTAACAGCAAGACATCTCTGACCAAGAGGTCCAGACCTGAAAATTACAAGACAATCACCCATTATTAGCAATTTGTTCTCAAAAGATCTTCTGTTGATAATTACCCATTGTAATCAATTTTGATGTCGAAAAACAGTGGGACCTGCTGTCTTCAAGCACAATGGCCTAAAATCATAAATACTTGACAATGAGTTGGACAGCAGAACCATGTGATACTTCATCTGCTATTGTCAATCAACATTGCAACAAATGCCTCTTCACCGGTGAAATTTTAAGTATGATTGGCATAAATGGACACAGGGTATGTTGTAGTCATAGTGGATAGGCAGCATCCATTTTTATGGACTTGATTCTGAATTATCCGTTGTTCCATGTATGAGAAAAAGGTAGGACCTACTGTTGTTGAACTTATATGAGCTAAAGTAATTAATCTTGTCAATTAGTTGGAAGGCATGACCATGTGGTAATTTATATGTCATTGTCTTAACAGATGCCCAGCCCAAATGGTTCTTCACCACAACTCATGAGATTTTATGCTTGCCAAAGGCTTATATGAACATGTTTTGAGAAGTTACCACCACCACAGCTCTTCGCAATACTAGAGAACTACTCAAAGCTTTTCTTGTGCTTTCAGAATATTTAGTAATTCTTCTCTTCATCATTTGTTCATCTTAATTAAAAGATCATGGCTATTCGTATTCCTCGTATAATCAAGAAGTCTTCAACATCCTTGGATGTTCCCAAGGGCCATTTTGCTGTTTATGTTGGGGAGAAGCAGAAAAAGAGATTTGTGATACCCATATCATACTTGAGCCAGCCTTCATTTCAAGACTTGCTAAGTCAAGTGGAGGATGAATTTGGCTTCGATCATCCAATGGGTGGTGTCACAATTCCCTGTGCAGAGGATTTCTTCATTGGCATCACTTCACAGTTTAGGATTTAAGGATATAGTTGAGATCATTTTTCCATTTTTTAGATCTCACAATTTTGTATACAGAAGCTGGAGATCCGTCTTGTACAGTTTATTAATTACAACTTAGAAGCTAAGTGAGGGTTAGCACCAGAAAAGATTGGTGCTTTTTGACTCAAAAAGACTAATTCAAAGAATACAAATATATCATTTCTTGAATATTACTTGCAAATCTATATTCGTTGTACAAGTTGTGAAATATTGGTTTTCACTCGCAAGGCTTCAATTTGTTTCCAAGTGAAATCCATGTCCAAACACAATTTGAACTTCCAAATACTCTTTTTCAACTTCTAACTTCAGATACTCGTTTTTTCAACTTCAACCAAATATTTCTGTGTTACTGAACTTCAATATTTGCAAGAACTAGTTTGGCAATGAGTATCTCTAAATACTTTACTCCAGTATGTGAACTTTAAGTGGAATATGGAAATACTGGTTTGACAATGTATTCCCAAGTAAAATGCTGGTTTCAGTTTACAACTTTATCCAAATGAATTCATAACCCAACACAACTGTATCCAAGAAAAATCTATCTTGAAGTGCTGAATAATTCAGCTTCTCCACTTGGCTACAAACATTGCTTGATTGGACATTTTGCTTTTTCGAATTTTTGATAGCTTCAGATGAAAGATGTTATGAAATAGTTTAATAATTTAATCCAATACCTTAAGGAGGGTGAGAATGGGTTTAATAAATGTTCTCTGTGATACCAAATTAATACACTTTAATCCAAAATCTTTAAGACAATGGACAGTGCTTAGGAGCTGAAAAGGAGCAGTCATATGATTTTTAACTACTTCTAGTTTGCTTGGCACAATCAGAATATTGATTAATATTTGCTAAGCAAGTCCTTGGTGGTGCACATATGTGAGCTTTCTTATTATAAGGAATTCGGGATGAGAGTTCATCTTCTCCAAAAGATTTTAATATATCAGAAGGTTCGCCCTGCCTGCAGCTTCATGGTCTGCAGTATTCAGGGAAGGAAGAGTATCAGCTGCAGTAGAATTAGACCCAATGAAGAGTTCATCATCTCCAAAATCAAGCGGAAAATATATTTTTTTAACGGAATAAATTTGGCGTTAAATTGAAGGGAAGTAAATGTTTGGTCTTAGGTTGCTAGGCCAAACAGGCCATAGTGCTGATTGAAATGTTAAGTTTGGTATATGAATTTGGATTCCGTTAGAAAGTGTTGTTCAAAGTCAACTCGTTATTCTCTTTATATAATCTGATCAATTTGAGATGTACCCAGTCAATTGATTTTCTTGATAAATTTAAGCCAACATGTTATTCTTGTGGATTAGTATCCCTTCATTATCAGAATTGCCCACCACATTAGACTATGTTTGGACGATCAGATTTTGTCTAAACTTCTTAGGATATGCCCTCAAAGATTCGTATTTCCTGATCAAACATTGAAATGCTGACTACAACTTGTTGATTCAACATCAAGAAGTGGCTCCAGGTGCTCCCTAACTGTACCATTTTTAAGAAGATGAGGTTTCATTGATCTGTCCTTTGCTGTGACCATCAGTGGGACCTTCTGCTTTTGGACTAATTTCATAGTCTAAATAGTACTATGAGAATTAGTTGGAAGGCAAGACCATGTGACTTCCGCTGCTATTGTCTTTAGCTGGTGCCCACATAATGCCTATTCAATGCACATCAATAGGATCCACAACTTGCGCTTGACCTATAAAAACACATACAAAGAAGTGTTTATCATAACAGCTTTCACTGAAACTTGAAATCATACTACGCTTTTCTCAACTTTCAGGGTCCTTACTAATTCTTCCCCTTCCTTGTTTGCTTATTCATATTGAATTTAACAACCATGGCTATCCGTATGCCTCGTATAATCAAGAAGTCTTCTACAGCCGGAGATGTTCCAAAAGGCCACTTTGCTGTTTATGTTGGGGAGAAGCAGAAGAAGAGATTTGTAATCCCCATTTCATTCTTGAGCGAACCGTTATTTCAAGACTTACTTAGTCAAGCTGAGGAAGAATTTGGCTTTAATCATCCAATGGGTGGTGTCACAATTCCCTGCAGCGAGGACGTGTTTATAGATCTTACTTCTCGCTTGAGTAGGATCTGAGGCTTTTCCTTTCACAGTTTTGTAAAGAACTAACCTTTCTAGTTTGTACATTGGAAGAGTTAGGAAATACACATTATTTGTGCCATGATACTGAAAATTAGATAGAGGGGGCTACTGTCAACTGCAACAGTAGATCCTAATTTTGAATGTAATCTTCAGTAGCTGATGTGTAAAAGATATACAACACAATCTCTAGCAAATGAAATTTGTTCAGATTCATTTTTTAGCCAATTTAGTTTTCAGTATTCTTGTTGGAAATATTTCTTTACAGGACTCCATTTTCTCCATAATGTTGTGATTAGAGCTTCTAACGAGCTAAAGTCTGTTAATTATCTCTAAAGAAGACACCTTATCAGTCACCTTATTTTGGCTATGACAACACAGAAAATTTTATATATGCAGCAGAAATTCAAAATATCAAATAAGTGACATTAGTAGATCACACTCCATTAGATGTTTTAGTTTTCTGTTCTTTTTGAAACAAATCTCTGGCTTGCTTTATTAGAACTTCTCTCGATCAGCTGAAAAACTTGAGATAATTCTGATCCGCAAAGTTGATTAAACCATCAGAAAAGGACTTAAGATAATGAGGATTAAAAATTGTACCTTTTATTAGTCAACTTGTTTCTAAAATTATTTATTTGTACAGCTGTATATATTTACTGCTGGTTTACTAAAAATAGTGGCTAGATAAGTAACTAATGTTGCTTGTCTGCAGGTTATCGAAACCAAACCCACAATTTTTTTTTGTGTTGTACATACTTTGAAGTTAAAAATATAAATACCTCAACACCATGTTGCCTGGTAGAGTTCTTTACAAGTTATAATGTAGACTTAACTAGACCAAGTAAGGAGGAGCGCCTTTTTTGTTCTCTTTTTCTTTGCTGTATAAGTTTGTTGTTCAAAGCCTAACACAACTGAATTGTAAGTCAGTACATCAGATGTTGGTTCCTTTAAGCATCCTAAGATCAGGTGTTTTGTTCGTATAATCTCGGGAAAGAGTTCCTAAACCTCCATACATAACTTATATTTTATCCACCAAGGATTGTGATATTCTTAATATCTAGGATTAAATTCAGGACCGAGCTATAAAGCATCTGAAAGGCTGGAACATCCCACTTTCCTTTGTTCTATTGGTGTCTGGTGGTTGATATTCCATCTTTTTAAAAATAAATTCTTGCTAGAAAACCATGTTAATGACAAGAAATGTCTAGGTGTATATTTAGACATGAATAGTCACTATTAATAGATTACATCTCTTCTTTAGCAATTTGATTGTAAGGCATGCTATGTTCCAACTTCAGGGAAAAGGTAGGGCCTTTATCTTAAGCTAATTTATCCTAAAGTTATCAATACTTTGACGATTAGTTGGAAGGAAAAACCATGTTACTTAAGGTGCTATTGTCTTTCGGGGGTGCCCACGAAATAACTCTTAACCATCAGCAGGATTCTCTGAGTTTCCACTGGCCTATATAAACACATTCAAAGAGTGTCTACCACCACAGCTCTCATCAAAACATTAAAAGTATTCAAAGATTTTTCTGCTTTTGAGGTTTTTATTAGCTCTACTCTTCCTTTTCTTCTCATCTGTATTAAAACTAAAAGATCATGGCTATTCATATGCCTCGTGTAATCAAGAAATCCTCCCCAACTGGAGATGTTCCAAAGGGCCACTTTGCTGTGTATGTCGGGGAGAAGCAGAAGAAGAGATATGTGATCCCCGTATCATTCTTGAGTCAGCCTTTATTTCAAGACTTGCTTAGTCAAGCTGAGGAAGAATTTGGTTTTGACCATCCAATGGGTGGTGTGACTATTCCCTGCAGTGAGGATTTGTTCATCGATCTCACATCTCGGTTGAGGAAGTGAGAAGGAAACCAGTCCCCATCTTTTAATTACACAATTTTGTATAGTTGTAAGCCCAGATCTCCACTGTGTACAGTTCTGAGTTAGAAGAAATTCTAGGTAGACTAAGGATACATTTTTCTACTTCAAAAGAAATTGAAGTAATGAAACTTTTTACTTCTTTTCCTTACATTGATGTAATGAATTCATTGCAATAGAAATTTTTTGCTCAACTCTCATGGTTTGCTAATCAGTATGATAATTATACTTTGTGGTTCCAAATGAAGTTAGATGCACTTGGTAGTGGCCATCATACAATGAAGTATAACTCAACATCTACTAGATCTGCCATTCTACAGCAATGTGAAAGTACTGAGTGAAACTGAATGCAATAGAAAATGGATGTAAATTAGTTAACTCTTAATAATTAATATCTATACTGTTCTTAAATGTGGACTCAAATTTCTGGCAATAATAAGTTTTGACCGACTCATAATTTAATGGAGATTTGCAAAACACAGACATGTTGATAGCCAATAAACATTTCTATTATCTACTATTTGGAAACACTTCCCAAAATCTATTGAAATAACACAGGTTATTCTAATCCGGAAAGTTGATGCTACAAGTTGTCAGCTATTGCAGTAAATTTATCAAGTTGATCTCTAAAGAACTTCTGTTCTCTATCTTGTCATGAAAAACACTGGGGTCTGCTGATATTCAAGAGCAATGACTAAGATCATATACATTAGACAATGAGTTGGGCAGCAAAACCATGTGATAACTTCATGTGCTATTGTCAATCAACAGTGCAACAAATGCCTCTCCACCAGGGAAGTCTTTCATATTATTATTACCTTTTTTTCTCTTATAGTTTTTATATAAGTGGACACAGAGTTTTCATCTGGGGTATGTTTTATTCCTAGAAATCATCATAAGCCACCACCAACATTTATGGATTTGATTCTGAGAGATCCTTTGTTCCCTATAGGAAAAAATATGTAGGACCTATTGAACTTGAACTTATATGAGCTAAAGCAATTAATCATGTCAACTAGTTGGAAGGCAGGACCATGTGGTTACTGATATATCATTGTCTTTAACTGATGCCCTATCCAAATGGCTCTTCACCGCAAATCATGAGATTTTATGACTTCTCATCGCTTCTCAAAATTTCTATAATGAATAATGCTTCTTTCCAAGTTTCAAAATAAGGTAGGGCCTATTGTTCTTGAACTAATATCACAAAGCTTTCAATACTTGAAAGGCAAGAGCATGTGATACTTCAGTGATATTGTCTTCTGTTGGTGCCCACAAATTCCTATCCAACACAGATCAGCATGAGTTGCCATTGCCTATATAAACATATCCAAAGAGGTATCTACCACCACAGCTCTCAGCAAACATCTAAAGTATTCAAAGCTTTCTCTGCTTTTGAGTTCCTTATAATTCTTTTCTTTTCTCATCTATACTAAAACTAAAAGATCATGGCTATTCTTCGTATGATCAAGAAGTTCTCCGCA
The DNA here is from genome assembly GCA_003996215.1 of Jaltomata sinuosa. Classification (NCBI taxonomy): domain Eukaryota; kingdom Viridiplantae; phylum Streptophyta; class Magnoliopsida; order Solanales; family Solanaceae; genus Jaltomata; species Jaltomata sinuosa. The sequence continues at coordinate 38,647 of QJPP01007255.1, forward strand.
AGTAGAGATATTCCCAAGGGACATTTTGCTGTGTATGTTGGGGAGATGCAGAAAAAGAGATTTGTGATTCCCATATTATTCTTGAGCGAACCTTTATTTCAAGACTTGCTTAGTCAAGCTGAGGAAGAATTTGGCTTCGACCATCCAATGGGTGGTGTGACTATTCCCTGCAGCGAGGATTTGTTCATAGATCTCACATCTCGATTGAGGAAGTGAGAAGGAAACTAGTCCCCATTTCTTTATTACACAATTTTGTATAGTTGTAAATCAGGATCTCCATTGTGTACAGTTCAGAGTTAAGAAGAAATACTAGGTAGACTCAGGACACATTTATTACTATTTTGTATACTATTCCATACATTGATGTAATGAATTCATTGCAATAGAAATTTTTGCTCAACATTCATGGTTTGTTAGTCAGAATTAACTAGAATCTAGCCTTCCCATAGTAAGAAATAATATCTATACTTTTCTTGAATATGGACTCAAATTTCTGAGAATAATAAGGTTTTGACTGACTCATAATTCAATGAAGATCTGCTAAACATAGATACAAACATGTCGATATACAGTTAAAAATAATTACATTCTCTACTATTTGGAAACATTTTCCAAAATCTATTGAAATAGCTTGGGTTATTCTAATCTGGAAAATTGATCCTACATAATGACTTAGCATGAGGACCAAGCAAGTTGTTAGATTGCAGTAAATTTATTTCTAATGACAGACGAAGCGGTCCAGACCTGAACCATTTCAAGACAATTACCTGTTATCAATTTGATTTCTAAAAATCCTCTATTCTCTATCTTGTCCTGAAAATCACTGGGGTCTGCTGATATTCAAGAGCAAAATGACTAAGATCATATATACTTGACAATGAGTTGGGTAGCAAAACCATGTGATACTTCCATGTGCTATTGTCAATCAACAGTACAACAAATGCCTCTCCAACAGTTAAATCTTACATATTATTACCTTGTTTTCTCTTATAGTTTTTATATAACTGGACACAGAGTTTGCATCTGGGGTATGTTTTATTCCTAGAAATCATCATAAGCCACCAACAATATTTATGGATTTGATTCTGAGATATCCTTTGTTCCCTACAGGAAAAAATATGTAGGACCTATTGAACTTGAACTTATATGAGCTAAAGCAATTAATCATGTCAACTAGCTGGAAGGCAGGACCATGTGGTTACTGATATATCATTGTCTTTAACTGATGCCCTATCCAAATGGCTCTTCACTGCAAATCATGAGATTTTATGACTAATGAATAATGCTTCTTTCCAAGTTTCAAAATAAGGTAGGGCCTATTGTTCTTGAACTAATATCACAAAGCTTTCAATACTTGAAAGGCAAGAGCATGTGATACTTCAGTGATATTGTCTTCTGTTGGTGCCCACAAATTCCTATCCAACACAGATCAGCATGAGTTGCCATTGCCTATATAAACATATCCAAAGAGGTATCTACCACCACAGCTCTCAGCAAACATCTAAAGTATTCAAAGCTTTCTCTGCTTTTGAGTTCCTTATAATTCTTTTCTTTTCTCATCTATACTAAAACTAAAAGATCATGGCTATTCTTCGTATGATCAAGAAGTTCTCCGCAACTAGAGATATTCCCAAGGGACATTTTGCTGTGTATGTTGGGGAGATGCAGAAAAAGAGATTTGTGATTCCCATATCATTCTTGAGCGAACCTTTATTTCAAGACTTGCTTAGTCAAGCAGAGGAAGAATTTGGATTCGACCATCCAATGGGTGGTGTGACTATTCCCTGCAGTGAGGATTTGTTCATCGATCTCACATCTCGATTGAGGAAGTGAGAAGGAAACTAGTCCACATTTTTTTATTACACAATTTTGTATAGTTGTAAATCAGGATCTCCATTGTGTACAGTTCAGAGTTAAGAAGAAATACTAGGTAGACTCAGGATACATTTTTCTACTTCAAGAGAAATTGAAGTAATGAAATTTTTTACTTCTATTCCATACATTGATGTAATGAATTCATTGCAATAGAATTTTTTTGCTCAACTCTCATGGTTTGTTAGTCAGAATTAACTAGAATCTAGCCTTCCCATAGTAAGAAATAATATCTATACTTTTCTTGAATATGGACTCAAATTTCTGGCAATAATAAGGTTTTGACTGACTCATAATTCAATGGAGATTTGCAAAACATATAGACACAAACATGTCGATAGCCAGTTTAACATAATTATATTCTCTACTATTTGGAAACATTTCCCAAAATCTATTGAAACAGCTTGGGTTATTCTAATCTGGAAAATTGATCCTACATAATGACTTAGCATGAGGACCAACCAAGTTGTCAGATTGCAGTAAATTTATTTCTAATGACAGACGAAGCGGTCCAGACCTAAATCATATCAAGACAATTACCTGTTATCAATTTGATTTCTAAAAACCCTCTATTCTCTATCTTGTCCTGAAAAACACTAGGGTCTGGTGATATTCAAGAGCAATGACTAAGATCATGACAATGAGTTGTGTAGCAAAACGATGTGATACTTCCATGTGCTATTGTCAATCAACAGCACAACAAATGCCTCTTCACCACTTAAATCTTACATATGATTGACTTGTTTTCTCTTATAGTTTTTATATAAGTGGACACAGAGTTTGCATCTGGGGTATGTTATAGTCCTAGTGGATAGTGTTCCAGACACACATCATCATAAGGCACCATCCATTTTTATGGATTTGATTTTGAGAATCCTTTGTTCCATGTATGAGAAAAAGGTAGGACCTATTGTTCTTGAACTTGTATGAGCTAAAATAATTAATCTTGTCAATTAGTTGGAAACAGGACCATGTGGTTACTGATATATCATTGTCTTTAATTGATGCCCTACCCAAAATCCAAATGGCTCTTCAACACAACTATGAGATTTTATGACTTTCCATTTGCTATGTGTCATAATCTCATAATTGTGTTATATGTCACTTTAATCAAACTACAGTATACTTTAACCAAAACAAAAAGAAACTACAGTATACATTATCAGTGCATAATAGTAAAATCTTTCATATCAAACTCATATCTACATGCACAAACTTGCCTTTCTTAACAATCTCAGGACCCTAACCAGTTTCTTCAAGATCCTCAGCCCAAAAGAACCTTTGCTACTAAATTCAATCTTTTCCCATTTTTTACAAAATGGGTTCCATCCTCTTGATTTCCATCACTTCTCTTCCGTGCATTCAAAATGGTATTCGAATTGATCGCTACAGGTATATCTCTAATAACATCTTTATCTTGTCTTCAAAATGTCAACTTTGGGTCATGTGATTCACTTTTACATGGATATTCTGGTTTGCTTTTAAGCGTGTATTTGTGCTCTGCGTCGGTCGATTTGTATGCCACCAAGTCATTGTTTTCCAAGAATGCCGCTGGGCTGTTCGATGAAATTCCTGTGAAGAATGCTGTATGTGCAAATGCCCATTTAAAACCTGTAGAAGATAAAATTTCTCTCTTTCAGCTACTTTGCTCTCTTTTATTGGGATCTTTGCATCTGGATTGGGTTAGCAAGTTCACGGATGTGGTGAGTCGAGGCCCTATGAGGTACCCACGACTCGGAGTACCCTCCCACGCCTACCCTGTTAAAAGGATTCTCCAACTGATGATTTTTCTGTTTCGGATGTGAAGGCTTAGGAGGGGGCCAGGATCTCTAGTTCTGTTATGGAATGAAAACAAAAAGTGTAACTAAATAGGCAGCGAATCATTCAGATGAGACCCGAAGACCAGGAAGAATAAATAAGCAAAGGGAGGTTATTGGAAAAGTTGATGGCGTGGAAACTGATTCCTTTTGCAAGTTATGTTGTTTGAAATATATGGCAAATGTGGACTAGTGGAGAAAGTTAGGCTGAATTCAATAAATTGAGAGTAGTGATTAGTTTGTTTAAGGGCATGCCGGCATGGTGATGGAGGGAAAATCAAACCAGATGGTGTAGCATTCTTGACTGCAGGTCAGCTTGTAGTCACACTGGCCTAGTAAGTCTTGGGATGTGAATACTTCGATTCAGTGTGTTATTACAGTGCGATACACAGTCCCAAGCACTATAGTTGTTTAATAGACTTCTTTTGTCATGCCATTGTAAAACAGCAACAACAAAACAACGCCTCAATCCCAAGCAAATTGGGATCGGTTATATGAATCCTCACTGACCATGCCACTCCATTTAAGCTCACCCTAGACCCATTGTCATGCAAATGTGTGGAAATAAATTAGCAAGTTCTCCTCTAACGAGAATGACAAATTAACTGTTTCTATGCAGGGGCTCTGCTAAGTGCCTGAAGCAATTTTGACAATGTTGAATCAGTAATCTGGCTTCTCAAAGGGTACTCCAGTCGGACCATCTAAATGACGTGGTTTATTTTTTTACTTTCGAAAATGTATGCAAGGAATAATATGTGGACTGAGAATGAGAAACCAAGGGAACAGAGAAGGGCCTACAGAAAGGCAGTTACATAGTCTGGTAGACATTACAAGATGAGTTAAAGATGCTAATTTTAAAGAAGACACATTCTCCTACTCATCGATTCATGTTGCTCAGCCGAAAATGGTTTGAGGTATTACTGGTGAAGTTTGAGGATTTTGGTCTTTTATGGTACATTTCGAAAAATGTGATAAGGGACTCTTCTTGATGGACTTGGAATGTTTATAATACGGTTTCTTACACGGAAGTGCTGTCACTTTGAATTTCTACTAAGATTGAGCAAACTGCAAAGACAATGCTTCACTGTGCCGTAGTTTCTTCGCCTAGAAAATGAGAGCAGCAGCAGACTGACTGCAAAACCATTTGTAAGGGTACAGTTAACTCAACTCACTGTCTATAAGAATTGTTGTTATCAGGACCAATACATTATTAACTTTTCTGTTTTCTCCTTTTGAATCAGATTTCCTTTTCTCGGAGCTTATACGTGGAAACAAAATGTAAAAGTTCAAGGAAAAAGGCATCATCTTCATTTCCATGCTGATGTTCATTATCAGCCAATGCATCTTGTGAGTTGCTCTTCTGATTTACAGCTCTGCCTTCTGATAACATATAATGAACAAACTATCCAGTGCTAGGAAGTAGGACCAAACCATTTAAAAGTTTTAATTATTGAACAATTTGAATCATCCAAGAATTGAAACAGTCATGCACTTGCCTAAATCAATTTCTTAGTTTTTTCTGCTTCCTGTTGATTATGCTCTTCATATAAACTGCTAAGAGTGGATGGTTTTGTGTGGTTTCCAAAATTATCATTTGAAAATATAGCCTGAGGATGAATTAGGCCCTCTGCCCACTAAGAAGCATGTTCTTCTCAGTCACCTGATTAAATTGTTTTCACTGAGCATTCAGAGGCTATTCTCCCCTCTTCAGAACTCTTTTAGTTTTACAGTACCTTTTATGGTCTTTGTCTCTAGTACCATACAGGCCATAGTTCTGGCTGTTCATAAATACTTAGAATGTTAAATTTGGTATAGGAATTTAGGTTACTAGTGAAGTGTTGTTCGAAGTCAACTTGTTGTTGGATATATATGATCTGATCACTTAAAGGTGCACTGCGTGAATTGATTTTCTTGACTAATTTGAGCCAGCATGTTTATGGATGAGTACCACTCTATTATCAGAATTGCTCAACAGATCATAGATAAGCTTCTGTGTTCTTCTCTTGCTTGTTTCCTACAAAATAAGTGCTGAGGTCCACCAATGCTCAACATTGGCATAACACAAGTAGACACTGGTTTGTTTTGTTTTTCTTTGACCACAAACATTGCATTACCCTATGACCTTCTTATTGATAAATGAAACTGGACAAGTATTCTAACTTTATACAATTCTTATTATTCCCAACAATAATAATTGTCACAATTTGACCATTTTACGAGTGATCTCTAAGTCTTCAACTACAGCACCACTTGGAACCATAAGTAGTTTTTTGTCATAAAAAACCAACTTGTATCCTGAGCCATCGCTTTGGCATCATGGATGATCAAATTTTCATCTAAAATTCTCAGGATATGCCCTCATAGATTCCCATTTGGTGATCAATCATTGAATCTACTACTATTTGTTGATTTAACATCAGAAAATGGCTAGAGGTGGTCCCTAGCTAAACCATTTTTCAAGAAGATGAAGTTTCCATCTGTTCTTTGTAGTGAACATCAGTGGGACCTTCTGCTTTTAGACTAATCTCATTGCATTAATAGTATGACAATGAGTTGGAAGGCAAAACCATGTGATACTTCAGGTGCTACTGTCTTTAGTTGGTCTCCACATAATGTATTCAAACATCAGTGGGGTTTGACAACTTGTCATTGGCCTATATAAACACATCCAAAGAAGGGTTTACCATAACAGCTCTCAGCAAAACCTGAAACCATTCAAAACTTTTCTCTGCTTTCAGGGTCCTTACAAATTCTTCCCTTCCTTATTTTCTCATCTAGATCTTAACGACCATGGCTATCCGTATGCCTCGTATAATCAAAAAGTCTTCTACAATTAGAGATGTTCCAAAAGGCCACTTTGCTGTTTATGTTGGGGAGAAGCAGAAAAAGAGATTTGTTATCCCCCTATCATTCTTGAGTGAACCTCTATTTCAAGACTTGCTTTGTCAAGCTGAGGAAGAATTTGGATTTAATCATCCAATGGGTGGAGTCACAATTCCCTGTAGCGAGGATGTGTTCATTGATCTTACTTCTCGATTTAGTAGGATCTGAGGCTTTTCCTTTCACAATTTTGTAAAGAATAGGATATTCAGTTTGTACATTAGAGGAATTAGGAAAGACACATTTTTTGTAACATATTACTGAAAAACAGATAGCGAGGCTACTATCAGCTGCAATAGTAGATCCCAATTTTGAATGTAATACAACACATTCTTTAACAATTTAAATCTGTTCAGATTCATTCTTTAGCCAATTGGTTTTCAGTATTCTTGTTGGAGAGATTTCTTAACACGACTCCATTTTCTCCATAACCTCAGAATTGGAGCTTCCATCGTGTTAAAGTCTCTGTTAATTAACTCAACATATGAAAGGAGTGACATTAGTAAATCATACTCCAACAGATATTTTCTTTTTCTGCGCCTTTTAAAACAAATCTCTGCCTCTCTGGCTTGATTTATTAGAATTTCTCTCGACCAGCTGAAAAACTTGGATAATTCTGAGCCGTAAAGTTGTTTAATGTAACAGATTCCTGGTGAATTACCAAAAATACTGGCTATGTAAGTAACTAATGTTATTGCCAAATGTTAGAGTGGGTTAAAGTCCCAAGTCGACTGGTGGTATGCTTATATAGATTTGGACAATTCTCTCCTCATGAGCTAGCTTTTGGGTTTGAGTAAGGTCTAGGTGCCATATCTTTACACCAAACAAAAAGAAACTAATGTTGATTGTTTATCAGGTTATTGAATTGAAGCCCATAACATTTTGTGTTTTACATACTTCAACGCATAAAATATTAGTACCTCAATTGAATGTTGCCTGGTAGAGTTTTCTTATAATCGTAGACCAACTAGACCAAGCAGTTAGGAATTGGTCTCTTTTTCTTTATCCTTTTCCATTGAGGAGCTAAAGTTCACCTTTATCCTCTTTCATTTTTTTCAATTTTTGTTAATTTTTTTTTGCTATATCAGTTTGTTGTTCAAAGCCTAATACATAATTTAATTCCTGTAATTAGTCAAATTTTAAAGTCAGTTGGTTATGTTAAGTGTTAGTTTGTTATAATCTTAGGAAAGAGTTCCTAAACCTCCATATATAAATCATGTGTTATCCACTACAGAATATTTTGGATGTTCAGGACCGAGCTAGAAAGCGCTTGGAGGGCTGGAACATCCCACTTCCCTTTGTTCTATTGGTGTCTGGTGATGGATATTCATTTTGTTAAAAAGTAATAATTGATTTACTAGAAAACTATGTTAATGACAAGAAATGTCTAGGTGTATCATGTATGTTAATCACTCAAAGATACATCTCTTCTTTAGCAATTTGATTGTGAGGCATGTTATCTTCCAACATCAGGGAAAAGGTAGGGCCTTTATCTTGAATTAGTTTTTCCTAAAGTTATCAATATTTGACGATTAGTTGGACAGCAAAACCATGTTACTTAAGGTGCTAGTGTCTTCCGGTGGTGCCCACGGAATAGCTCTTCACTATCTGCAAAACTCTGAGTTGCCAATTGGCCTATATAAACACATTCAAAGTCTCTACCACCACAGCTCTCAGCGAAACTTGAAAGCATTAAAATAATATTTTTCTGCTTTTGAGGTCTTTAGCAGTTCTTCTCTTCCTTCTTTACTCGTCTATATTAAAACTAAAAGATCATGGCTATTCGTATGCCTCGTATAATCAAGAAATCTTCCAGAACAGGAGATGTTCCAAAGGGCCACTTTGTTGTGTATGTCGGGGAGAAGCAGAAGAGATATGTGATCCCCGTATCATTCTTGAATCAACCTTTATTTCAAGACTTGCTTAGTCAAGCCGAGGAAGAATTCGGCTTCGACCATCCAATGGGTGGTGTGACAATTCCCTGCAGTGAGGATTTGTTCATTGATCTCACATGTCGCTTGAGGAAGTGAGAAGGAAATTAACCAGTCCTCAGTTTTTGCTTACACAATTTTGTAAAGCTTTAACGTAGGATCTCAACTGTGTACAGTTTAGGAGTTGGAAAAAACAGTAATTTTGATGTTAGAATGAGGAGAGTGACTAGGTAGACTAATGAATTTAGCTCCATAATGAATGGATGTCATTCCTTTATTCTCATAAGGACACATTTTTCTACTTCAAAAGAAATTGAAGTAATGAACCTTTGTACTTCTGTTATTCCATATTGATGGAATAATTCACTGCAATATAAAATTCTTGCTCAACTTTCTTGGTTTTGTAAGTGCAACTGAATGTGATAGAAAAAATATTTAGAAGACATTATAAGAGCTACCATATTCCCGTTTGGCTTCCAATTACCGATGTAGCTTATGAGTGTGACAGCATCTTTTTCTTTCAAGTGACGCTCCCTGCTTACTAGTTAACACTAACCAATTATGTGGTATTCATAATTAGTTCATTGTTTGATTTCTCTTTTATTTGGTTTTATTCGGTTGAAGATCTTCAACACTTTCTCTGCTGATTAAAATGTCTGTAAGTTAATTAACTCTAAGATATACACACTTATACTCTTAAAGGAAATTTGAGAACTATAGACACTGGGACAGGTTAATAGTGAGTAAACATCTCTGTTCTCTACTGTTTGGAAAATTTGCTGAAATAACTCCAGTAATTCTAATCTGGAAAGTTGATCCTACATAATGACTTAGCATGGGACCGGACAAGTTACCAGATTTTGCAAAGTAAATTTATTTCTTATTGCAGACCAAGTGGTCCGGACCTGAATAGTTACAGGACGATTACCTGTTGTTATCAATTTGATTTCTAAAGATCCTGTGTTTTCTATCAACGTCATAAAAACAATGGGGCCTGCTGATCTTCAGGCACGACGGCCAATAGTCATAAATACTTGACAACAAGTTGGCCAACAAAACCATGTGATACTTCATCTGCTATTGTCAATCAACAGTGCCTCAAATGCCTCTTCACCAGTAAAATCTTATGTCTGATAGGCTTGTTTCTCTTACAGTTTTTAAATAAATAGACATAGAGTTTGCGTATGGGGTATGTTTTAGCCCTAATGGCTAGTGGTCCTGACACAAATCATCATAGTGCACCGATTTATTTAGATTTGATTGTGAGAGGTCCTTTGTTCCATGGATGAGAAAGAGGTAGGACCAACTGTTATTGAACTTATATCATGTCAATTAGTTGGAAGGCAGGACCATGTGGTTATTGAGATGTCATTGTCTTCCACTGATGCCCAACCCAAGTGGCTCTTCACCACAAATCATGAGATTTTATGACTCTCCATTTTCCTATATAAACATGTTTAAGAAGTTGCCACCACCACAACTCTCCACAAAACAAGAAAACTACTCTAAGCTCCTGTGCTTTCAGGATCTCAAGTAATTCTTTCTCCTAATCCTTTGTTCATCTTAATTAAAAGATCATGGCTATCCGTGTACCTCGTATAATCAAGAAGTCATTGACATCCCTGGAAGTTCCCAAGGGCCATTTTGCTGTTTATGTAGGGGAGAAGCAGAAGAAGAGATTTGTGATACCGATATCATACTTGAACCAACCTTCATTTCAACACTTGCTAAGTCAAGCAGAGGAAGAATTTGGCTTCGATCATCCAATGGGCGGTGTCACAATTCCTTGCTCAGAGGATATCTTCATTGACATCACTTCTCAGTTTAGGATTTAAAAATATTGAGATTTTTTTTTCCTTTTTATAGGTTTCACAATTTTGTATACCAAAACAGGAGATCCACCTTGTACAGTTAGATTAGTTAGAAGTGAGTCTTAGCACCACAAAGTTTGGTGCTTTTTTACTCACAAAGACAATACTTCAAAGAATACAGATACCTCATTCGTTTCTCTTACTAAATTTTTGAAGATAAATTTATCTTGATGTGCTGAAACCATTCAACTTATCTACTTTGGCCAAGATATAACTTGAAATATTGCCTGATTTGTTGGTTAGTTTGGATATTCAATAATTCAATCAAATACCTTATCAGAGCGCGAAAACGGGTTTACTACAGGTTGACTATGATACCATATAGTTTGAGAGATTTTTTGTATAAATAGCAAATAAGTTGAGACATTCACAATTCTCTGATCAGAGGGTGCCAAAAAGCACCAGTACTACAAGATTTTTTTTTTCCAAGATTCTCTTTTATAAATCTGATTCACTCAAAAAATCTTACACCTAACTAATATTCACTCTTTTCTTCGTTAAATCAAATATTTTAGAATTACCGGAGCATGGAAGTTAGTGACAGGAAAACAACTTCTTCACATGGAATGGTGATTCCCATGTCGTGATCAAAGCCAAATTCTTCCTCAGCGCATTGTAGGAGGCACTGAAACAGAGGGTGAGTCAAGAAAGAAATCGGTACAATATATCGACTTCTGTTCTCTCCCACGTAAACTGCAAAATGTCCTTTTGGTACGTCTATGGGAGAGTGATCTCCACCATCATAGCACTGTTTCTTACCCAAACTCGAACACCTTTTCATAATTTGCTTCAAAACTGCAGCTTGTGATAGCTTGTTTGATTTTCTAATGGCCATTTTTGTATGTTTTCTTGAAGAAATTTGAGAGCTTAATGCTACTAAAGAAGTACTATTGGTGGTGTTTGGGAATTGGGATAGAGAGATGTGAAGCTATTTAAGGAGGAAGGCCCAACTTATTTATGTTTGTTTTTGAAGAAACCAATGTATTTGTAAAAGAAAACAAACAATATTATGTTATGTGGTCGTGTACTTAGGGCGCCAAATACTTGATACTTTGGATTATTAATCTAATATTGATATTTTAACCGATGAATTGTTCTTGCATAGCAGGAAGTACATAGGAAATTAGATGTTTACAAAGCAAACGAAAATGCATATAAATCAACGATCATCTACAGAATCTATTCACTCCTAAAAGGAATATGATATATGTCAAGTACAAGAAAATACCAGTCAATTAGCACTAAAAAAATAAGCCAAGTTTTGGCACTTTGGATAATTAATCAGCCATACGGAATGACATAAATTTGTACGTAACAAATTATTTAAGCATCATACTATACGATAAAACCGATGACAACTTGACAAGAAGTCAAGAAGTAGATGTATGCGTTTCTTTTGATAAAAGAATGTTAGCCATGTGAGAACGAGGAAGTCTTTGATAAAAAATAATTGAGATGTCTTCTCTTCCAAATTTTTCAAATGAGATTGTGCATTTTGCACTATGGAAGATTACAATATACACATTTCAGTAGTCACTCTTATAAATCTGTTTGGTTTAATTTGTACTATAAACATGATAATGAATACTCATTTAGTCCCATTATAGCTTTCTTATGATAACAGTTGACAATGGCCTATGATTTGTTAAATTATGTGATCAACTCATCTAAAAGTTTAAATCAATAGAGATCAGAGAGACGTTTTAATTATTTGCTTAATCATGTCTTCAGTATATTTTAGTGTCAGTATTGCTACTACACAATGTTGGGGTTCTACTATTATAACAAGGGTGCTTACTCGACTAAGGAGTCGCAGTAATTATAATATAGTAGAACCCTGACATCGTGTCTTTTATCCTAAAGAGACGATATGGCTATAATTTCCTTTTTTATGGCTGCTAGAAATAATTAAGCAACGTCAGTATATGCATTACTAGTAGATTACGATTCAAGAAGGAATGTTACCAGTTGTAAGCAGTAAAAGAATTTCAAATAGATTGAGGGACATTAACTTCTCTCAGAGGGTACAAAAAGAAAAAAACACAACTTGCAAGAAAAAATTCAAAGATTTTTTGTACAAATTTCTTTTAACCCACGTAAACTGCAAAATGTCCTTTAGGTACGTCAACGGGAATTATGGTCATCATCCTTTATGGCCATTTTTGTATGTTTTCTTGAAGAATTGTCTAAAGAAAGTTAAGAGTTTTATAAGGAAGACGAAAATTAATTAGATATCACTTAATTAGATCCCCATCTTGTTGTATATCATTCTAGTTTGTTTTAACAAATAAGTTGAAAAACACACCTATTTTTGGTTAAGAGTGGTCCTAGGCAAGCTTTGTGGAATTTGGATAATTTCTAGATGTTTAACCAAAAATTGGTTGTTCCAAAGAATATCAGGATGCCAAGTATAAGAAGTTACCAGTCAATTAGAATTAATTAATATGACTTACCCAGTACATGTATATTCTTGTTCCCCCTCTCGAATTTTACTTTCATAGGTGGCATAAGAAAACCTTGTAACACTTGTCCAAGACAAGAATATTATATATATAGGCTTTTTGCTCAAGAACTAAACAGCCAACACCTTGATACTTATACGATAATAATTGTACTACTAACATTTTAATAAATCAACTTTGAATATGCCATCTACAAATTAAATATAAATTCATTCCTCAAAAGAAATGAACAGTCAATTAGCATAATTTGACTAATTAACATGCATACGAGCCCTTTGTTTCTTTGAAAAAATGAGGGTAATTCTCGAACAACAATATATACCTCTAGTACTTGTTTCTACTTGGGATAAGGAAAATTAGATCAATTGTACTCGACTCGTTTCAATTTGTATGTTTTACCTTTTTTTTTTTTTTTTTTTTTGGCTTCAAAAAGAATATCACTTTTTATATTTAATAACCATTTATACCCAGCATCCTACATGGATCAAACGACATTTTAGTAAATTACACACATCTTAATTAGTTCAATCCATAAGATATAAAAGTCTTGTTTATTTTCTTAAACTCCATGTCGAGTCAAATTAATTAGACAAACAAATTGAAACGGTGGAGTACGTGATGACGAGAAATTTGTTACGTCGAGTCTTTGTTAAACGAAAATGTAGTACCATTATATATAGCTTCTTACAAAAGTTGACTACGGCTAGTATATTTATAATGAACTTGTGTTTTACGGAAAATAAACTTCCTTCCTTTTTCTCTTAAATTTAAATGATTAGATAGGGCATGTTATTTCCATGATTATATCTTCAGTATTATGGGATAATAGGAGCTACTAGTACTAGTAATAAACAATAAAGCCAATGCATTGCTAGTCGTAAATTACAATTCAAAAGGAATGTTACCAATTCCAATATGCTCAATTAGACTTTTCCCGAATAAAGACATAGTAAAAATGCAAATAGATTCAGAGACATTTCACAACTTGTTCACAGGGAATAGCGATGCCCATGTCGTGATCAAAGCCAAATTCTTCCTCAGCTTGAAATTCAGGATGAGTCAAAAAAGAAATAGGTACAATGTATCGACTTCGTTTCTCTCCCACGTAAACTGCAAAATGACCTTTTGGTACGTCAAGTGGAAGTTCATATTCATCACTGTAGCCGTTCTTCTTACTCCAGCTCGAACGCCTTTTCAGAATTTGCTTCAAATTAAATGGAGCTTGTGGTAGCTTCTTTGACTTTCCCATGGACATTTTTTGTATGTTAATTAATTTCTTGAAAAGAATCTAAGGAAAGTTGAGAGCTTTATAAGGAAAGAAGAAGAAAGACCAAGTACTTGTTTTTGTTTTGAGAGAATGTGGTGTTTGGCATAGAGAAATGTAATGCTATTATTTATGGAGAGCCAAACTATTTTTTTAAAAATATTTTGTGTTAATATTTTTTCGTACGGCAATATTAAAAAAATAAAAAGGATGGAGTTTTCAAGGGATAATTAGAGTCTATGAGATCTTGCACTAACATAATCAGTTTTAACAAGAAATCGACCTGTTTTTGGTTAAGAGTGGTTCTACGCAAGCTTTGTGGAATTTGGATAATTTCTAGGTAAATTTATTTGAAAGATTCAGTAAGGAAGTAAATTCATCAATTAAATCGTAAGTATTTCTTCGATGTTGACCTACTTGTGCGACTACAACTATAGATAAACACATTTATTCCGTAGAATTCGTACTGTTCAATAAAATGTCTTGACACACCTTAGTCATGAGACAACAAACACCTTGACACTTGAATGATACTAACAATGTTTTTAACGAACAATGAGTTGTTCTAAAGAATACGATGCATGCATGACAATTAAGTTGAAGAAATTACCAGTCCATTAGCATTATTATTTGACTTCTATGCGTTTTTTAAATTGCTTTAAAATATGAGGGTAATTCTCCAAGAAAGTACACCTTAGCTTGTTACGTTGTTTACATTTGGAATTAATAAGGAGAATTCAGCTGTATGAAATCTATATTAATTATTAATACTCAATACTCCATAATAATAACCGATGATAATAAGAAGAGGCGCACTAGAGAACAACTGCATGCGAAGGCGGATCCACCATATAAATAATGTTTTATAATGTTTGTCTTTTTCGTGGACAATGGGCATTATGTTTTATAAATGTGTGGATTTTTTTAAATAAGGGGTTGAATTTGGGACTTAAAACCAGAACATATGTATGCTCTCGTAGCAGTTAGCACATTGAATAATTAACGTATGGAACATGTAAATTTTAGATTATTATTAGAGAAAATATACTTTTATTATCTTTAATGAAAAATATATAGATTGAGAGACATCCAGCACTTCTCTCACTGGCTGCAATTTATAAACACCACACCAAAAGTAAATAAAAACCAAGATTTTCTTTTTCGCAATCTAATATACTGACCCATATAAAACACTAATAAATTAATATCATGTGGTTCCTAGGATGGTATTAGGGGAGCTATGGTTACAAAACCAGAAAATACCAACAAAAAAAAGTAGAGTGAAGAAAGAAGATGGAAATCTTAGTAAGCTTAGTTAATTGATTATCTGATCTTTCATTTTATTGGTAAAGGTTGATTCTTCATTTTGTAATCCCTTCCTCTGTTTTCCCTACCAAAAAAAAAACTTAGAAGGAAGAGAAGCAAAAATAACAAATTAATTGCTAGCTTCATCTTGAGCCCCATCCTTCTTCATCCTACGAAATCTTGCATCTAATTAGGAGTAATATTTATTCTCCTCTCTTTTTTTTCATTCAAACAAATTTACGATCAAAATTAAATTATTTGATACTCGAAATTCAAATTGTCCGACGATAAATTGGGACAGTAAGGTGAGGAAGCATGGTGAAGTAAAACTGAAGGGCGGTGATTGAATCGGAGAGGACAAAATTAGGCATTGGGAGGAATAGGTCCATGACTTTGCCGTACATATTCGTCCCCCTGATCATCGAATTTCGATTTCATAGGTTGCATAAAAGAATATTAAAAAACTTGTAACGTATGTACTTTTCTTTGGCAATTTCCTTTTCAATGTATTGTAAAAGAAACAGACAAGATTTCATAGGCTAATTTGCTCAAGAAATATTCAGCCAACACCTTGATACTTTGACAATACCAATAGTATTTAAATTTGAAGTACCATATATTTATATATATATATATCTACATATATCAATTCATTCATTCCTCGAAAGGATTGATGCCATCTACAAGAAATTACCAGTCAATTAGCATTATTTGACTTACATGCGTTTTATAAATTGTTTTAAAAAATGAGGATAATTCTCGAAGAAAGTAATACCTATAGCTGTTTCCACTTTAATACTCAGTACTCACTGTAATATACTCCCTTCGTTTCAATTTTAGTTTTCTTACTTTGACTTAATATACCGAAATGTCATTTAATCTTGTGATCTTAAACATGTCAGGTGAGACGTTGAAATTAAAGAGTTATCGAATTAGAAAGCATGTATTCTTTTTAAAACATATTACAAAAAAAATAGTAAGACGAACATATTGAAAATAGAGGAGTAGCTCCAAGAACCATAGTGTGTGTTACGGTTAACCGTTTACCATCATGTCAAAAGTTATAGCTAATAACAAGGGCACGACTTATTTCTTAACTAAATCAATTAAGCAAGTGTCATGTTCGATCATGACTCCAACCCGGACCATTCCCTCATGGGTCTTGCCATAGACAGGGCCCGACGATTATTATTCGCTGTAATAGTCACTTTCATAGGTGGCATAAAAACATTAATTTGAACGTTTGTTTCGACGAATTTAGCTCCAAGAATCATTGTTATTAGAACCATACTTATCACTGTCAAATTACAACTTTACTACACTCATTTTCTTTGGCACTTTCCTTTTTCAATTATTCTGTATTTTTATTTTTTTGTTTTTGAAGAAACAGACAAGATTACATAGGCTTTGCTTAAGAGTTAGGCAACCAACACACTGATACTTGGACAATACTAATAGTAATATTTTAACAAATTAACTTTCAAGTTTCAACTACGTACCATCGTCCAAAACACAAGAACTTACCTGTCAATAAATCAAATAATTTTTTTTTAGAATTTTTCCAACAAATTGTTGCATATATATCTACATTGTTATAGATTTGTATGATAGCATCAAAATAAATAAAATAAATGATAGATGCAGTATTCTTGTTTGGCTTCTCGAGAGTCAGTTTGACTAATATCCGAAGCTAAATTGGATAAGATCAACTCAATATTTTATAATTAAAATTTAGATATTTAAGAACTATACGAAAAGTACTACAAGTTAAACACTTTGGCATGTCAATTTGATGAAAAAAATATTTTAAAATGTTGGTCAAAGTTTATATAGTTTGACTCTCGAAAAGAAAAGAAAAATATGACAACTAATTTGGGACAGAAGGGGTAGTACATAACTGGAATACTATTTACTGTGTGACTACAAATCAGACCTCTTTCAGTATACAAAGATGCAGTAAAATTTGGGAGACATTTTGAATCGAAAATGGTAAATAAATTGAGAAACATTCTCTTCTCTCACTGATGCAAAATAACATCACTGCAAAGAAAGAAATTCTAAGATTCGTTTACAAATAATATAATGTGGTTCCTAGGTCAGGGTTAGATGAAAATTACAGAACAAGAAAATACACCAAAATCCAATAAATAAATAGAGTGAAGAAATTGGATGTTAGAAAGAAAAAAAAAAGAGAGAAGCAAAAAAACACCAAATTAAATTGCTTCATCTTGAGCTAGCCCTTCTTTCTTCACTGCAAAACGTTACAACACCTAATAATATTCACTCTTTTAGGGTGTGGTTGGTATGAAGGAAAATGTTTTTCATGAAAAATGTACTTTATTTTTTAGCGGAGCATGGAAGTTAGTGACCGGAAAACGATTTCTTCGCATGGAATTGTAATTCCCATGTCATGATTGAAGCCAAATTCTTCCTCGGCTTGTCTAAGGAGGCATTGAAACTCGGGATGAGTCAAAAATGAAATAGGTACGATGAAACGTGTTCTATTTTCTCCCACGTAAACTGCAAAATGTCCTTTAGGTACGTCAACGGGAAGGTGATATTCATCATCATCATAGCCCTGCTTCATTCCCAAACTCGAACATCTTATTAGAATTTGCTTCAAAATTGCAGCATGTGATAGCTTATTTGATTTTCTGATGGCCATTTTTGTATGTTTAATTTCTTGAAGAAATCCAAAGAAAGTTGAAAACTTTATAAGAGGAATTAAGAAAGAGAAGCTATTAAAGAGTAAAGAAGTTGTGGTGTTTGGAACAGAGAAAATGTGAAGCTATTTATGGAGGAAGACCCCAACTATTTTAATCTCTTGTGTGATTTATTCACAGCTTATAAAGAAAATAGGAATTAGCAACAAATAAATTTTGTAACTAAATGCTAAATAGAATTAGTGACGGATTAATTAGCAATATATTAACAAAGAATAAGTTGGTTATGAGCCATATATTGACGTATTAGCGACAAAGTTTATAACTAATTCTAGTATTTTGTCCTACGGCAAGAAAAAGAGGGAGTTTTCAAGGAATTAGAATCCATAAGATCTTGACGTACTAACACAATTAGATCACTTAGTTTCTATTTTTTTTTTTAATCAAACAAAACTACTTTGGGTTAATTAAGAGTGGTCCTAGACTAAGCAAGCTTTGGGGGAAATTGGGTAATTTCTAGGTGAAGTACTTGAAAGATTTACAAAAGCAAACAAATTCATTGGATTGATGTTGACTCAATTGTCCCACTACAATTAAATAAGCACATGTTCAGTTAAAAGTTCTTTGGCATCTCCCTTTATATTTTCAATTTTCTGCATTCTTGTTAAATTTTCAAGAAAACGAACATATTTTTCTTAATTAATTGATCCTAGTAGGATAGTTATATAATATAAGCCACTTTTCAATACATCAACTAGTCTGAGGAGCGTGGGGTGTACGTACAACTTACCCCTACCATGTGGGATAGAGAGGCCATTTCTTGCCAATCCAGCTCTCAATTTGGGTTACTGATATGGTTAATTAATTACTCGATCTTATAATGGGATAGTTATATAATATAAGTGACTTTTCGATACATCAACTATGTGTTGATGTGAAACAAGTCTTTTCTAATTTATTGCTTATAAGATATGGGTGAAATTGCTACGAATGTGCATGTGTTGTCTGGTGGCTTTAAAACATATCCAGTTGCTAGCTTGTACCTTTGTTACTGCATAGTGCATATATACCGTACATGATATCCTTATCCTTAAAATTTTGCACAATTATGTTTCATGTTGTACTATGGATCCAATAGTGTATATTTCCTCGAAACTTCCTACCTTAACAATCCTGTTTCTGGGCTCTATGTCTTTGTCTCTCATGTAAAATCAATTTTATGGATCGTGCTATGTAACATTTTGCTTTTGAATCACTTTTGCCTAGCTAATTTATCTTTATATAGACAACGGACACAGTCACGTAGATCATCTTTACTGAAACGGAAGGATATATAAGGAAGTTCACACAGTAGTACTCTAGAAAAGTTCATCTTGTATATATTCCTAAGTTGCCAGCTTGATCGTTTGCCTTATTTACCGTTTTCTTAGTGAGTGATTTTTGTCACCCTACGGGGATCTTAGCTTGTTATCAAATACAAACTCAGTATCTTCGCGCGAATTACTGAATTAGACAAATTCTTTTACCCGACACAAGTTATGGGGGTCTATTAACTCTAAATCTTGACATCCAATAAGTAAAGAACCACCTATTTATACCTACAACATTGGAAGTAATTCTTGAATTCTTGAAATTTGGTATAGTACTTTATAAAAGGGTGCTAAAACTAAAATAATGATCCATTTGGCTATCCAGTTATACGCCATTTCAAGATTTGATTTCAACTACCCTCAGTTCCTTGACCTCAAGTTTTATCATTTATAGAAACTATACTAAGATGAAAAAATATCAAGAAGCATGGTCCTGGAAGTGGGGTAATGTGTATTTTTTTTTTATCAATTATAAGACTACAATATATGTGGCAATAACAGCATATGTATGAATGAAGGAGTAATTAAAAGATGGCAGTTGGTACTAAAATCACACATATATAGGGCCTTACAGTATTGTCTTTAAGTAGTACTAGTTGTCTAGTTTATAACATATTTGGGCTTCAAGAAGTAACATGGCAACCATGTGCTATGTGGAACCCTTGGTCACCATCATCCCCCACAGATATCATGATATTGTTGTGTTGTACGCATCGCCGTGCTTCAGTCAGTACATGGACCATCTACGTACACTCTTAACCAAATGTCTCGAGTCTTTTCTTTTAGTGGGCCCTACTCGGCTGGTGAATTTTGGGTACCGAATTAATGTGGTAAAAGTACCACCTTCCTATTTCTAATTCTTTCATTAACTTCCTCGGTCTCAAAACGAATTATTGGATTACGTGTGAATTGAAGTTTGAACATGAATTTCTTTAAATTTACATATTTGAAAATTATATAAAAGTAATTAAGATTGTACACTTTAGTTTTCTTCATCCACACTCAATCATTTACTTGTAGCACCTAGTTTTGATCGTATTCAGTACAATATTCCATTTTGAGCTACCTCTATCTGATATCATCCTCTCTTTCTTGCATGTGCATTTCCCTCTTCTTGTTCCAAAATTGTACCTATAATTAACTAGAATTGAAACTGATCACTTATTTTCTCATTCCACCCGAGAGGTCTCACTTACGCTTCAGCGTGATTCGAACCCTCAACTTTACCGGTGGATGACGGAGATGCTCAACCACTAGTGGAGTAAGTCTCACTTGTCTGAAACTGATGACCAAGTAGAGTGAAAACAGGAAGAAAAATGAAGTCAGAACTTTTGTTGATCTATATATTATCTTGCCTGATGATAAAATTGCTCTTGATAGTTACTACGTACTATCATGAATTCAAGATTCAGACATTACTAGAAAAAAATCACTATTTTTTAATTGAATTTTTTCACTGGAAATTGTTCATTGGCTATTTTTGCAGATATTTTTGATTGAATCAGTGAGGAAAAAA
Organism: Jaltomata sinuosa; assembly: GCA_003996215.1. NCBI lineage: Eukaryota > Viridiplantae > Streptophyta > Magnoliopsida > Solanales > Solanaceae > Jaltomata > Jaltomata sinuosa. The sequence continues at coordinate 59,598 of QJPP01007255.1, forward strand.
ACAATTAGGAAGCTTCCCAGTGTTTCGGTAAGAATTTGTTTTCCACCATGCGTTTTTCCGATGAGCTGGTTTGGCAGAAAATGAGCGGAAAAATCATGTTTTATAATAAAAATTTCTCATTGATTCGCGATAGGAAAAACATGTATGTCTAGTGGTGAGAGTCAATCAGAATGGATGTGATGTGAGTATCATATATTTAAACTACTACTAGTTTTTAACCTTCTTGTTTTCTTTTGATAACCCATATTAATGGAGCCAATTAGGCATGAACTTTTGTTTGGGAGATTTAATAATTTAATTCTGTGGAGTTCATATTAGAGTAGTACATGGATGGGGCTCACTGTGTGATAGTAACTACTCTTTTTGCAAATGATATTGATGTTGGTAAAGGAAAAGGACCACAATTCAAAAAGGAAATCAAAATCATAATCTAAGATTTCTAATCTAGTTTAAAGTACATGTGAAGAAAGGTCTTGGGCCTAACTCACACCCCAAAAGCTAGCTCAAAGGGAGGAGGATTGCCCAAGCCTTATAAGGAGACCAATTACCCATTCCATATCTGATGTGGGACATTTAACACTCCCCCGCACACCCAGACCTAGTTAACTGGAGCGTGAACAATATAATATGGGAGCCCAACATCGGTGAACAAAGAATTGAAATGGGTCTGGCTCTGATACCATGTGAAGAAAGGTCTTGGGCCTAACTCACACCCCAAAAGCTAGCTCAAAGGGAGGAGGATTGCCCAAGCCTTATAAGGAGACCAATTACCTACTGTTGGCAGCAGAGATAAACAAAACAATATAATATGAAGAGAAAGAGAGAAAGATGAACGTCTTTTCCATTACTTTTAGAAAACCAGCGTACAAGACTTTAAATAGTACTTGGAAAGCAATAAACCTAGAGAGAAAATAGGGCACTATCCCATGACCTGCTAACTACTAACTTCAACTAAATTAGGACTCCTAATGCTAGTAAACTGAAGCGTAAAAGACTCCTAAAAATACTGACAGTAACTTAATGACTTTTGAATCAGTCAACTAACACTCCCCCTTGATTCAAAGTCACACACTCCCAACTGCAACCTGAAAAATTCATGCTTAGCTTGAGGAAGAGACTTCGTAAATATATCCGCTGCTTGCTCGTTTGTGCCGCAGAATTTCAGCACTATTCTTCCATCAGCCACCAACATCCGAATGAAGTGATATTGCACATCAATGTGCTTAGTTCTCCCATGAAAAGAGGGATTCTTAGCCATAGCAATTGCTGATTTGCTATCAGAAAAAATCTCAGTAGACTCCTTTTGCTTGTAACTAAAATCTGCAAGTAGTTTCCGAAGCCATAAAGCTTGTCGTGCTGCTAAACTTGCTGCTGTATACTCTGCCTCAGACGTCGACAGAGCTACTGTCTCCTGCTTCTTTGAACTCCATGTCACCGCTCCAGAACCAAAGTTGAAACAACTACCAGAAGTGCTTTTTCGATCGTCCAAGCAGCCTGCATAATCACTATCTGTAAAGCCAACCAATCTGAAATTTGGTACTTTAGAATACCAAATACCAAAGTCTATCGTTCCAGCAACATAGCGAAGAATTCTTTTTGCAGCACCAAAATGTTGCTTTGTCGGACTCTGCAAAAATCTGGACACAACACTAACAGAAAAGGCAATGTCAGGTCTAGTGTGCGTTAGATAATTTAAGCCACCAACTAGACTTCTGAACAATCTCGGATTTGCTTTCGCAGTTCCATCTGCACGCTGCAACTTCTCGTTGATATTCATCGGTGTAGCTGCTGCTTCACAATTCATCATATGGAATTTTTCCAAAAGATCCTCTGCATATTTCTTTTGAGAAATAAAAATTCCATCGTTATCTTGGATTACCTCAAGCCCCAAAAAATATTTCAGTAAACCCAAATCAGTCATCTCAAAGTTTCTCATCATACTGGACTTGAAATCATCAACTAAAGACTTTGAGGAACCAAAATAAATCATATCATCAACGTAGAGACAAACAACCAAAAATTCTCCAGTACCTTGCTTCTTCAAGTACAATGTGGGCTCATTTTCACTTCTTGTGAATCCGCTATCTTGAAAGAATGAATCAATCTTGATGTACCATGCACGCGGAGCTTGCTTTAGCCCGTAAAGAGCTTTTCTTAACTTGTAGACTTTGTTCTCATTGCCATCAATAACAAAGCCCTGAGGTTGTGAAACATAAACCTCTTCTTCCAAATCGCCATTCAAAAAAGCGGACTTCACATCAAATTGATACACGGGCAAACACAATTGCGCAGCCAAAGCCAAAACAACTCTCACTGTTTCAAATCGAGCAACAGGAGAAAAAGTTTCTTCAAAGTCTATACCTTGTTGTTGCGAATATTCTTTTGCCACGAGCCGAGCTTTGTGCTTTTGAATGCTCCCATCTGCATTGCACTTTGTTCGAAACACCCACTTGAGCCCTATCACGTTCCTTCCTTCAGGTGAATCAACTAACTCCCATGTAGAATTTCTTTCAATTGCTTGCATCTCTTCTGCCATAGCATTCTTCCATTCAGATTGTTTTGCCGCTTCTTCATAACAAACAGGATCTGAAACAAGCAAAGCAAATTGACAAGAAGTATTTACATTGTTAGGATATCTGGGATTTGGTTTCTTTTCTCTTGTTGATCTTCTTAGTGGAATTGGCTCTTCAGAAGACTCGTCAAGTGCTGCAGCTGTTGTCGGTGCACTAGATGAGCTAACTGGTGAACTTATGGGAAAGGAATCGGGCGAGTTTCCTGGAGTAGGATCTGCTGCAGGTTCTTCATCAGTAGATAACAATTGGATATTTGACCTCACATTCCCAGAACTAAAGTTCCAACATGCATCCTCATTAAACACAATATTTCTACTTATAATCACTTTGCCACTTATGGGATTGTATAGACGATATGCTTTGGATTGAAGACTATAGCCAACGAAAATACATTTTTCAGATCTTTCATCAAGCTTAGAATGAAAATTAACCAAAGCATATGCTATACAACCAAAGATTCTTAAGTGGCTTACCCGTGGCTTCTTACCATTCCAAGCTTCAAGAGGTGTTGTGTTCCAAACAGCTTTTGTTGGAGAGATATTCAAAAGATAAACAGCGGTTGCAACAGCTTCTCCCCATAAGTAATCTGGTAGGCCCTTTGCTTTCAGCGAGCTTCTAGCCATTTCCACTACCGTCCTATTCTTTCGCTCGGCCACACCATTCTGCTCCGGTGTGTATGGTGCTGTAAGTTCCCTGCGAATTCCATTCTCATCACAGAACACATTAAATTCATTAGACAAGAATTCACCGCCTCTATCAGTACGGAGTGATTTTATCTTCCTGCCACTTTGATTCTCTACAAATGCTTTAAATTTCTTGAAATTCTCAAAGGTTTCTGATTTGAATTTCAAGAAATAAACCCAACTAAAGCGGCTGTAATCATCAGTAAACATCAAAAAATACCGACTTCCACCAAGGGATTCCATTTTCATTGGCCCACACAAATCAGCATGCACAAGTTCAAGACAAGATGTAGCCCTCCATGATTTTCCTACTGGAAATGATTTTCTAGCTTGCTTCCCATAAATACATCCTTCACAAAAGTCAAGTTCATTGATTTTTGGCAAGCCAATTACCATATCTTTTTGAACCAATAGTTTCAACCCATTAACATTCAAATGCCCATAACGTAAGTGCCACAAATTAGTCTCATTCTTTCCTTTGACAACTAAGGCAGTTCCAACATTTGAAATATCAAGGGGAAACATTTTGTTTTGAGTCATAGGCACACGAGCTATCGTGCGTCCAGATTTCTTGTCCCTAATGTCACATGCATTATCATCAAAAACAACTGAGTACCCACTAGTCATCAATTGGCCAACACTTAACAGGTTGTGAGCCAAAGTGGGAACATATTGCACGCCATATAAAAGTTTCACATTACCTTGGACAGTTTTTATCTCAACAGTACCTTTTCCTTCAACATGCACTTGTTTGTCATCTCCTAGCCGCACCTCACTTTTCTGAGACTCATCAAGATCTCTAAATAGAGACTTTGAACTTGACATGTGATTGGAGCATCCACTGTCAATGAACCACACAACATTCACACTTTCAGTTATTGGGGAATGAGCCATAAACAACTTACTTTCTTCTTCCACATTTTGTGTGAAATTAGCTTCCTTCTGCTCATCTTTCTGCTTCGTCCAGCAATCAACTTCTTTATGGCCAAATTTCTTGCAGTATCGGCATTGAATTGTGCTCTTGTATTGACGTGATTCACCAAACTGGTTTCTACCTCTGCCACCACCACGACCTCGGCCACGGAAATTGCCTCTGCCATGTCCCCGTCCTGCTGAGTTTTCTGCTTTTCCCTTGTAAGAGAACTCCCCTTTTACCTGGAATGCCTTCTCTTGAACTTTCTCACGGGACCTATTTAGCCTATCTTCATGAGCTAGCAAGGAACTCATTAATTCATCAAAAGAATAGGTAGATAGGTCCTTAGATTCCTCAATTGCAGTAACAACATGCTCAAATTTGGTGGTTAAGCTTCTCAATACTTTAGACACAACAATCTGATTGTCAATTTTCTCACCGTAGGACCTCATCCTATTAACAATAGCAGATGTTCTAGACAAATAGTCTTGCACAGATTCATTTTCATTCATGAACAATGTTTCAAAATCACGTCGGAGAGTTTGTAATTTAACAGCAATTACCTTGTCATCACCAAAGTACTCTTGCTTCAGGATCTCCCATGCCTTTTTGGAAGTCTCAGCTGCTGATATGCGAGGGAAAATGTCATCATGAAGCGCTTGCTGGATCATGAACAGAGCTTTTGAGTCTCTCTTTTGATGTTCTCTCAGTTGGTTTGCATTTCCTTCCGGAATTCCAGTCTCAACTACATCCCATAGTTCTTGAGACTTGAAAAGAGTCTTCATTTTTAGACTCCAAAACTGATAGTTTTCCCCTCTGAAAATTGGAATCAGGGGTTGGGAAGAAGCTGCAGTACCATTCCCTGCCATGGAAATTTTCTGGTTTCTCTCAAAAAGGATCTCAAAATATTTCACACTTTTCTCTCTTACTTACCAATCCCTGCTTGAGGAAAGGATGGATCTCAACCTGGAGTTAAGCTCTAATACCAAAATTGTTGGCAGCAGAGATAAACAAAACAATATAATATGAAGAGAAAGAGAGAAAGATGAACGTCTTTTCCATTACTTTTAGAAAACCAGCGTACAAGACTTTAAATAGTACTTGGAAAGCAATAAACCTAGAGAGAAAATAGGGCACTATCCCATGACCTGCTAACTACTAACTTCAACTAAATTAGGACTCCTAATGCTAGTAAACTGAAGCGTAAAAGACTCCTAAAAATACTGACAGTAACTTAATGACTTTTGAATCAGTCAACTAACAACTCAGTCTCAATCCAGTTCCATTAATTAACTATATATCATTTTCATTAACTTGCACCTCTTGTTTTCATGTCATCAACAATACTAATACAAAATTTAGTTTTATGTCACTTTTTATATAAGAAATTTGAAAAGATCATTTTAAATTTTTAATTTATATAAGTGATCATAAGAGATCAATTTCTCACGTATACAAGCCTTTTCCGCCACTAAATAAAGCATCAAATGTTTTTTATTTCATATAGTTAACCAGGGAATGTTGGTCCATTTAAGAGAATGCCAAGCAGCTAATACAAAATGCCAATTCAAAAGAAGGGTGTTTAACTATTTTACCAAAATTTATGTCTTAAGATATAAACTCTCTTTACTAAATATTTACTCTATTATATACCATAATTGAGGTGTTAGATGTTCAAAAATGATTATCACTAGAGATAAAATGAGAAAAATAATTAATTTTTCTTTTAATTTCTAAGAAATATTTTGAGATAGATATTTTTAAAAAGACAATAATTACTATGAGACGAAGAAAGTATATAGTTTTTTTTTTCTTTTTTTTTTTATAACTCCGACTAACATAGTTTTTACAGACATATCCAAAGGAATCAGTTACCTTGGTAGTTGGAGTTGGTTAAATTTTAGTATACATTTACACGAAAAAATTTGGTTACCCAGGACTGAAAGATTCTTCGGAAATTTAAAAAAAAAAAATCTCTCTTTGTAGTCTCCGTTTATTTTTATTTGTCTATCATTAATTTGGCATACACCTTAAAAACTATAATAAATAATGGAGGTAATTTTACTACTCCATTATCCTACTTTCTCTCTCTGTCCATTTTTACTTGTCCATTATACTAAAAATAGATGTCCAACAATACTTGTCAAGTTTATTAAATCAATGAAAAATTTACCACTTTGTGTCCAATTTACCCTTATTATTAACTGTAGTCATTTTTTCAATGTATTTTTCAAGACATTGTATTTATTATTATAGTAAAAGGGTGATATGGTAAAATTGTTTTTCTATTTATAGCTTCTTAAAAAGTGTGTCAAGTCAATAATGGATAAGTAAAGTTGGACAGAGGGATTATTAATTATAAGACAACTAAATGTTGAAAAATAAAGTAGCATTTAATAACAATGGTAAAATAGATACAAAGTGGTAAATTATCTCTTGATTTTTTAAACTAAATAAATAAAATTAGATAATTATTTTTAATATATTGAACAAGTTAAGATGGACGGAGATAGTAGAACACATATAGAGGTCAAACCAAAAATAGTCTTTAATTTACGAGAGAAATGCACATGCCTTTTTGCTTAAATCTTATACTCCATTGATTTTAATTTATTTGGCTTAGTTTTATTTATAAGGATCAAATTAACTAATATTTACTGTGAATTCAGACACAAAATTTTTATTTTTTTAAAAGTAATACTATATATTTAAAAACTATATTAAAAAATATTATCAAACATTTTTAACTGAATACTAGAATCAAAGGAAACTAGAAAATCAAACATTCGTAAAAAAACACTTACTGCTCGCCCGTGATTTCTCTGCACTATCCTCAGGCCTCAGTTATGTTTGTGTACGTACACTAATAACAATTCCGTCATTTACTTTCTTTCGTTCTAAAATATTTATCATATTTTATTTTTTGAAAAGTAAATAGAATATAAATTTTGATTAATATTTTAAAATATTTTTTTATTACATTGATATTAGAAAAAATGTAATTTATAGTCTTTTCGTATCCTTTTATGAATGTTTTAGTTATAATTTTAAAATATTAAATTAATCTAATCCCATTTAATTCTGAAAATTAATCAAATTAACTAACAAAAAGCGAAACATAACAACTTCTATGAAACCAGCGCAGTACATGTTATGTTTTGTCAGCACAAGTATTGAATAACTTTGTCATGTTACATTTTCATTTATAATTGTTAAAAATATATACTCCTATTTTTTCGTTCCAATTTATGTGAAAGCGTTACTATTTCGGGAGTCAAACAACTTTTTCTTTAACTATAATTTTCTCAAATTTCTTAAAAATATTTTGAATCATCAACTATGTTAACTTGTAATACTTTTCGTGTAATTTTAAAAATATATTTAGAAAATAAAATATTTAGATAAGCTATATCTCAATTCATTGTATAGAAATGAATACTACTTTTTTTTTTCTTTTATGAGAAGTGAATACTTTAAACAATTGTTTTTCTTACGGAGACATATGATGTCATAATCACATGACATTCAAAGTACTTACAAAATATAAATAAAATTAGTCAGTGCCCTTTGAAGTGCTTAAACTAACAATGAATTATTTCTTCTGACTCAGCTTGTAAGTTGTAATTTATTAAAGAATGAAGAACTCTAACATTATTCAGATACAATTAAATTAAATAAGAAGGCCTCGAGAATGCGAATTAGGGTAGAAGGTTAGTAGGAAGGAGTGTGTCCATGCTAATAGGTAGAGTGCTTTATTTTGTTGTTCGTGCTAGTAGTCGTAGTGCTATGCTTGTAGTGTCTTGTTCTTGGAGTTTTGGTGATGTTTATTGTTTCTGATAGATCGATTGTAGAATTATTTTGTGTTAGTCTTGTTTCTGTTACTATCTGTTGTCTTGTTTGTTACTGTCTATATTGTTTCTTGTTCTTATGTTATGTGACTATGTCTTTTTCTAGATTGTTTTTGTCTTGCGCCGGGCCGGGATCTATTGAACACAACTTCTTTATCTTACTTCTGAGGTAGTGGTACATACTGCATACCTTCTATCCTCCTCAAATCCTACTTTGTAGAATATACGGGGTATGTTGTTGTTGTTGTGATCTCTAAATGCTTTTCTTAGAAAAATCAGAAAGTTTTTAAAAAAAATCTCAAGAAACAAACAAAAACAAAAGGAAAAAAAATCAATAACAGTGAAGTGTGGAAATAATTTGTAGCCACAAACCAAAAGTAGATATGAAGAAATTGAAGGTGTATTCTCTTGAAAAGGAAAATGAGCATAAGTTTGAGACAAGATGTTGTAAATAGAAACAAGTACCATTAATACCTTTGTTGTTGAGATCACTTGTAACTTTCCTTCAACAGTTAAAATCCTTTTTTTTCTCCTGGCCACCACATAAATTGTTAAATTCAAAAAAAAACTTAACACAACAAAAAAGAAAATCAAATGAGTGCAATAATTCAAATATATCTAGATAAAATACCTAGTAGAAATGATAAAAAGTAGCATTAACTTTATTACATTTGAGGGAAAATTTCAGAATTTATCATGAGCCTTTAAGAAAAGGGTCCTCTTTGCCATTAGGAGAACTGGGATTTGGCCCCTCACCTTGTCCTTCTTGTAATACATATACCCCACCATGTTCTGACCTTTGCTTCTCACCACCCACATGATGCAACATAGATGTAATTAGTACTCACCCGGTTTCATATTACTTGACTTTCGTTGACCTGACACACCTCTTAAGAAAATCTTTAATTAGAAATGTATTTTACTTCATTCGTTCACTTTTATTTGTTCACTTTAAACTTTGCATGCCCCTTAAGAACAATGATTGACATGAATATTTTACTATAATGCTCATATTAATTGATTTTTAATATTTAGGTCTTGAAAAATAATTTAGAGAATAAGTAATTAATGTTAAGGGTCAAACATAAAAATTTTTTTATCTTTTCTTGATATGTTAAAAATAATAAGTAAAAATAAAAATCTATTTTTGAAATAATGGACAAGTAAAAGTGAACAGAAGGAGTACTAAACTATCCTTATTAATGATACTTTGAAACTCTATAAATTAGACTACTATTACTTTATTTTAGTTATTTAATACTAAAGGCATAAAGAAGAAAATGTAATTTTTTGATTTCATAAATTGGACAAGTAAATCAAAATAATTATTTTAATAGAAAGGGCAAATAATATGAAATAGAGGGAGTATAATAATATCTCAAAAGAGAAAGAGTCTTTTATTTGTTAGAGAAGATCATTTTCTTATACCTTATAAAAATGGGTTTTTTTTTTGTTAAAGCACATTTACCTCATCTTATTTTTGTAGCAGTGATAGAGTTATCTATCATCCTTTTTGTTTAAGGGAGTTGTTTACTTTGTAAATCTCCATCAAAGTCCTTGTATTGACAATTTATATTAGAAAAATCTATTAAATCATGAAAATACGCTTATATACATATTAGAAGAAATTGTTAAATCATGAAAATATGCCTATATACTAGCGAATATCATTAAGAATAGTGTCTTTAAAACGCTTTTAACTTGAAGATTATTTGTTTAATTTCTCAAACACATGCCCCCTACCCCACCCCCCACCTAGAAGGAAAAAAAAGATGGGAACTTCCTCCATAAATAGCTTCACCTCCCTCTATCCTAAACACCACCACTTGTTTAGTATCATTCCTTTCTTCTTCTTTTTACTAAAGCTCTCAACTTTCTTTACATTTCTACAAGAAACCATACTAAAATGGCCATCAAAAAATCAAGCAAGTTATCACAAGCTGCAGTTTTGAAGCAAATTTTGAAAAAATGTTCTAGTTTAGGTAAGAAGCACGAAGATCACCTTCCCATTGACGTACCAAAAGGTCACTTTGCAGTTTACGTGGGAGAAAACAGAAGTCGATACATCGTACCTATTTCTTTCTTGAGTCACCCTGAGTTTCAATGCCTTCTTCGTTGCGCTGAGGAAGAATTTGGGTTCGATCACAACACGGGCATCACTATTCCATGCGAAGAATTCGTTTTCCAGTCACTCACTTCCATGCTGAGATAGTAAAATATTTGAATAAAAGAGTGAATATTAGGTGTTAAGGGTTAATTTTGGAGTGAAGAAATTACATGTGTTCAAAATTGAAGCAATTTAATTAGTCTTCTTGCTTCTTCTTTTTTGTAACATCTTTCTTCACTTTTTTTTTTTATAATATTTGTTTATTATTTAGTGACTTTCCTCTAACCCTGACCTAGGAATTATCACATGGATATTAGTAGTGTTTTTTTATGGGTTGGTTGGACATTTTTTTCCTTGCAGTGGTGTTTTTTTAAAACACCCTATGAGAGAAGTGAAATGAATGTCTCTGAATATATTAAGATTTGCAATTTTTTGATACAAATGTCTCTCAATCTGTCTGTAGTTTTACTGCATTTTTGTTTGGGAAAAGTCTAATTGCCCCTCTGTTTTACAACTCTGCTTTTGAAAGCTATGTCAACGTTAGTACCTAAACTTTCACCCTACCCTCAATTTTTCAAAAAAATGACATTGTCGACATTGTATCATGAGTAAATAAGCTACCAATACTTACAATCAAGGGCAGAACTAGAGTATAGCTTACTAGTTTTGACGGAACGTAGTAACAACTTTGGTCCAATGTTGTATTATCTTAAGAAATTCATCGAATATTTGCACATTATTACTGTTGTTAAGAACCGATAACTTAAAATGAGTAGAATTTTGAATCCATAAACTTTGGATCCTGGCTATGCCTCTACCTATAATATTTTTACTATTCTTTCTGTTTTAGTTTGTTCGTCTTATTTTCCTTTCTAATCAATTTCAAAAGAAGATCTTTTTCCTTTATTGACAACTCTTTAATTTTAATTTTGCACATGACATGTTTAAGTCCGCAAGATTAAAAGACATTTTTCATAAATTTTACAGATCTTTAATTAAGATCACAAGGTTCAAAAATCTTTTTGACTTTCTTAAACTCCGTTTCAAATCAAAACGAGATAAACAAATTGAAACGAAGAGAGTATAATTTATATAAAGATGAAAATATCAAGAAGCATGAGGGTCCTAGAAGTGGGATAGTGTTTTCCATTTTTATCAATTAAAAGACAATTAATCTAATATTTGTGGCAATAACAACATATCTATATGAATGAAGGAGTTGTGAACTAGTTAAGATGGCAGTTTCAAGTAGTTGGTGCTGATATATATATCACACAGGGCCTAGTCACAGTATTAATTGTCTTTACACAGGGCCTAGTTGATCTTTCTTTTTTTTAGTCAGTTCTAAAGAGAATGACACATTTTTATATTTAGTAATCATTTAACTTTAAAATATTCATTTTATCCTTAATGAAATGATTTATAGCACACAAACATATCTGACTTATTTTAGATCACAAATTTCAAGAGTTTTTTTTTTTTAAATTTTAATGTCAAGTTAAATTAACTCACATAAATTGAGACAAGAGTAACTACTTATTGTGAGTGAAATATATCTATCTATAACTGCAAGGGTAACATGGCCTCCATGTGCTATGTGGAGACCTTGGTCACATCATACAACACATACATGAAAATTGTGGTTCACTTATTTGTTGTACACTTCTCTGTACTTTGTTCAGTACAGGGACCACCTCCTTTTCACATTTTATTACTCATTCCGTCTCAATATATGTGACATAGCTAAAATTTTGAGAGTCTATGACTTTACTTGACAACAAAGTATTCATATTTCCTATTGCTTTTTAAGTTTCCAAAGTAAAATTTATATATTTGAAAACTAAACAAAGCAAATCGATTGGATGTTCCCTCAACCCAAACGTGAAACGTAATGAACGCTCCATGGGAAATACTCACGTCTCATGAATTTCTCAATGCAAAGCTCATTTTTAGTTGTGGATCGTAAGGCTTACTCAAACATGAGATGGTTGTGATCCGCCGATAAGCTCATTCTAAGTTTGGATGCAGTACATTGAAATTATGAAGTACCAACACGAGCATTACCGTGCGTCTTCCTATGCTGGTAAGGCCTCTAAAGAAAAATCATTCTCAAAGTTTATATCTCACACAACTTACTCTAGTTGTTTGAGGCTTATTATCATCTCACATATTTTTCGATCCACTAACTTGTGAGACAAAAAGAAGTCTTTTAACTCTCGCACAACTAGTATTAGTAGTGTGAGACACAAATTGTTATTATTATTTGTATTTCCCTCTTTTTCATCCATAGTTTTCTTCATTGATACTCATTATATACTTACTGCACCACTCTTCAACGTAACAGTCTCGTTTTCAGTACAACCCATTTTCAGCTACCTTTATCTGATCATCTCTTTCTTGCATGTGCATTTTCCTCATTTTCTTCCAAAATTGTAACTACATTTCAGTATTATTAGTCCCTAATTTAAGATTCAAACATTAGATTCTTGGGAATCCTGCAAGACCCTTTCGTTCTTTTTTTTTCTTTATTCATTAACAGAACTCAGAACTTCATCTGAGTTCGATCTGATGACTATATATATCATAAATAAAAATTGTTGAAGAAATAACTAGATATTTTTTTCTTCTAGGAAATCAGAACATAAAGAAATGACTATTAATAGATTCGAGATAATTACGTATATATAAAATAATGTCCACCCATCAATTTAGGCCCGTGTGGATAAGCGATATGAAATCATGATATGAAGTTGAAGTTTTGTTTCTACATGCAATTTGGATTTTTTAAGTTGTATTTTTTTCATAAACATGAAAACCATCAAGTTGTGAAAACTATCAAAATTTCTCTGTTTCTTACACAATCTTACAAAATGAACAAACAATAGTTCATAAACAAAATATTGAAATATTCTAAGGCGACACATTGATAAATCACTTATCTACTTGTTGCTCTTATAAATAAATATTTGCAATTAAAAACTTCTAAATACACAAAATTTTATAAAAATTCACTAGTCAATAATAGTAGTACAAACATATTCTTCACGTTGAGCATGAGTTTCTTTTTGTAAAATTTATAAAGATGGGTCTTTTTTCACAAAATATAAACTTATGAGTCAAGTTTTACATTTAAAAAAATCATGCTTTTTGGAGAATTTGGAATTTCAAGTCATAATTTCAAATCATTCTCCGAAATCGCATGTCCAAATGTTAATTTGAAATCATTATTTAAAATCATGACTTCATATCGCACGTCCAAACGCAAAGATCAGTGTATTGTAGGAAATGCAATAAAGGATTGATAGGTATGTGGATCACTTTCAAAGAGCCATAGAACATGCAAATAAAAACTAGTGTCTCTACCTTGCCTTCTTTTTTGCTCTTTCTATCATAATGGATCCAACGCTTTTGTCTGGGGAATTTTAATTAATTCTGTGGTGATTATATTGGAGTTTGGAATGGGCCTCATTTTCTGAAAACTACTTTTTTCTACAAATAAAGGACCACTTTGAAGAAGGAAATATATATTCCCAAAATGTCATTTCTAGTTCTAGTAACTATATCATTTTCATCAACTTGCACAAAAATGCTTGTCCATTTTTTCCCTTGTTTAAAAAAATTAATTAGCAACAATGCCAATACAGGCTGGATTCAAACTCGTGACATTATGATTCGAATTATAACATTTTAGTCACCGAAATGTCTATTAGAAGTTGGAACAAGAACATCATGTTGTCAACGTATTTCCCCTAATTAAGAGACCATAGGGCTACCAAAATTAAACACTAATTGATCAGTCGATCGGACAACTCACATGCAATTATCATTTGGCTGATTTACACAAATGTCCTTTTTAAAAAGTGTGCAAATATAGCCCTTGAAAAATTATCCTCCTGGATAACGTTACATTCGGGTTTAATGTTTGCTCATATATTGTTGAATTATACAGACAAAGCATTACATTAATATTTAATGTTTGCAATGACTTATAAAATTTTACAATGTAATCTAATGTTTTTCTCATAAAATTTTCAGTTTGCTCGAAAGGATCTTCAGACCATAGTTTAAAAGGTTCAATAAATTGCAAGAGAAATAAAAATAGTGCATTTAATAGACAGAGCAACTAACTGGCAAAAAATTCAAATATATTCAAGCTTAGAATGTATATGTATATCATGATTAAATTGAAGAAATATATGAAAGGAATAACCTTCTGTTATTAATTAGCTCTTGGCTTGATATATTTATATGTGATAATGCACGACTCCTCCAGGCATATGTTTAACTAAGTAAAGGTCAAAAGGTCACCATTTAAATTGGAGTATCTTAAGTTTTTGAAGCTTTCGTACTTCTCTCTTAATTAATTAATTAACCATGTAATTAGGCCAAGGAAAAATGAGTTAGAAAAAGTGAAAGCAAATACAAAATCACATGATCCCCAATAACATATTATTGGTTTTACAGACAAATCACAAGATCAATCAGTTACCTTGGTAGTTGGAGTTGGTTACACGAAAAAAACTTGATCAACTTATATATTATACATGGAATAGATAATAAGTATCATACTTAGCTAGCTGTTTTGTTGTTGCAATGTTGCTTGCATAGCGCAAATATAACATGTATGCACCTTTTATTTTAGAAAATCTTGGGTAATGGTTTTTAACGGGGGGACGTTGCACATTATTTCAGTCCATTTATTTTTTTTCTCTGTTTTTATAGGGTTGCTTAGGTGGTAAGCACCCTCTACCTCCAACCATATGGTTGTGGATTTGAGTCACCAAGGGAGCAAAAACGTGTAAGCTCCTGGGGAGAGGTACGTAACTGAAGTTAAGAAGGCAGTTTCAAGTAGTTGGTGCTGATATCGATCACACAGCAGGTCCTTACAGTATTGTCTTTACTAGTACACTACTTATTGTGAGTGAAATATATCTATCTATATACTGCAAGGATAACATTGCTTCCATGTGCTATGTTCCAACCTTGGTCACCATCATATATACAACACATACATGAAAATTATGAGTCATTTATTTGTTGTACACAAAAACAAAATGGGGGTAGGGGTAACTCAAACCCCCTCATTAACGGAATGAAAGTTCAGATAGTCAACTAATTAAGTTACTCATAATAAGATCCTCCATCAAAATAGAAAGGAGCCTTTTCTATTTTCATCATTAGTTCTCTTCTTTGGACTCTGTTGTACTTTGTGTAAGGAAAGGAAGTCTATAAGGGGAATCTGAGTAAAGCAAAAGAAGACATGAATGTTGGACATACACTTGAAAGGCATGTGAATCACTTTCTGAGCCTTTGAACATGCTAAGAGATACTAGTGTCTCTAGCTTGCCTTCTTTTTTTCTCTTTTCTCATAATGGAGCCAAGACTTTTGTTTGGGAATTTTAATCAATTTCTGTGGTGATCATATTGGAGTTTGAAATGGGGCTCGTTTTCTGATCATAACTACTTTTCTGCAAATAAAGGACCACTTAATTTAAAGAAGGAAAATATATGTGTATCCCAATCTCAATTAGTTAGTTCTAGTGACTAGGCATTGCAAATTAATTGTTTGCCCCTTTTTCCCCTTGTTTTGTTAAATCATCAACAATGCCAATACAGGCTGGATTCAAACTTGGTGACATTACAACTCGAATTGTAACATTTTAGTCACCGATCGAGCTTGTCGTTGGAACAAGAGCATTATGTTGACAAAATATTAAGAGGGGCATATATATATATATATATGGGGAAAAACTCACAATTATAATGCAATATAATTCGACCGATTTAGCTTCCGGGATGTTGCTCAACCTTGTAGATAAAGTATCAGACTGTCATTGAATGTTTGTAATAGCTTACAAAATCTTAGATTGTGATATCTAACACTTTTTAATAAGATTTTCAATATAGACCGTGATCTAAAATATCCCCAAAATGTAACCAAAAAAGAAAAAAGAAAACGACAACTAGGGAAAATTTCTGAATCTTATGTCTTTGAATCTTTCGTGCAGTACTTCTGCATGCAATTATTTAATGAGAAAAGACATCAAATACACCCTGAATTTGTCTTGAAAAGTCGATTTCACATTTAAACTAATCTGGTGACCTTTTACACATCTATACATATTAAAAGTAAATTTTATACCACCCTGAGATGTATAACACCACTCTCACAATATGTGGTGTTTTACACTCGCCCGCCACGTCAGCACCACGTCAGCGCCATGTCAGAAATTATAAATTTTATATTTTTTTTCTTTTTTTCTTTATTTATTAACTTTTCTTTTGTTAATTATATTTATACTAATTAATCCCTAATTAACTATTAAAATCCTCCAATTGATATCATCTTCATCACTAAACCCCATCCACTCCATCTCTCATCTTACCGAAAAAATCATATCCGGCCACCATCATCACCAATTCTTTGTTTTTCACCACCAACATATCACCTTCAATTCTTCTTTGTCACCCATCACCATTATCATTATCGATTTCTTCTTCTTCTTCACCCACCACTAGCAAACCCACCATCATATTATTTTTTACAAGAAAATTAAAAAAAATGAAATTGAAATAGATAAATTATAATTTGTTCATATAAGAGGTGAGTGTAAAATCAATCATAGTCCCCTTATTTTTAAATTTTAGATATTTTCTTAGTTTATGTCATTATTCATTTTCTATTTTCTCTTTGAAAAAATTTAAACAATAACATGATTTTTTTTTTATTTGACGATTGAAAGATAATTTTTTAAAATTGTGAGATATCATTGCGAATTTTAATATTTGGGATAAAAATGATAGATATAAAGCCTAATTTTTAAATTGATTGAAAATATGTGATGGTCAAGGTGGTATTTCCATGGAAATGGAGGAAAGAAGAAGGGGGGTTGTATATTTTTAAATCAGTATTTTGGAAAGAAAAAAAGAAAAAACTATATTATATATATACGGCAGAAAAATCAAAAGGTATCTCTAGGGTAACGTGAAACTGTGTAAATAACGATGTAGTAAACTTTTCTTCTAGTATCTGTGAACAGAATCAAAGAAAACCAGAAACCAAACATTCATAAAAAAAAACAAACACTATTAGGAAAAGAAAGGTTCGTATTTCGTACTTCTCAGTACCACTATATTGCTCGTCCGTGATTTCTCTGCAGTGCCCTTTGATGTTGTTTAAAGATGCCATGAACTCTGTGCCTACATTCAAATGTCACTTTTTTTTTCCGAGATAACTTACGTACACTTCAATTATTTTATCGTGTATTTATTACCCCCAACCAACATATATATCAAACAAAATTGTTTATGTCAAATTATCGTCATGAAATGTTCAAAGTACAAATAATACTATTTCGCCTCAATTCATATATAGTAGTTCTGGCAACCGATCAATTGTTAATCCAAAGAAACCAAAACACATAAAAAGAAAAAACTTACATAATTTTTTTTAAAGCCTTTATAAAATTAGTAGAAATGAAAGTACGTAGCACTAACCCTACTACTACAACAACAACATACCCAGTGAAATTCCAAGCACTAACCCTACTACATTTTAGAAATATTTTATATAAAGTCCAATAAATACATGATGTATCTCACTTTAATTTATAATTTGATCATTATAATTTCAATTTATATGTCATTTTTTCTTTTTTAGTCGGTTCGAAAAATGATAGTTTTTTATATTTAGTAGTAATAAATTAGTGGTTTGCTAATTTTTACCTATCAAAGTTGGCGAGGGTCCTCTTTGCCATTATGAGAACTAACATAGAGTTATGGGATTTAGGCCCCAATATTGTCCTATTTCCTCTAAATCCACAATTCCACATATCCCACACCTCACTCAAATAGACAAAAAATAGTTGGGGTCTTCCTTCATAAATAGCTTCATATTCCTCTATTCCAAAACACCACCTTCCCACAAAACAAAAACAAGTACTACCTAGTATTTCCTAAAGCTCTCAACTTTCTTCAAGAAATCCTACCAAAATGGCCTTCAGAAAATCAAACAAGCTACCACAAGTTGTACTTGTAAAGCAAATCCTGAAAAAGTGTTCTAGTTTTTTGGTCAAGAACCACCTTCCAATTGACGTACCAAAAGGTCATTTTGCAGTTTACGTGGGAGAAAACAGAAGTCGATACATTGTATCTATTTCTTTCTTGAGTCATCCCGAGTTTCAATGCCTCCTTCGTTGCGCGAAGAATTCATTTTCCAGTCACTCATGACTTCCATGCTGAGATAATAAAGTACTTGAAAAGAAGAAAAAGTGTGAATAGTAGGTGCAAGGGTTAATTTTGGAGTGAAAAAAGATGTGTTCAAGATGAAGCAATTTAGACTTTTTGCTTCTCTTTTTTTAAACATTTTTCTTCACTTTTTATTTTTTTGTGAGTTTCCTCTAACCCTGACCTAGGAATCACATGGATATTGTTGTTGTTTTTTATGGGTTGGAATCAGATCTGTAAACAAATCTTGGAAATTTTTCCTTGCAGTGGTGTTATTATGCACCCTGTGAGAGAAGTGAATTGAATATCAATCTATTTAATTTGTCATTCTTTTTATACAAATGTCTCTCATCTGTCTGCATTTTTACTGCATGTTTATTAATTTGGGAAAAAGTCCAATTAAGCATATTGAAATTGGTGACATTCCATTAATTTGTTATGACTAATCCGAATTCATGCCGGAAAGTCCCACTTTAGGGTAAATCACCCCCTAAAAGACGACTTAATTTACTCCTAGTATTTAAACCTAACACCTCAGTTTAAGGATGAAGTGGTCCGTACCATCAAACCACAACATTTGGTGTAGAAAAATAATGTTCTAAGAGTGCTTTGAATTTACATTTTCCTGCTTGTCCCATAGGTCCAATTCTTAACAATGAACCGGAAATGTAATTAGGGACAGGGCCATTTATTTAATCTAAGGCCTTTCTAGCAATCTTTTAGCTTTATTTAAAAATTTATTGCGGAATAAAATATAAAGAAGAACTTCGATAAGTACTTGTCACTTCTATTTGTTTTTTGTAATAATATTGTCCTGAGAAGAATTCAGATAGAGAAACATGGTAAGTTGCGATTCATATTGTCGATGCCAACTTGTTTAAAACTATAGTCTAGTAAATGTTGATTATTTGATCTATGTACGTCAATAGTTCTATAATGTAAGCCATCTTTTGTCACTTCATTTGTTGCTTAAGGTATAGGTGGTGATATTTAATTTGGTTTTTCTGAATTATTCGTATGAATAGGCATGCGCTGTCTGGGGTCTACTAAATTAAACCTGTTCTTGTTGCTAGCTTGTAAACCTTTGCAAGTGATTACAACTCATGATATCCTTAAATTTGCAGAATTTGAAGTGGTGAAGTTCAATACTACATGAGTAGTATATTTCCTCGAAACTTCCTATTTTATCATATTCCTATTTCTGGGTCCTCTGTCTCTAATATCTTTATCTCTCATAATTCTTACCTATGATGTCTAATATGGTATGGTACTCCATATATTAGACACCGACCAAGTAATTTGGTGAAAACACCCCATGTTAGATTGTTTTATCATGTATGAATATTTCATTTTTCTATAGACGGATTCAGTTCAACTTTATGGATTCCAGATTTTAACTTTTTAGAATTAGGGAATTCACAGAATTTGAACCAAAGTTGTTGAGTTTTACCGACAACTTGTTGTAACACCCCAAACTTTCAAACTAGGATTCCAATCATTATTCGCGTGTAATTAGACCTGAACCCGGAAAGATTCTCTTGTAACTAGGTGTTATGGTCAAGCACTATGTGTGGGAAGAGCGTGGGGCGTGAATTAAGGTTTCGTATTGCTTTCTAACTTGGGTCATCTTCAAACGATCATTCCTCTTAGAATATAAAGATTTACGTGGCCTATGACCCACCAAATTAAAGGTCTTCGAGTCTTCTTTTCAACTCCACCGACCGTGCGTTAATCCGAGTCCAGAGTAAGAAGTTATGATTAGTTTACCAAGAAGACGTTTGTCTGTCCAGAAGTCCGTTGAATTTTGGGAGTTAAAACGGAAGAGAAAACGGTCTGTTTTCTGAAAATGGTCCATTTTCCCAACCGTTTCTGGAGACAGAAACTCAAAATTTCCGTAAGTTAAAACGCCTTCGAAAACGGTCCATTTTTGGCCAAAACGGATCGTTTTGGCGACCGTTTTCTGACGCGTTTTCCTTCCTAAACCAATTCGAATTTTAATTGGAATTGCCTATAAATAGGACTCCTAGGGTATTATTACGGGAATTGCCTCTTTTTAAGATATTTGAGGGTGTTTTGGTCCTTTCCTTATCCAAGATTCATTCCCCACTTATTCTAAACCTCCTAAAGCACGATTAAAATCAAAAGAAAGAGCGTTACTTCTCCTCTCTAAGTTGTTGAAGCAAAGATGCCTAGGGTTCTAAGTTCTAAGGAAAAACTCAATAGTTTCATAAGCGTTTTTCGTCAAAAGGTATGTTGAACGATCCCCTTTCAACTATACTCATAAGGATTGCATTTTCTCCTACTTACTACAAAATCTATGCTAGTGTTATACAACCATGGTTGAAGGGTTTTCAAAGAAAGAGAATTGCTTGAACTTTTTAATGTTTATCTGTGAAATCATCCATATTCAATTACTACCTCGAAGTTATGATTTGAAGCGTGATTTTAATTACGGATTTGTGAACTTGGGATAGATTTGAAGCCTTGAGAAACGATTACTACGGAAATTGTTTATTACCTAAGTAATTGAGTTTTAACGGGAATAGGTGAATCTTCTTAATTCCCTTGGTTTTGAAATGATTGTTTTATAATGAATGAAATTAAAACCTTGAGGGATTTGGTTGTTAAATGAGTTAAAAGATCCTTAAATACGAGTCTATTGATGTTTAAATGATAAAGGCATAATACGGTAAGTGCGACTTGTAAGTATTGGTATAATAGTACCAACTCACGTATGCCTTAATAATGTAAAGAGACCCGAAATGAATGATTTGTTAAAGGTTTAAAGAGTTAAAATATGGGCTTAAGAGGATTAGATGGTTAACCGAGAAGGTATGAGTCGAACGGGGATCCACACCTGAAACCGTGTTATACCAACACGGGTATGAGTCGAACGGGGCTCTTCCCTCTGAGTCGAACGGGGCTCTCTACTGTACGCTTGATTTGTTTAGTTGTATGCAGTTACGAGGTGATTATAATGTGACACTTCGATCCTTGCGGCAACTTGGATTGGAGGCTCTTCTGACCGAGTTATGATCGGACCCACATAGCCCGTGGTGAAATAAATATCCGTAACACCATCTAGTCCAGAAGTAATATATCTATGAAATTGGTAATACTTGTCGATTTGGAAATTGTCTCATTTTCTATGTTTATGATCTATGATTATGTTTTATGACTTGCTTTATAAATTGTGATATCCCTTCCCCTGGGTTGCATACCAGTACTTGCCGTACTGACCGTCTTCGGACGCTGCATCTTTTCATGATGAAGGTTCCGAGACCTATCCTCGTGGTTCCGTGCAGCACTAGGATCTTCAGGATTTCGATAAGCAAGTGGTGAGCCCTCTATACTTTCGGAAGGCATATGTTTCTCCTTATTAGTTGGTTTGAGAATTCGATTTCGTTTTATGGTATCGTCGGGGCCATGTCCCGACTTAGGAGTTTATTCTTGATATTAGAGGTTTTGTAGACTGGTATTAGTAAGACAATTGTTAGTTCATTTATACAGTTGGATTTATTTTATAATGGGCTTGCTTCCGCTAATCTTTTATATTTGTGCGTATGATGAATGATAAGGGGTTGACTCATGCCTCTTTGGTCTGCGTTGCCCGTTACGTCCGGGGACTAGTCTCGAGTCGTGACACTTGTATTATAAACAATACATCTGTCGTTGCATTCCTCCCCGCCAAAAAAAAAAGAGAAAAAGAGGAGGCTACTTTTCTCTTTTTTAACGAGAAAAGTTATGGGTCTATTAACTCCAAATCTTGATATCAAATAAGTAAAGAACTACCTAGACCTACAACAGCCCTGCAGAGATGGGAATGCTTAGATGATGGGCATACGAGAAGAGACAAAGTTCGAAGAAAATTAGGGGCAAAGTGAGAGTAATTTCCGAGGTGGACAAGATGTGAGAAACGAGGCTAAGCGGACATGTGAAGAGGAGGAGCACAGATATCTCAGTGAGGAGATGCGAGAGGTTGACAGTGATAGGTTTGAGAAGAGATAGAAATAGACCAAGGGAAAAAAGCAATTAGACAGAACATGACGCAACTTAATTCAGTTTGTCGAGGACATGGCCCTAGATAGAAGAACATGAAGGTCGAGGAATAGGGAAGACGATTAGTAGGTAGTCTAGCGTTTTCTCTATTCGTACCCTTACCAATATTAGTGTTATTATGCATTGCTACTATATAAAGTGGGTAGCATTTTTCTTTTTATTCAATTATAGGACCATATAAAATTTGAGGCTGAAGTAAAGATACGGGAGTTTCTTTAGTAGTATGTAGTAACTAGTTATTGTGAGTGAAATATATTTAGGCTGCAAGAGTAACATTCCCTCCATGTGCTATATGCTCATTATCATATTAATACAACTCATAGATGAAATTGTGGTTCATTTGATTTGTACACATCTCCCTGCTTTGGTAAGAACAAGGACCGCCTCCTTTTTCTCATTCTGTTATCTCAATGGTTCTAATTTATGTGACGATAGACAATTTGAAAATAAATGAAACTTCCTATTTTATTTTTTCTATGTTAATCCTTAGTTCTCTTCTTTGGACTCTGTTGTACTTGTGTAAGGAAAGAAAGGGTAACTGAGTAAAGCAAAAGAAGACATAAGTGTAGGACAAACATAGAGTACGTAACACATCAATAAAGGGTTCATAGTTACGTAAATCACCTTTTGAGCCTTTGGACATGCTAAGAGATACTTACTAGTTTCTCTAGCTACCCTTCTTTCTTCACCTTTTCTGATAATAGAGCCAAAAATTTTGCTTGGGAATTTTAATTTAATTCTGCGGTGATCATATATATTTGAGTTTGAAATGGGGCTCGTTTTCTGATAACTACTTTTCTGCAAATAAAGGACCACTTTCAAGTTCACGTGTTCAAGTGGTGAAAACTGTTAAAAGTCCCGCATCGGATATGGAATGGGTAATTGGTTTCCTTATAAGGATTTGACAATCCTCCTCCTTTTGAACTAGCTTTTGGGTGTGATCAAGACCTAATTTTACATGACATCAAAGCCAGATCCATTTCAATTCTTTGTTCACCAATATTGGGCTTTCATATTATATTGTCCACGCTCCAGTTAACTAGGTCTGGACGGGGGAGAGGGGTGAGTTAGGCCCAAGACCTAATTTTACAAAAACGGTGGCCTTTTTTTTTAGAGTTTGAAGAAGGAAAATATATGTATCCCAATCTCAATTAATGTAATTAATTAGTTCTAGTGACTAGACATTTTCATCAGCTTGAACAGCAAAATTGGTTGCCCATTTTTTCTTTGTTTTGTTAAATCATCTAGAATCCCAGTACAGGCTGGATTCAAACTGGTGACATTACAACTCGATCGAGCTTGTCTATTGGGAGTTGGAACAAGAACATCATGTTGACAACATATTTCTCCTAATTAACAGACCATGCATATGGTGAACTACAGCTACTGCAATTAAAGACCAATTGATCAGTAGGAAAAGTCACAATTACACTGCAATATAATTCGGCGAGGTAATGATCAAAAACACATTTAAATTATCCTGTCTTTTCGAGTTTCATACCTGAACTATAAGATACATGCATGTGTGAGTTTTCTACATGAACTATGATCATCAACTACTTATTAAAATATATCTCAGCTATTAATTGTTTCGTTTTCCCTCTTCTTACAAGAGAAATAAGAAGAGGGAATTTACTAAACAGTTATCCCAAAGACAAAAATTTATGATGTAATTCAAGTTTGGAAGATCGTTGATTAAATACAGCATGAATAGATTTATATTCTAAAAAAACGTAATTTTGTTATCGAAAACCTAAAAAGATGTAGGGGTGTGCAAAAATCGGTTTAACCGATAAACCGAACTGATAAAAATATTATTGGTTTATTGGTATTGGGTTATTGGGTTAACGGTTTTTAAACGATTTTGTAAAAAAAATTATTGGGCTATCGGTTCGGTATCGATTTTAAGGTTTTAGTTAATGGTTAAACCGATAACCAAATAAGATTATATTCAGATTATATTTTTATTCATAACTGTATAATAGTGACTTTAGATTTTAAATATATACCCTATTATTTTTTGTATTTTATAGTTGTTGTCTTAGTGTTGTTGTTTTCTTTCTAAAGTCATTGGTTTGATAGCATTCTACCTATCAGTGTTGCTTTTCTTTTTGAGAAATTGCTACTGTTGCTACTGTATTCAAGTTTTCTACTTAATAAGAAAGAAAATAAGTTTATTTTAGTAATAACGTATTTGAATTTGCTTATCCTTGTAATTTGTATAGATGTTTATGCATGAAAGTATTATATATAAAGAAGAAAATCAGAGAAATCAAAAATATTATAGGAGCATTTTCTTATCGGTTAAATCGATAACCGAACCGTTAAGGACCGAAAACCGATTAACCGAAAATCGATAACGAATATCTTATTGGTTTGGTTATCGGTTTTGCATGTTTACAAACCGATAACCGATAAACCAAACCGATAATATACAAAACCGAACCGAACCGACCGATGCACACCCCTAAAAAGATGCGTCCTAAAATTATAGGAGTAATTAGTTTTTTAATCTTTTGTACAGTAAATTAATTAATTAACCATGTAATTAGGCCATGAAAAAATGAGATTAGAAAAAGTGAAGTAAATACAAAATCACATGATTCCAAGCTATAACATTGGTTTTACAGACAAATCTAAAAGATCAATCAGTTACCTTGTTTGGTGGAGTTGGTTAAAATTTATAGGTTTACACGAAAATTTTAAAAAGAAAATCCCATCGAAAGGTATCTCTACGGTATTATTGTAAAACTGTAAATAACGATGTAACTAGCATGTAAACTTGCAATTAATACTCCTTTGATCTCAAATTATCTGCAGTGGTTTTTCTAAAAATAGTTATCTCCAATTATTGTCATTTTATAAGCATAAGATGAAATTAACTAAAAAAAATCCATTTTATCCTTAGTATAACAAACATCTCAATAGAATAAATATTTAACGAAGAGAGATTATAAATTAAAATATAAATAAGGGTGAAATAATCAAAAATTCCTCTTAGTTAATATTATTTTAAAGAACGTGTAAAAAAAAAATACAATAAATAATTTGAGACGGGGAGAATAGCCTTTTAACTTGCACATGCCTTTCTGCTTAAAATGTTACTTTGCATCAGTGAACTTTTCTTCTTCTATTAACTGAAAAAGAATCAAAAAAAAGCAGAAACTAAACATTCACTAAAAACCAAACACTTCTTGAAAAAAGAAAGGTTCGTATTTATGTACTTCTCAGTACACTTGGCTTATTTATTTGCTAGCCCGTGATTTCTCTGCAGTGCCCTTTCGTCTTGTTTAAAGATCACCGTGTCCCTATATTCAAATGTCCCCCTTTTTTTTTCCAAACTATTATATCGTGTATTTGTTAATTTCCATCAACACATACAATATCGAATAACCATGTATGTCACATTATCATTGTGAAAAGTTCAAATTATATAGAGATAAAGAATAAGAACTCTCTGAACTATGGCGAAATTGTCAGTTACATATCTAAACTATGCGAGAGTTCTATTAATTACTCCTTGAACTTTAATTTCTGTATTATTTACACTTCTAAACTATGTGAGGGTCCTATTTACACCCATAAACTATTATGTATTAATGATTATATGTAAATTGAAATCGAACATAAATTATGACTATCGGAAACTGAAATTTTCAATTTCATACCATGACGATTTCTAGATGTAGGTAAAACTGCAGCCTAGTGAAAACAAAAGGGTCCTCTTTGCCATTAGGAGAAGCAACATACAACCAAAATACCTATGGGCTTTGGCCCCCACCTTGTCCTATACTCTATAATCCACAAACCCCACATCCAACTACACACCTCACAAATAAAAATAGTTGAGGTCTTCCCTCATAAATAGCTTCACATTCCTCTCTATTCCAAACACCATCTTCTCTCAAAGAAGCAAAAAATAAGTATTAGTCTTTCTTTTTCTTACTAAAGCTCTCAATTTTCTTCAAGAAAACATACCATAATGGCCATTAGAAATTTAAACAAGCTTCCACAAGTTGTACTTTTGAAGCAAATTTTGAAAAAGTGTTCGAGTTTGAGTAAGAAGCATGAAGATCACCTTCCCATTGACGTACCAAAAGGACATTTTGCAGTTTACGTGGGAGAGAACAGAAGTCGATACATCGTACCTATTTCTTTCTTGACTCATCCGGAGTTTCAATTCCTCCTTCGTTCCTCGGAGGAAGAATTTGGGTTCGATCACAATACGGGCATCACCATTCCATGCGAAGAATTCATTTTCCAGTCACTCACTTCCATGCTGAGATAGTTAAGTAATTGAAAAAGAAGAAGAAAAAGTGTGAATAGTAGGTGTAAGGGTTAATTTTGAAGTCAAGAAAGATGTGTTCAAGATGAAGCAATTTTATCTTTTTTTGCTTCTCTTTTTTCAAACATCTTTCTTCACTTTTTTTCCCTTTGTGAGTTGTGACTTTCCTCTAACCCTGACCTAGGAATTATCACATTGATATTAGTAGTGTTTTTTTTATGGGTTGGTTGGAAAAAATTTCCTTGCAGTGGTGTTTTTTTAAAACACCCTGTGAGAGAAGTGAATGTTTTCTCAATCTATATAATTTTCCATTTTGGATTCAAATGTCTCTCAATGTATCTGTATTTTTACTGCATCTTTATTAATTTTTGAATCCAATTGAGCATATTGAAATTGGTAACATTTTGTTTGAATTGCAATCCACTAGCCACTACACTGTCCAAATTTGATGCAGGATTATTATTACACTTATACCAGTCTACAGTAAGAGGAATTACAATAATATAATTTTTCAGTAGATATAGATGCAAGCTTTCTCCATTAATTTTGTGGTCTATTACCATGATTAACAGTACAAGTTTGATTTTATTGAACAAGAAATGCATTATTAGATGTCCGGTATTATCCCTTTTCGGGCATGGCTAATTTGAATTCGTGCTCGAAAGTCTAATTTTGGGGGAAAAACACTCTCTACCAAACGCGACTTCATTCTTAAGATCTAAACTCGAGATTTCTGACTAAAAATAAAGTGGTACTTATCACCAAACCACAACATTTGGTGTTGAAACATAATGTTCTTGAAGAAGTGTTATGAACTGGGTCGGATCTAAAGGATCAGTTATGTATTCAGATGACCTAATAGCTTTTACATAGATCTTATATATATATTAAAAAGTCTAATAAATATGTAATTGTAAACATAGTTACTACTGTAATACTAACTTGAGATCGAGGTAGGAACCGATAAGCTTCAGATCATCAATCTATTTATGTAATTAAGGACAGGGTCCATTATTTGATCTAAGTACAGAATAGTGCTATAATATAAGCCACCTTTTGACAGCGGCGGCAGAGCAATCTTTCGGGATACGAATTCGGCCAGTAACTTTATTGAAACTCTTTATTTGATTTAAGAAATCCATTTAGTATATACTAATTATTAATTTAAAATGCAATAATTTAAAAAGAGAAAAAATTCTGAACCCGTAAATTTCAAAACCTGCTTTCGTCTCTGCCTTTTGATATACTTCATTTGTGTTGCTTAAGGCATAGCTGATATTTGTATGAATGTGCATGCGCTGTCTGGGGTCTATTAAATCTCTTATTGTTGTTATCCTTATCCTTAAATTTGCAGAGATTTGAGGTGGTGAAGTTCAAAAATACATAGGGCAGTAATTACCGGTCTAATAATTACACATCCTAGTAATTATAATGACATATTTGGTTATCACAATATAATTAAATTACAAGTATACTGTTTAGTTGCACAATTATAATTACATGATTATATTAAAATTTAAAAATAAAATCTAATTATCAAAAGCTAAAAATTTATATTAAGCAAATAAGGGCCTTTAATAATATTAAATTAAATATTTAAGATACATATATAAATATATATATTAATATGTATTATCTTTTGAAATATATTAATTAATAACCATATATTCTTAACTAATATTATAAAAAAAATAGATTTATGTTTTTCAATTTAGTATATTTTAATTAAATTAATCATAAAAACTTAAGTACATGATTTTTAAGAACATTATGAAATGCATGTTTAACAAAAAGATTAATATTTTAAATATAATGTCATAAATTTATTAAAACGTTTAACAAAAAGATAATCTGTCAATTTTAACTAAAAAATGAATGACTTGCAATGTGAAATATCAAGTCAATACTAGTAAAACAAATGATTTGGAACTGAAAATATAATATAAGTTCAAAATTCAAAACAAAAAAGTTAACATAATACTCTTATGTCAAATTTCAATATAACGTATCTAAATATGATTCAAAAGAAAAGAAAACATCAATCTATAATTTTATTCAATAATGAATTCTACTTTAATTTAAGAATTAGAATACTAACTAAATTATGCTAAATGAAAAAAAAAAAAAACATAAAATAGATAATACGAACAATTACATAGAATCACAAGAAGTAAAGGTTTGAAAATGAGAAGGGAATGAAATATAAATAATAAAAAATAAAAAATATATTTCTTAAAATTATTAGAATAATAAAAATAAAAAAGAATTTAAAATAATAAAAATAAAAAATAAATTAAAACAAAAAAATAAAAATAGAAATAAAAGGACGAAATGAAAAAGTAATCAGCTTGTAATTACACCATGTAATTACTAGCAATTCACAGCTCCCTCTGTGAATTGGGGAGTGTAATTACCCCCTGTTAATTACACTAAATTACCTGCTGATCAAGTAATTACTTGACCAACCAAACATACCAAACAGTGTAATTACACCAATTACACAAAATCTAATTTTCAGGGTGGCTTTCCAAACAGGCCGTTAGTATATTTCTTTTTGGAAACTTCCTATTTTAGCATTCCATTTTCTGGGCCCTCTTTTTCTCTTCACATCTCATAGTTTCTTATCTATGATGTCTAATATGGTACAGTACTAGCTTCATATATTATACATCGACCAACTAATATGGCATCTCCATGTTGGATTTTTTTTATCATAGAACTCGAATGTGGGATTGATTTCATAAATTGTGCTTCATAACATTTGCAACAGGGATTGAATTAGGCTTAGATGTCATATTTTTACATAGTGTCAGAGCCTGGTCAATTCTCGTTTGGGCTCTTAATCCATGTTTCCAGTTGATCCTGTGGACGTGAGGAGAAGGGTTACAGTTCCACATTGATTGGAAATAAACCAGTAGTCTCTGTTTATATAGACTTGATTTTTTTGGGGGGGTAAAACTATTTATATAGACTTGATCAATACTCTCTTCATGAACTAACTTTTAAGGTTAAATTAGGTACATGTGTCATATATTTACACTTCTCAATGACTTTTTCGTAGCAACGACGAACTAGTAGATCATCTTTCTTGCGGACGGAAGAGCATCTCATGCGAGTTTCCACGTAGGACGCGTGTATCTTCTGATTTAACTTTATACAAGTTTAAATGTCACCTGTGCACACCCAAAGTTGAAGAGCACAAATGACAGCTGAGGTTTAGTTAAAAGGCACATTTATGTGTTATTCCAATAAGTAAAGATACCAATATCTACGGCATTTACAGTAATTCCAATGGTCCATTTAGTAGTCCTACATAAAAGAGAGCTACAATAAAAGAATGGTCCATTTGGATATCAAATTACACCAATTTTGAGATTTGATTTCAACTTCCCACAATTCCTTCACCTCAAGTTTTATCATTTATAGAAACTATACTAAGATCAAAATATCAGGAAGCATGGTCCTGGAAGTGGGGTAATATGTTTTTTTTTAAAAAAAATCAATTATAGGACCATCTAAAATTTGAGGCTGAAAATTGGAGCATATGAATGAAGAAATGAAATAAATATATGACAGTTTCAAGTACGTAATTGATGTCGATATCACACAGGACTTTACAGTATTGTCTCTACTACTACTTTACTATTTATGAGTAAGAGTCCGTTTGGACATGAAATCACGTCGGTTCGAAGTTAAAATTTTGTATTTGAAATCGTGATTCGAAATTGAATTTTTGTTTAAATGTCATAGAAATACTAATTTCAAATTCAAATTTTAAATTTGAGCTCCAAATTGCACGATCAAACGCCTATTAAAAAATATTTGGGGTTGAAGAGTAACATGGCCTCCATGTGGTATGGGTCAGCATCATACAACCCATAGATGATATTTGTGGTTCACTGATAATTTGTTGTACACTTCTCCGTGCTTTGCTGAGTACAGGGACCACCTCCTTTTTCTCATTCTTTCATTATCTCCCCCCACCCCCAACAAATGAAAAATAAATAAAATTAAAATACACACGTAAATTTTAAAACTAAACAAAAAGCAATCGATCGGATGTTCCCCTAACTAAACCTTGGAATGGATCACAACATGGGAAATATTCACATTTCAATTTTAGTTGTGAATCGTAAGGCTCGAAGGATGGGACTACGGTGATCATCTAATGACAAGCTCATCCTGATTACGTACATTGAAATCCTGAAGCATCACAACGAACATTGTCACCATTCACCCGCCCGCCTGTGGTGTAGTTAACTAACTATAGACTTACGGGATGCATGTTCAAAATATATATCGTTCTCAAAGTAGAAGTTGTTTAACTATACTCAAATAGTAATAGTCTCAAAGTAGAAGTTGTTTCATTATCTTTAGTTTTCTTCATTCAATCACACTCATGGTTTAATTCATGCACCTATTCTCTTTCTTGCATGTGCATTTCCCTCTTTTCATACGGTGAAAAATTCACGTACAATTTAGTGTTTCTTCTGGCACAATTTATATAAGTAATATAGTTCGGTTTTGAGATTCAAATAAGAAAAGACTTTATCGCAATTTGTACATATGCATTTTAAATATTTAAATTATTACGTAATTCTTATTATT
Organism: Jaltomata sinuosa; assembly: GCA_003996215.1. Lineage (NCBI taxonomy): Eukaryota > Viridiplantae > Streptophyta > Magnoliopsida > Solanales > Solanaceae > Jaltomata > Jaltomata sinuosa. The sequence goes on from QJPP01007255.1 coordinate 90,900, forward strand.
TATAGTACTTTTTATATAATTTTTAAATATATAAATTATTTTTCAAAAACCTTAAAGATTATATATCTGAATGGACGTTCGAACTATGTATAACGAGGGAGTATAGAGAACATGGGTAAAGTGGAAACAGGAAAGGTCATTGTTCAACTGCTTTTTCTTGTTTGACAATAAAATTGCTCTTTTTTTTTTTTTTTTGGTTGAAAATTGCTCATCATGTTAATTAGTGAACTCATATGCTAACTTTATAAGGATTGTAATATTAGAGGATATTCCTACTTAAATATTGCATAGTTAGTTTGTATATACATTAGATTCCTGGAAAATTCATCCGAGCCCGTATATATATATCCTTCTGAGAGGTTCACTAAAGATCATAAATTGCTGAAGAAATAACACGATTTCTTGTATAGGAGATCGGAAAATAAAATTAAAATTTACGTATTTACCTGGGTGGAACTGGTCCAATGGTTGCGAGAATTAATGTGAACCCAATTATTTTTTCCTAGACCACGTATTTTCATTTTTTTAAAATCATTTAAATGTATAATTATATTTAGTAGTTTGAAACTCAGGCCGTTAATCCGGATGTTATTATTGTATATTAACTTGAGATATTTGTACAAATGCATAAGCTTACTCAACGTACTTATAAAATACCATCCAACCATCCAATTAAAATCTTGAATAAACTAGTCTTATTAATTCTTGAGTGGGTTGTACTTATGTAAGGAAAGGAACACATCAACATATAGAGGATTGATAGGTATGTGGATCTATTATATCTCAGCCTTAGAACATGCAAAGAATTGCTAGTGTCTCTAACTACCCTTCTCTGATAATAGAGCCAAAGACTTTTGTTCAGGAATTTAAATTATTTCTGTGGTGATCATATTGGAATTTGGATATATATGGGGCTCAATATTGTCTGTCTTGGACCACTTTGTAGAAGGAAATCCCAATCTCAAACTTGATTTTTAACAAAAATGCTTGCCCTTTATACTTTATCTTTTTATGTCATCAACAATAGCAATACTCCATTCAGGAATGTGACAAGATGGATAGGATATATCTATTCTTAATTAAAGATTTGAGGTTTAATTCCTATGATGAAAGGAAAGACTTCGTGTAGGAAGTGTTTTAAACCGTAGAACTAAATTATTTGGACCGATAGGTTCCGAATACCAGATAATTCAACCCAAAGAAGAAAATAAAACAATCCCAATACAACATATTCAGGCTTTCCTGATCAATAAAGAGCATCAAATAGTTTTTTCAAATATATTTCCTGGATATTTCTTCTGAATAAACAATATGGAGCTACCAAAAGAGTAATTGATCAGTCGGGCAGTTAAATTAGAATGCATTAAAAGTCAAGTTCTGGGCTATATTAAATATCAAGATAAAATAATAAAGGAAATCAGAAATTGATTTAATAAAGAAGTCGTAATTTGTTAATTGTAGAAAACCTAAAAAGATTATTCAATGGTCAAAAACTCAAAATGTCAATGTTTTATCATATTAATATCACATCGTACAAAATTCGAATCTTTTGTATACTTGTCTATTACAAAATGTCAATTCATGAACAACAATAACAAATTCAATAAAATTATACAAGTTGAGACATTAGGAAAATAAAGTATAAGCATATTGCATACCTTATTTCTACATAGTGAAAGTAAAGAGGAAGCTATTTCTGCTACTACTAGAAAAAAAGATTCTTTCATCACAAATCGATGAGAAACAAAATTGATATCGTATAAAATTTAAATCTTTTGTACTTCTCTATTATAAAATGTCACTTCACATGGATAATAACAATAACAAATTCAGTAAAATTATGCAAAGTTGAAACTGAGAAGAATAAAATGTCACTTCACAAGGACAAGTGAGAAGGCAAATTAATTGGTTTGACGGACAAATTCAAAAGAATCAGTTACATTGGTAGTTGGAGTTGGTTAAAAAATTATAGATTAACACAAAAAATCTTGGGTAACTAGGCCTGAAAGATTCTGGTGAAAATAGTAAAAAAAGAGAAGTAGTATAGTAGTAGGAGGGAAAAATCAAAAGAAATCTCTAGGATATTGTGACACTGTCAATAACGATGTAACTAACGGCTATTGTAACATATTGGTCAAACCTGCTGCAGCAAATAGTCTATTATTTGTACTTTACGAGACTAGTGCACATGCCTTTCTGAGTATCTGAATAGAAAAAGAATCAAAGAAAACCAGAAACCAAACATTCATAAAAAACCAAACACTACTTACTATTCCAAAAAGTAAATGTTCTTGTTTCGTACTTCTCAGTACCACTTTATTGTTCGTCCGTGATTTCTTTTCTTTACTCCATCTTGTGTAAGATACCATTTATGTATACTGTATACCTTTCACGAATTTATATCGTAGATACTCTCTTCGTGATACATTTTTCTTTTAATTCGTTCCAAGAAAAATGTTATCTTTTTATAATTAGAAAAAAAAATTGACTTTGAAATTCTATTTTTATCCATAATAAAATGATTTACAACCACACAAGTGTTTAATGATTATTTTGGATCACAAATTTTAAAAGTTTTTTTTTCTTTAAATATCATGTCAAATCAAAGGATGTCACATAAAATAAGACGGAGGAAGTACTATTTATTCTAATAATTGAATTTTTTTCTTCCGTAACATACTGAGGACCCGTTTGACCATCAATATTGTAAGTAGTTTTTGGGAAATTTTTTGGCCATAAAATTTATCAAGTTTTGATAAAATGTTTTGGCAAAAAACTCAAGATACCCAAATTTAGAAAAAAAATCAATTTTGGGTTCTTTTGAAATTTAAAACTTACTACAAACTTTTATATTTTATAAAAAAAATCTATCAATTATGATTTCAACTATAATTATATCTACTCAACTCCTCATTAAACACATTCTTATTACATATACTATTCGTAGAATATGAAAAAATTATATCAAAAAATATTTAGTTACTATATTTGTTATTATTCATTTTTTTGCATAGATGAATATTTGTAACTAATTATAATTTGACAAATTGTAATAGCAAGTAATTGAATTGTTAGTAATTTTATTAAAATACGGTGTTATAATTTTTGGATGATCTATTATCTAGTTCATTATAAAAATAACTATCTTGTATATATTAAATTTATGAATATTTTTAATAGTTTTCAAAACTCATAAGTATAAATTATGTTTCATTTTTTTTTTTTAAAAAAAGCAAAATATATTTTTTTAAAATTATGATCAAACACATTTTAAAACTTCACTCAAATATAATTTTTCAAAAATATTTAAAAATTTATGATCAAACGCTCGCTAAAAGTACCTGAAGATAGTGGGTTGATAATTTATCCGATTATGGAGTATATATTTCAAGCAATTCTCATTTCTTGAATTAATTTATAGGCAAGTGTAGAGAATAATTTGGAAAAAGAAAATAATTCGTACAAAGCCAAAAGAGCATGAGCCACAAAACTAGATATAAAGGTTTTTTACCTTCTTTTTTTTAACCCCTACCCACATCTCTTACTTTTTTTGTTTCTTCATCACTCAAACTTACAATCTTATGATAGAAGACGAGGGGTATTTACTATTCAATCAATTCTCTATGAAGGGTTATAGTGGTAGTGGCAGAGTCAACGTGGGGTTCATGGGCTAGGGAATGAACCCCCCTCCACAAAAAAATTATATTATTTATATATGATTAAAATTATTTTTTATATATATAATAAATATTGAACCTCCTTGGACAATAGAGAGTTGTTCAGATAGTAAACATCTTCACTTTCAACTCAAAGGTTATGAGTTCGAGTCATCAAGGGAGTAAAAATGTGTGAGTTCTTAGAGAGAGGTAAAAAACAAAAGAAGAAGAAACCCCTTTCGGTTAATTTGTGTATTTACTTCTTCATGTTTTAATCTCTCTAGTAAAAATTTTAGCACCACCACTAATAATGAGATAAATAGAATTTCCCATCTTTAATTACACATTTAGAGTTCGAATCTTATGTATAAAAAATATTTGTTAGGAAACACTTCTCCTTTAGATAGACTTTTACACGATGGGAATCCTATTAATGTAAGTATCCACCATTGGGTGGAAAACTGATTAAATAAAAAAATTAAAATAGTGAAGGCCTGTTCTGTTGAAAAAGAAAATGAGCAGAAGTTTGAGACACAATGTTGGAAATAGAAACAAGTACCATTAATACCTTTGTTGTTGAAACTTGTAACCTTTCTTGATCAGTGAAAGCCATGTTTGAAAATATCAATTATTTTAAATTAAATTAAAAAAAAATCTAAAATAAAAGAATCCTTTTTTCCCCCAAATACTCTCCTTGTTGTTGTCTTTTTATTTGTTCTTAAATAAGTGATATTTTTGATAATCAAGAAACTATTAATGATATTTTTTTAATTTTATCCTTCTTTAAATAAAGAAAATTTTACATAACCAAAAAACTATTAAAGAGTTACATATTTATAAAGGGTAAGTTAGTAAAAATACATATTTATTTTTTAGGAATAAGTATTTTCTAAAGGTCCATTCGATATATTCAAGCTAAAAATATCACTTATTAAAAAACGAAGGGTATTAATATTTGGGTAATTAATGAGAAGGGTCCTCATTGTCATAAAGAGAAGCAACATAGAACCCTAAAACCCAATGGGGTTTGGCCCCCACCCTTGTCCAAAACTACCCTCATTCACTTACCCCAAAACACCCGTGTCCTGTCACTTGGCCCTTCACACCCCACATGACTTTTACCCCCCCACCCCCTAAAAAAAAATTTTAAAAAAATTGTGGTCTTCCTCAATAAATAGCTTCACATTCTTCTATACCAAACACCACATCCATCTTCTTCTTCTTCTTCCTAAAGCTCTCAACTTTCTTTAAATTTCTTCAAGAAAATCATATATATAAAAAAATGGCAATTAGAAAATCAAACAAGATGCCACAAGCTGCAATGTTGAAGCAAATTCTAAAAAGGTGTTCGAGTTTAGGTAAGAAAAACAACTATAACGACGATGACCACCTTCCACTTGACGTGCCTAAAGGTCATTTTGCAGTTTACGTGGGAGAAAATCGAAGTCGATACATCGTACCTATTTCTTTTTTGACTCATCCCGAGTTTCAATGCCTCCTTAGACAAGCTGAGGAAGAATTTGGCTTCGATCATGATATGGGAATTACAATTCCATGTGAAGAAGTTGTTTTCCAGTCACTAACTTCAATGCTACGGTGAATATATATTATTAGGTGTGGAGTGAACAAGGATGTGCTAGCTCAAGATGAAGTTTTTGCTTCTCTTTTTTCTAACATCCATTTAAAAAAATTCACTCTATTTTTTTTTTTTTTTTTTTTTGTAACTACTACATGATATTATAAGTAGTGTTTTTTTATGGGTGGGAATTATCAGATTTGTAAACAAATCTTGGAAAGTTTTCCTTGCAGTGGTGTTTTTAAGCACCCTGTGAGAGAAGTGAATTGAATGTCTCTCAATCTATTTGCTTTGTCATTTTCTATACAAATGTTTCAATCTATTTGCATTTTGTTTAAGGAAAATTGAAATTGAGCAGACTGGAATTGGTCTGATTTGTGAATTGTGATCTACTAGCAACTACATTGTGCATGTTATGTTTGTGTTCTCCAAATTTTAATTTTAGTTAAAAATAAACGGCAATACCAATGGACAGTCGAAAAAATTAAATTACCATAGTTATAACTAGGTGCTATATATGTTAAATGGGATATAGTGCAGACACGAGTACTGCATCATTAAACTATAAAATGTAGACAAGAAATTAATGTTGCTCACCTACAATTTGAACTGAAAAAAAAAATTAATTTTACAATGATCTCATGTGTTCAAACACTACTAGAAATAAAAGTTTTTTCCATCGCGAATCAGTGAGAAATTTATGTTATAAAAATGAACTTATTTTTTGCCGAACTAGTTCACTGAAAAAATACATGGTGAGAAACAGATTCACACTAAAATAGTGAAAAACTTTCTAGTTTTTCCGTGAAAATATTACTATTTTTTTTTTACCAATTCAATCAAAAAATCAATGAGAATAGCCACTTAAACATATTTCAATGAAAATTTCAGTGGAAAAATAGAAACTTTTTAGTAGTGAAATATTATTTTTATAAAAATATCATGTACTCTCCTATCCATTTTTACTTGTTCACTATATTAATAATAGATTTTAATGTTTTAGTTGTTCAATTTTAAAAAATTATGAGATAATTTAGCGCTTAATTTGTAAATTACCTTTGTTATTATTAACTATAGTTATTTTTGAATTAGTTGAATTTTATTACTCATATTTAAAGGGTGATATAGTAAAATTGTAATCTTATTAAATATTTCTTAAAAGTGTGCCAAGTCAAGATAAGTAAAAAAGGACGGAGTGAGTATTTTATTTATTAAATTTCCGGTGTTAAGTTTTTTCTGAACTGTTGTGAAAATTGTCATAATTACTAAAATAACCCAAAATTTCTTATTTTGTAAAATAGGAGTAGTAGTAATAATTTAGGCTACAAATACAATCCTTTTTCTACTGAATTTACTGATTATTATAATACGTACGTACATGAGTACTGACTTTGTCTAGTTCCTACATTACTGACTGTATTCTATATTAATAATATAAATAATTACTAATTACTACTAGTATATTTATGATTAGGACAAATATTTTCACTTTTTTAATCAAAACAAGGACAAATACTTCCTGTCATCGGTTTTATCGTATATATTGCTGTGTTTACTAATTAATATTTGATACCGTACAGCAAACTCTTCGAGTATTACCCTCATTTTTCAATTCGAAAAAGTTGTTGGCATGAGATCAGGTCACAGATTCAAATCGTGAAAATAGTTTCTTGTAAAAAATACGAATAAAATTATATATAATAAATTTTTATGGTCTGAATTTTTTCGAACCTCGTACATAGCAAAATTTTTAGTGCACCAAACTATTTTTTTCCTAATGAAAAAGTATATATACGTTAAAATAAATACTAATTGACTAGTAATTTTGTTATACATGGCATCATATTCTTTCGAGGATGAATAAAATATTATAGATGGTACTTCATTCGAATTTATTTACCAACTTATTTATTTGCATTTTTGTCGCTTCGTAAAAATCTAATTTACTCTGTACTTCCTGTTCTGCAAGAAAAACGTACACATCGGTTAATTACAATATAATAATCAAATTATCAAATTGTTTAGCACCCTATAGGTATTCTTGTGGTGCAAAGTCCAAATAATATTTATTTTGTTTCTTTTATTAACACCTTGGCTTCTTCAGAAATAATAAAGAATGCAGAGCACCATTTTTTAGAAAATTAACATGAATTTAAATAATTCCAACTATTAACAACTACGGCATAAATTAAATTAATGTGCCTATTTCATAGTGAATCTTGTAAGTACACCTAGAAATTAACCAACTCCCCTAAGCTTGCCTAGGACTAGAAACTCTTAACAAAAAATATTTAATTGTATTTCAACTTGTTTGATAAAACAAATTACACTAGAATTATATTACATCACACGAACTAAGAGTTTTAATTAATTTTGCAAGTGCAATATCTCATAGATTCTAATCCCTTGAAAAGTCCTCCTTTTCTTAGTTTGGTAGTACAAGAGATTAAAAAAGATGGGGACTTCCTCCATAAATAGCTTCACATAATTTCTTTACCAAACACCAATTCATTCTTTCTCTCTTTAAATTTCTTAAACAAAACATACAATAAAATGACCATCAGAAAATCAAAGAAGGTACCAGAAGCTGCAATTTTGAAGCAAATTCTGAAAAGGTGTTCGAGCTGGAGTAAAAAGAATGGCTACGATGATGAATATGAACTTCCTCTTGATGTACCGAAAGGGCATTTTACCATTTACGTGGGAGAGAATAGAACTCCATATATCTTTCCTATTTCTGTTCTAACTCACCCTGATTTTCAATGTCATTTTACCTTTCTCGATCACCGAAATGGTATAGAAATTTGATTTTTGATTCACGGGGTTACACTATTTTGGCACATTTTAATTTAACCCAATAATTAAATTTGATGGGTCTCATGACCCAACTCATTAAACTTGGATGGATTGGACAAGTTACCTAAAAATGGACTGATTTAATTTGCCACCTCGACAATAATACCATGCAAACTACTTCTTCTTTCCCAATTTAGATTATTTACTTTTCATTTTAGTCTATTTTAAAAATATATCATATTTTCTTATTTAAAAATAATTTTACTTTAAACTTAGCTTCTCATATTGCCCTTAATAAGATGATTTATAACCATACAAATATTTATGCTTAATTCTAGACCAAAAAAACAAAACAAAAATTAAAATTCTTGTCAGTCAAACACCAACACATAAATTGGAACGGAAGAATAACGACATAGGATAGTAAAATCACATAACAAGAACTTGCAAATCATTAGCATATATATAATCATGCAAACACGTAACGTCTATCATGGCATGCATAAATTGAATAAATATATGTGAATTCTTGAAGGATATTAATAAACCCTACATAAATTATGAGCTAGCTAATAGCTTATTGATGACCCTTGGGGACCAACACATAATAAAAATAATATAGTAATAATAATGAGCTAGCTAGCAAGTTGGTCCTATATATCTTTAATTCTCTCTTTGGGTCCTTACCTCTTTTTGTTTCAACCACAAAAGTTTTCTGACAGTAGCAACTCCTTTTCCCAGCATAAATACAACTGCAAAATTAGCCTTCTTTTTGTGCCCACAAAAATTAAATATACTGCCAATGAATTATATTTATATCCTTTTGTGTGCTTCAACAACTATTGATTTCTGGTGACCAGTTTTAATTTTATGTTGCTTCCCATCTTCCTCTTAAAAATATCTTCCCTAACATCTTCAATGCTTTGTAATAATTTTACCTAATCCGAGGGTCCATCAGAAACAATATCTCTACCATGTAGGGGTAAGGTTTCGTACTCTCTCCAGACCTCACTTCTGGAATTACACAGGATATGTTATTATTATAACATTTTCAATGCCATAGGTGATCAAATGGAACTTATATATGGACTCAGTATTTTTCATATATTGACGTATGTGAAAAATCATGAAAATTTTACGAGTATTAAAATTTGAACTTTATCTAAAAAATTACAATGAGATCAATACTGTTAATAACCTTAAAAGTGTAACTCATAAAATTTAAATCTTAAATTCGTCTCTGGTCGATCAATGCATGCATGGCTCTCTTTCTTCTTCATTATTCATTTCTTCTCTGTCCTTTTCTCCCTAACTTACCGTACCTGATTTATCACATGAGTCCAAATAGCAAAGGCTTATTATTATTATTTTTGAATTTGTAGTACGTTCTTCGGTTGGCAGATAAAAGGTCATCATCTCTCAATATAAAAGAAGTTTAGAATGATAAATTATAAAGTGAGATATGAAAGTGGCTTCTGGTTGGATAAAAAAAAATGTAGGTTCAATTTTTATATATGTGACCATCTCACTTAAAAATTAATCTATTAAAGATTTTTAATTTTTTTTACTTAATTATATCTTCAACGTGCAAAACAAGGCCTAGGCACTGGACCATGTTTATTGGTGGAGCTAGAGTGTCGACTACATGTTCGGATGAGCTCAGTAACTTTGGTTTAAACATTGTATTTGTCTTAAAAATTACTATGGAGTACATACAGGAGTAATTTAGAACCCACTAACGCAATGGCAGAGCCATGAATTTGACGAAGGGTTTGCAAATGTTCTTCTTAATTTTGTTAAGAGTGTACAAAATTAAATACAATCATAATAGCTAACATTTAACCTCTTTACACCACATAATTTTCTGACAAAGAATGTGCACCCGCCCATGCATTTACGTAACTTAAAAAGATTAGAATCAAAACGCATAATTTTCAGATCATGGCGTTATTATCATGTCACATATCCTCCAATCTCATTCACAATGTCTACAGTTACAAATTACAATTAAGAATATTGTACCCATTGCTTAGATATATATATGGTAACAATGTAAACAAAATTCCGTAACACAGTACAAAGGGGATAGTCCTACTACCCAACACAAAGAATCAAGAATGGGGACCAATATTGTTGTACCATATGTATAATTGAGCAGTCATTTTCATCTCAAAAAGATTTTTGGGTATTCCATAATTGTTAATCATGGTTGGTGAGGGTTGTTCATGTTACTACTATTATTATTATGATATAAGTAGTTGGTTCCAGGCATGTTACTTCTATGCAATGTTGTCCCTAGTACTGTCCCATCTTCATCAAATCCCAGTTACCACCTAAGATTGTAATGGGTGGTAAGCGGTAACCGGTAAGTAAGCAATTCGCCATTCTTAATTAGAAGACTCATATTTAAGTTTCGAAAATGAAGTCGCTTAAAATATTGAACACATTACCTTAGCTTCAAAGTGAAACTTTCAGGGGCGAACTTGAATTATTGGAACCCCAAAACAAATACTAAATTATCGGTGGATTTTTTTTTAAAAAAAACATCATATACTATTAATTAAATGAGACTATATATATATATATAATCAATTTATATTTCATTGAATTTAACTTGTATATATTACCAGCATGAGATAATATTTTGGATTCGGTCTTCTCATTTTCATTTCTCTTCTCTCCATTTTTCTCAAGTTCTTGTTATTGGATTGGGACACATGATGTTGGTGTATATTATGCATTTTAATATTAAAAATTAAAATATTAAGTGCATGATAATAAGTAGGCATAAAGCCGAGAAAGTGGTGTTATGATATGGTAAAAGAATTACGAACCGGCAATTAATGTGATATCTATTTTGTTGATCATACATATCAACAAGTACAAGAAACTAGAAAGAATAAACAACTAATAATTTTATTGTTAATATTGTCAACAAAGCCAACTTTCTGATCTGTTTGTTTATTCATTTAGAAAATCTGTTATTTATTCATTATTTCAAAGGTATTTATATCTTCCTAAATCAAAATGATATACAATCAAACCTCTCTGGATGGATAGCGTTTCTCTGAAAGTTTCATGGCTGCTATAGTAACGGAATTTCTTTCCAACTATCTAAACATATTTGTGAACAAAGTTTACGGGCAAGTCATTATCAGCATTGCCCTCCACTAATTTCAATGCCTACTATTGTCATCTTCAGTACAATATTATCCAGCGTCTCTTCATTTTACTACTCCCTCTGTCAATTTTTACTTATCACATTTCGCTTAACGAAAATTATTTTGACTAAACTTCAAAGATAAATTAAAGTAGATTAATTGATAATTTAGATGGTCGAAAACTATACGAAAAATGTTATAAGTTGCAATCTTTCTCATATTAATATGATGAAAAAATACATCTTAAAATGTTGGTCAAAGTTCATGCAATTTGATCTCGAGAAACGAAATAGTGACAAGTAAAATGTCCTCTCTGTTTTTTCATATGTTCATGCAGAGGTCCTGAGTCCTGACATTGAATCTCATGAGTCACCCATTATCTCCATGGAAAAAAATCAGGTCGCCAAGTGAGGGGGCGTGTTGAGAATACAACTAAATAACATAAGTGTGCTCTCTCTAATAACTTAAGAAAAAAGAACGGGTGGTCTCCTTGTACGGATTTAAACAATCTTCTTCTCATGATCAGCTAATTTTTGAGGTTGAGTTAGATTCGAGATCAATATCTAACTGTATATATCCAATACAAGCTAGCTAGCACCCACTTAAGTAGAGCAAATGGGAATTCTTTGATAGAGAAAAATGCAACTTGATATCTATTAAACAAGATCTATTATAACAAAGTCATATCATGCTCAGGATATAATAGTGATGATTACAATATTTATATATATAGTATACACGATTCATCTTGACTTTAAAATCTAAAATTCATTTGTCATTGGATTTTAACCAAATTACAAGCGTAATATATGGAGGAAGAAGGACATGAAATCTTTGTGGGATCTCATAAGTCATGGGCATGTGCAATTCCCTTTCATTTTCTTTTAATTAGTACGTCCCATCTCCAATTTTTTTTATATATCCATGCAACTTGTAACTAAGGAGCATTCTCATGTGCCCCTACCTAATAAGACCCCTGTTACGTTCAACTTCAACCTTTTCTTTTTATGCTAATTATGGAGGATATCGACCACAAAAGATTATAAAAAAAAAAGAAGACGTATCGAATATCGATTTGTGACAGAATATTTATGACGTACGTATAGGTTTATTGTCACAAAAATTTTGCGCCCTTCATGAATTTGTAATTGAATTATGACAAAATTCTTGGTCACAAACCTATTGCATTTTACTACAAACTTAATTTCTCTGTTTGTTTTTATTTACATAAAAAATTATGCTCATTATTGGTGACATTTCTTGTTGAACAACATGATTAAATAAGTACTTTAAAATGTGTGTTGCCGTTAATAGCTTAACTTAAGTCTTTTGATGAGATCGTCAGTATGCACTTCTAACAATTTCATGATATTTACACATGAATACAAGGAAAAAAGTATATTAATGTCCTCAGAAACCAAAATGATATGTACATTAAAATGAAAAAGATAGATGTGGAGACGATAGGTTGCAAAGGAAAGACATGTAGGGCTTTAAACATTTAGTTTGATGAGATATACTATCACAATTAATTCTTGTCTGACTAACTGTCGATTACTCATATTATTCTCTGGCACTATCCCCACACACTTGCTACATATATCCAATCGCGAATTCAAAAATTTTGCTAAGGGTGTTCAAAAATTATATTAATATCTACTTATGAAAAGTAAATTGTAATAACCTATATATTTCATATAAATTTTTATATATACGATATAATTTTTTCGACGAAAGATATTCAACTGAGCATCCTTCATGGTATGTGACTACATGCAACTGCATATATCTAAAATAATAAGTTTTACACTGTACTTTTTTTTAATAATCGTAGGCCAACTTAAACGCACCTGATCAATTATTATATAGTTGAAAAGATGAAGGTACATAGTCCCTTGAACAACTAATATAATTAGTCGAGATATATTCTTGGAGAGAGAAATGCAACTCGACATGTATTAAACAAGACTTATTACAAAGTCATATCATGCTTTCAAGAAAAAAATAGTGATGAATTGACTACGATATGAACATCATCACATGAATCATATAGAAACTCTTAATTAATTTATAATTTGTCTTTGAATATTAACCAAATTAGAAGCTTATATATATATATAGAATGATGGGAAATATTTGTGGGGACACATATGCATGTGCTTCCCTTTTATTTTCCTTTAGTACGTCCAATCTCCATTGTTTTCTCCATGCAACTTGTAATTAATTAACGAGCATTATATTCTCATAATACTGTCATAACCCATATATGGTAAGCAAAAATTAAAGTTGTGATACTATTTAGGTGGGGATTATAAGTTAATTAAGTTAAACGAATTTCTTGTAAGTATGGGTATGCATCGTGTGGCCTAATGGTTAATGAAGTACTCTCTTTACAAGCATTAATGAGTAGAGTTAATTATTCAATATCTACTTTGGTGAGATAAAACAGTCAAAACTCGTACAGGTTGATCCCTAAGGTGGAAGATTTGAAAATTAAGCCAGGGAGGATTAAGTTAAAATAAATTTATATCGTCCACTATATGTAGTATATATAAATTTTATTTCAAGCTTAATCATGAGATTCCACTTTATCTTATCCAACTTAGAATTATTTTATCTCATCTCTCAAGTGAAATTAATTAATTCAAAAATTATAATCTCAAAATAATTAAATTCGCGTATCGAACGATCCCTAAAAAGTAATTTTATGCTGCCTATGAAAGTGATCCATGGAGCATTGCCCTCCATTCATTCCAATGTCTCCTTTTTGTCCTCTTCAGTACAATATCACTCGTCACTTATATTTTACTTCATTAGGTCCTCTCTTTTTTTCTTCCATAATATGGTGTTTGAGAAGAGTCTTTGGGCATGGGTGGATGAGTAGGGGCCGACGGAGCTAGAGTATCAGCTATGAATTAATATATAAACTTTAAAAAGATTAAATCATTTAGAATTCATAAGTCTTAAATCCTAACTCCACTTTCGTGATTATCGTGCATATAACACATTGTCGTTGTAAACTTCAATTGCTTATATAAAAGTATATATTACTACAAAGTACAAATAGTCCCTTAACATAACTAAATAGATATATATATATACCCTATCCAAGCTAGCTCGCACCCACTTAGAGCAAATGGAGATTTTTGGAGAGTAAAATTGCAACTAGACATCCATTAAACAAGATCTATTACAAAGTCCTATCATGCTTAATTCAAGTCTCAAGATATATATATATATATATATATATGATTCATATATTGACGACTTTAGATTCAATGTTCATCATTTGTCTTTGAATATTAACCAAATTACAAACGTAATATATGGAGGGAGAAGGACATGAAATATTTGTAGGGACTCATAGGAATGTGCAATAATTCCCTTTCATTTTCCCTTTCTCTATAATATTTTTCTCCATGCAACTTGTAAGAAGCATTTTCATGTGCCCCTTTGGCCACTACTAAACTATACAAACCCTGACCAGGGGCGGACCTATATGTATTTTTGGGGTGCTCCGGCACCCATTAAACTCGATGCAGACTAGGTATAATTATATAGAAAATATATGAAAATTGGGATAAGACTTAAAAAAACACCCATTTAACAAATAAGTTAGCTGAGTGTTTTGATTCTGAAGTGGAACCTAAAGAACTTGGGCTCCATGATGCTTGGATTCGAGCCCCACTCTGTGCTCTCCTTACGCTTATGGAGATCGAGGGTTTATATCGACCGCAAAATTAGAAACTCCGCACTGATGAATATTAATACATCTATCCTTACAAAAGATCTATCGATTTGTGACAGAATATTTATGATGAATAGGTTTTTATATTGTCACAAAAAACTTGCGCCACTCGAATTTGTAATGGAACTATGACAAATTCTTGGTCACAAAATTTTTGTATGGACTTTATAGGTAAATCAACATATGGAAAGTGAATTCGTGTCAACCATCCATTTTTTAATCTATTGCTGGTTAGAGGTCAAGTCAGGGTGGATTTAGCAGTATAAATAATGTGGATTCATTTGAGTCCATAACTTCTAACCTATTTGTGCAAAATCTACTGTTAAAAATATTGAACTACGAAATTCATAACATAAATAAGGTAATCAACTCACACGATATTAACTCGATTTTTTAAAAGGGGAAAGCCCGTGTCCAAGGTGATGGATTCAATGTTTGGAACCCGAGTTCTGAACTTATAGAATTAAAATTCTGGATCCTCCTCCGGGTCAAATCGCTCACCAAAAATCTAACCCCTTTTTCTTTTCTCCAGTATTTCTTGGATGTGGACTCCAAGCAAGTTTGGAATGGCCCCCAATTTTTAAAGTCCAAATAAAGTTTCTTAATAATATTATGAGCTGGCCAGCTTTATTCAGTTGGGCCCAAATCCAACTAAATATTCAATGAGAACCAATAACATCATATATCTCCTGTACATTTTTATATAATGTCCCATCAATAGAATATTATGTTTCTTTTTGCTCTTATCTAGTTTGTTTTTGATATCTAACCTAATGTGTTGTATATTGTGTCTCGATTATCACATTATTTTGTTGTTGTTTTTGCTTTTTTCTTGTAGACTCTGTATTGTTTTTCTTGTTAGTTTGCTATAATTTTTTGTCACGACTTCCTTCTCCTTTGTTCTTGAAATTGTTACACTTGAGTCGAGGGTCTTTCAGAAATATCTCCACGAGATAGTGATAAAATCTGTATACATTCTATCCTCCCCAGACTTCACTTATGAGATTTCAGTGAGTATGTTATTTTTGTTGTTGTAGCTGCTCTTATCTAGACCAAGTCCTTATAGCAACCAATCAGTCATGAGTCTACAACTCTTTATCCATGTTATGATTACCAAAAATTAATTCTTTCAATATCACCGATGAACTCCTCTTTCAAAGAGACTAATTGTTAATGGAGGGACCCTAATAGCACCTTTTGGTGAATTATTGCTTTGACATTTTTCATTCACTTTATCTGTTAAAAAGATTGCTCTTTTTTCCTAACATTAAGGTGTCGTTTGTTTTATAATTACTTTATGTTTTAACAAGGTTCTTTATACACTGTGTGGCGTGGGGAGGTGAAAGGACTGAAATGTTGATAATTGCTCTGTTAATTGTTTTCAAGATCACTAATTTAAGTAATTACTTCTAAAGCCACTCGATACATGGAACCTATGATATCTTAGGCGAATCTTTTGGGACTCGATATGGTATAGCACAAGTCCACATAATACACACGCTTAATTTGGAACTCAATGTGGCATAACCCAAAAAACAAATTTGTGCGAGTTTACATGAGCTTGGATTGTAATAACCATACGAAATATAATCAGAATTTATTAATAACCGAGAAATGAAAAGTACAATTATCCCTTTTTTTAATATACCTTTGCCTTTGGCTTTCTTTGTTGCTCGTTAATTATATCGAAGTGCATGACAGCATGTGTAAAAAGATAAGTAAAAGTGTAAAATTGGCAAATGAAAAAAAAGAAAAAAAAAGGTAAAGTTCCCCACCCAAAAAAGTGATAAAAAAGCTAAAGTGATTTACAATTCACCACTACTTACCTCATATTGGAGCATGTCCTCATTTTGCTTATTCTAATTCTTTAGTAATTACAATTATTATCACGTCTTATATAATCGTATAAATTAATTAATCCTATGTTGGCTGTCAATCTTATGAATTTTTTATAAGAGATATTTATTTTTACATATAAGACATCTTTATTTTTACACATGAAGAAAAGATTATTTTTTTCTATTCATTTTGTAATTGATCAAGAGATATTAATTTCTAGTGACTTTGAAATTCACACAAACGGAGCAACTATAATTTGCCTTAACTGTATAATATATCACCAATTTTTTGATAAGATAACCCATAATTTTGACCTTTTCTTTTGGTTACTATTCCTCCCTCTTCAATAGTGCAACATAAATATTTTTTCAAAATCAAGAAGTATAAAAAAGAAAAAGAACAACAGAAATGAATAACCATTTTTTTAGTGTGTGCATGAGACTTTACTAGAAGAACCACAGCGCAACGAGTAGGACTATCGGAGGAGTTTTGAGGGTGAGCTTATAAGTTATAACAATCATGCAACAGTAAGAATTCGCAACTCTCGAAAGGGCCACCAACAACCGAATCACATCGATCGAGTCATACATTTACATCTAAGAATATTCACGTTATTTCTCGTTATTCTCTCTCAAGCTCGCAATCATCAAATCGAAAACAAAATTTCATACTTTCCATCACAAAAAAATATATAAAAACAACATAGTATATCAATTACGTAAGTATTATCAAATTTTACAACTTTTTTCTGACCAAAATGAAAAAAATTCAAAAGAGAATAACAGACACTCTTTACAATCTGGTGTCTGTCAGCAAAACAGGATGACTTAGTCCTCGAAGGCCTTTTTTCTGCCATCTCCATTTTCAACATCACAAATTTCTTCTACTCCTAAAAAATCAAATTTTCTACTCTTTATTTCTTCTTAACAGACTGATTTTTCAGTAGATCCACCAAGTAACGGTCGAGATTCACCAAAATTCTCTACACTATTCCTGTACCTTGCATGGCATGATTTCTGAAAATCCTCAATGTTAAACGAACGGTTCCAGTTACCCGATCCGGATCGAGCCACGAACCGAAGGATCTCCTCGAACAGAAACTCGTCACAAGGTATAGCCAAGGTTCCATGGTTAGAGAACCCGTATTCTTCCTCCGCCTGAATCAGTAGCTTCCTGAAAATCGGATGGTTCAAATACATCGCTCGCACAACGAATCTCCGACGACTACTGCCTACCGAGATCGCCACGTATCCGGCAGGCACATCAGAAGCGATGCGTTTAGATGTAGAAGATAAGGCTCTCTTCTTCCATTGTCGGAGCATCTGACTGATCCTAACAATGCAACGGATCTTGTTGGATTTTCCGATCGAAAGCGACATCTTCAACAAGCAAAAGACAATTGATGTAGAAGAATTGAGTGAGTTTAGTGGGAGAAAAGCTTTATGGTTTCTTGTTGAAAGTGCAAGGAGTGGTTGTTATATAGACAGGATAAAACGGAAAGACGAAATTATCCTAATAGTTGAGGATATCTACAAGATTGCGACAGATGTTATAAGGGCCATTTGGTGAGCAGAGAAAAAGTGATTATGATTAGTTGCTGTTGTGGACCCCATATTACAACTAACGAGTCTCTAGTATGAATCTTTGTGTGGATTTTCTTTTTCTATTTATTGAATTTTTATTGTTTCCATTTTTGTCTCTTTTAGTAAATTGAGTTTCGATATTTTAAAAAATTATCAACAGATAAGATAAGATAAATGCGATTCTTCAGATCTTTGAAATGGTAAAACTCTTGCTAGTTACTAATATTTACCTTTTCAACAGGCGTTTATCCAGTACAAATTAGTTGATGTCGGAAACAAGATATAATAAAGAAAAAGAGAGTCAATAGTAAATTTTAAAAATATATTTTTATCACAAGTGAAAAAGTTAAATACTCATAAACAGTACAAATATGTGTTAAAAGTTGCAAATATTTCGTATTAAATGATAATTTTCCAAAATCTTTTATCAAAATAGTAGTATTTGACAATCAAAAAGATAATGCGTGACAAAATTAGTATTACTAATTTCCTAATGATATACTGACATTAAATTATTTGCATGCCTAAAATATAAAATGTAAATCTCTATAAAGTTGTTTCCATTTTAGCACAAACCAGATGTTACCCTACAACATAGATTTATTTAAAAATATATCCAAAATAAAAAGGAACGAAAATATACTCATTTATTATGTCTTTGCATTTTTAGAAATGTTGATCCCTTCAATTAATTTGTTTTAAAAAATTATATGGTAATGTCAGTGTTTGTTTTAGATGGATCCATAGAGTGATTATGAAATATAAGGAAAATCAAATTGTCAGGATTTGATATGAATAATTAACAGATTAATTAATTAACCTCATAAGAATACATTAATTAATGCAATTAATTTCACATTACATCCCTTAATTTTCTTCATTTAAAAAATAAATCAGTTACAAAACCAAATAATTTGAAGATTTCTTGTCTACCAAAGATCTTTCTATTCCTGTAATCCTACACTAAAAAATGAAAATGGTAAAGATTTGGGGAATATTTTATGGGGCCTGCTATTATTTATTGCATCTACCACATGTAATTATTCAGCTAAATTAACTAATTAATTCCTCTTTAAGGCAGACATGTTTTTCTCATCAGTCAGCTCATCAAACTGGAAAAAAAAATAGAGTGAGAAAGAGATTGTGATTTATGTAATCTTTTTTTTTTCACAGATTAATCACCTCTCCCATTAAATTAAATTAAAACTGAAACATAAAACAAAAAAAAGGTTGATATAACTTAAAAGGGTATAGGGATTAGTGATCCAGCTGTGGCCCAATCCAATTTAGTGGACGAACTACCAAATGGCCCACTGAGTTGGTAACACGGCCCAAAGTCCATGAAGCCTCCATGAAGCCCACTACATTCTTACCGACCTATAAGATATGGAGGAAATTAACGGGAATGTCCATGCAGCTAAACAATAATTATTTTTAAAAGATTTTTTTCTTAAAGATATTGCACTTCAATACTTATTTGGGGTAGATAAAAATATTCAGTATGTACTACATTGTATATTTTTACACGGAATTTTTTATAAGCAGTATCGATGTTTAAAGAATAAACAATTGATATAATAACATTATATTAATAAAATTATTTAAAACAAAATAATAAAGCATAAATAAAGTAAACTACTGTAACTTCTCGACAAGCTGAGGTTCGAACTCGAAAAAACAAACACAAATCTGCACCTGCTGAGGTTCGAACTCAAGAGCTCCTCTACACAAGCAACGCGCCAAACCAACAAATCAAGAGAGCACATATGTTCAAGTGGTGTCATTTATCTTTCTTATAGATATACTTGATACCAAATTCCGTGCTACGCACGGGCCCAATGTTAATACACAAAAATTATAAAATATGTCTAATTTAGATATGCACACATTATTATTTTATTTAGATCAATTCATTTTTTAGATACGCATACATTATTTCATTTAGATCAATGAAATTCATATAAGAATATACACAAGTTTCTGTGCCAGCACGGACCCAATATATGTTACATAGATAAAAAATTTAAATTCACTAAATTTATTATACATTTTTTTAATTGTTGTGATTTATAATACTTTTTATGTCATTTTTATCCCTTTATGTGACGCTAATACAATTTCGAGAGTCAACAAAATTTTATATTGTGATTTATAATATTTTTTACGTAATTATCAAATACATAACAGGATATTTTGATCAAATATATAACATATTAAAATGAAAAGTAAGACAAATAAATTAAAACGGAGAAAATATTAAATTTTTTGAAGCGGGACACTTCAAGCTGACATCTCAAGCATGCACGTTGTCCAAGAGGTGCCTGCTTGAAATATCCTGTCAACCTCTTATATATGTTAATAATTCTGTATTTTCCAGATTATTTATATATGTAATACAAAAAAATTCAACGAAGCAGTGTCGAGTGACCCTCCCTTGACATAGGGTGGGTCTACCCCTGCCGACTTGAGCAGTTGAAATATTGATACTAGGAGATTGGGGATTGGCTGAAACACTCAAAGATATTTGAGAATTCGACGATAAAGATCGGACAATGATCTCATTTTCCTCTTCATAAACGGGTAAATACAGCTCGTAAAGAACTTAAATATGACAATGAAATGATACTAATGACAATGTTGTTCTTGCTGATTGAAGTAATCCCCGAGCAAATCTCTCTTTTTTAAAAAAAAAATAAAAAATCTCAAGCTAGTAGAGTAGCTAACATGATAAATGAAGGAATGCCCATTCGTTGATTATCTAAACTGAATGTTCACTTGTTGGTGATGATTTGATTCTCCATCTTGTACTTTCCTTCCCCTTTCCCGTGCCCTAATTTTATTTTTATTTTTTTGGAAAATAAAAAAATCCGGGAAAATGCACCCAATTTTCAGTAGCAAGATAAGAAGATAATTATTGCAATTAATTCCAGAAACACCCTTATACAAACGGATATTGTAAATAAACCGGTCGGTCCCTCTCTATTGGGTCGTCTCAACAACCCGATTACCCGAAGAGCTCTGTAATGCAGCACCTCGTAATCCAAATTCCACGTTTACGTCCTCTCCCGCCGTCCACACAATGTCTTTTTCCGGCAACAATGAGTTTCTCGCCGGCGAAGAATGTCTGTCTCCGGCAATTCGACTCGCCGGAGCTGATAAGCAACAGCAGGAGTGTAAAGCATAGTAGGTTCATTAGATGTATGGCGAATCCTCGGCGAGTTAAAATGGTGGCTAAGCAGATAAGAAGAGAGCTCTCCGACATGTTACTTACCGATAAGGTGTTACAATACGCTGTTCTCCCTGAAGCTGCTCTCGGTGCGGATCGATATCTTTCTTCGCTTACCACTATCAGCGATGTTGAAGTTTCTACGGATTTGCAGGTTCCTTTTCTTCTGAATTGATGTTAGTTTTAGCTTAATTTTCGCTCGACCGACTCGAGCTTCCTTGCGGCATCTTGTAAATCTTGTAATGGTGATATCACCATCGCAACAATTGAATTTGCATCTCAGCAGTCATATGATGAATAAACTGTTATTAAACTGGCCATCAATCTATTACAACACTCCTTTTTGAGTTAATCGTTAAAAACACACATCTGAACAATTACTTTTTCGCGAGTTTCACACTACAACTGTCATTTGTTCCCTTTCATACCTGAACTATTAGCCATATGCTTCAGGTAGGAAAATGTAACAACTAGGATAGTTCAGGTAGAAAAGAGGAATAACCGATAGTTGGAGTGTAAAACTCGCGAAAAAGTGATAATGTAACAACTAGGATAGTTCAGGTAGAAAAGAGGAACAACCGATAGTTGGAGTGTAAAACTCGCGAAAAAGTGATAATTTAGGTGTGCTTTTGACTATTATCTCTTCCTTTTTGTCAGGTTTGAGACTGGCTATGTTTTGCTAAGCTTACATAAGCGGAGTTGTTAGTAAATTATCTGTTCATCAATAAAATAGACTATGTAATAAGGAGGACAAAAGTTCATGTGAGAGGTTTTCGTTGGAAGAAATTTGTGATAAACCTTCTTTATCTTGTTAAAATGTTGTTCAGTTAATGGCAAACTTAGAGCAGCGTATGTTTTTCTCTGAACTGAGTGGATTTCTTGGTTGAAGAGAATACCAAAAGCTTCATCTTTGGCTCTCTGTAACAGAAGTCATAGTCTTTATCGCATCATGAACTCTATGCATGGAATTTTGTTGCTCTGAGCTTAATCCTTGCAGCAGTGTACATGTTTCATATATTCTTATGATATTATTGTAATTCTGTTCCTTAATTTGCCCAGACCCCACTTATGGGATTACACTGGGTATGTTGTTGTTTGTTCTGTTCCTTAATTTAGTTCCTTCTGAATTACTTAACGAAAATATTTTTAAAGTGTTCTAGGCAAGAAAGGATCAGTTAGATGAATGATCTGTTATATGGTTTTAGGTACCTGGCATAATGGAGATTATTTTCTCCCTTAAGAAGAGATCTTAGTTTTCTAGTATTTGATATGCTTTGTTATGCCACTAGCTCACTACATTCGGCCTCACTGTTCACTGTTTTCCCCCCTTTTCTGTCTCTGATGTAACATCGAGTATTCTGATGGTTGATTAATCAGCCGTGCGACATAACTGCTATAAATAAGAGTGCATATGCATCTGGCTGTTTTGAAAAGTTAATCTCAATGAGTTCATTCCAACATGCAGGAGTAAAACTGGTTTTGAGTTTGGACCATATAAAGTCCCTGAAGCATGTTTGCGCCTCATAGGCACTGGAACACAGACGATCCTCCTCCTTTATTTCTTTCCCTTTATTTTTTGTTTTTTTGAACAAAAGCAATTCCAACGTTCACCCTCCTTCTATATAGAATGTTATCGCTGATATTGAGTTATGGTTGTCTCCCACTATGATCCTGATATCTGGATTGACATGGATGTATTATTTACAGATCAAATGCTTTTTGAACATTATATCTAAAACTATCAGTTGCTGAAGGTGACTTCTTCAGAACTCCTGGTTTAACATTTAGTTTGTCCAATTACTTTGAAATTTAATTAGCCTGAAGGATATTTCTTTAAACAGACTGCGCAATGTAAGAAGTTAAGGATGGTTTTATGGGTTGAAAAGTAGAGGTGAGTGTACAGAAACAAGAAAACATCCAAATATTGAACAAGATATGTATGACATTCATTGGCAGGACAAGGCCATGGTTAGTTCCCCCCATGGTAAAATTTACTCGGTTTGAATTTGAGAGTATGATTCACCAAGTAAGTGATCAAACCCCTATCACCATTCACTAGCAACTGACAAAAAGATCCCATTGTCAAATTTTATCTTTCTCGGGATAAAGTTGTCATATGCGCCTCTAATGTACGTGACACTATAAAGTGATGTCTGCTGTAGGCAAGCAAAAATAAGAATCTGAGATGGATAAATTATAGGTGAGAGAGATTTTCCATTGTTAAGACATCAACTTCATATTCACTATTATTATCAAACTGTCACCATCTTACTACTCTGTGTGTGTGTGTGTGTGTGAGAGAGAGAGAGAGAGAGAGAGAGTCTCTCTCTCTCTCTCTCTCTGTATGTATGAATCTATCTAGATGTATATAAATTATAAGGATTTCCTTGTGTATTTATTTGGCCAAAGAATTGAAATAGTAGTAGACAAGACAACAAAGAAATGATTTCTATCATTTCTGTAAATCATAAGCTTCTCTTCTCTGATCTTCTAGAATGATGCCTGTGATTTGATCATATTCCCAATTGGACACTCAGAAAAAGTTTTGTGCTGCTGTAGGTTGTAAAGGTCTATGTCTCTGTGTTTGGAGACGAAAGAGGAAAGGAAGTGGCTTTGACAGGCTTGAAGTCAAAAGCAAAATATGTAAGGAGTGAGCTAGGGAGGCGAATGAAGTTGCGACTGACTCCTGAGATTCGTTTCATTGAAGATGAGTCCCTTGAACGAGGAAGCAGGGTGAGTAATTCTAATCTATTTTCTTATTAGAGAATTGATTGGTTTTGGGGGGATCTTTGTTGTTATTTATGACTCCCAACATATATAACCCTCTTTGCATTTTCTTGAGTTTCTCTCTTTTTTTGCAAGGCTGTGGTGTAGTTTCCTGGCTACTAAGCCTTTTATGGTTCTTCTTTCATAATTTTGTTTCGCAACCAATTCTCTCAATAAGAGGTTAACCTTTGTCTTTGACTTTCCCATACTCAAGTGACGGCCAAGTTCATTGACAACAAACCAAAATGACTTGTATCCGAACATATCAGATGCTTGTTAAACACTGCTCAGGAGCATTTGGCATATCGATTTCCGACTTAAAATTTGCACTGGGCAGCAAGTATAACTTGACTAATTACCATATTAATCTCTTGCATGAGAAATAAAAGGTAAAAAAGGATCATATTGTCCAACAAAACCTGTAAGGAGTTGGTCACTAATTAAGGAAGAGTGAAGTTATTGGCCTCAACGCCCATTTTTATTCTTCACTGATCTTTCAAATGATACACAGCTCAAACCATTTGTTGCATTTGCAAATTGATCCAGTTATGTTCTTGCTTAATCAACATTACTCTCTATACAAGAAAAAATGACACATGGATTTTGGCACTAGAATATATTCTCGAGACTGATTAAACCATAAGCCCTTTCTGAAATGGTGCAGTTATAAGGCTGTCTTCTTTTGCTAGCATGGGTACTCAATCTGAAGTAGATTAGAACTGTATGATTGCTGTGCTTTTTCTGGCAGATTACTACTGTACAGTCCCTGAATGCACTTTAGGTCATGCTTAAGGGTGAAGTAATTCTTGCAGGTACTTGCTATATTGGACAAGATTAAGGATGAGAATGAAAATAAGAATTCACAATCGGGAACTGCCAATAATGATGGATCATCTGACCAAAGCGATGATGATGGGGACTGGGAGGGTGACGACCCTGATGATGAAGGCATTATTTATGTGAAATAGCTTTCTATTGTGCTCTAAACTACACTGACTCTGGACTAGACAAAAGATGTGTTGCATAATGGTAAGTCACATGTTTGAGTTCCCTAAACTTGTGTTGCTTAGGCTACACAATTTTTGCCTTTTTATTCCCGGTGAATAGCAATGTTGTGCTTTTCAACTCATGTTAGTGCTTGAACTACCCTTTCCATCGGCTAACACTCATTTTAAGTGTACAACACAACAACAAACTCATTTCAATACCACGAGTGGGATCTGGGGAGGGTAGGATGTACGCAGACCTTACCCCTACCTTTGGGGGTAGGTTTCCACATCCATTTATCTCCATCCCGTTGTGTTGAGTGAGCTTATTACTACATGCTATTTGAAAAGAACCTAATGGCTGCTATTCCCTTTACAGGGTGGAGGTGTTTTCGTCAGCCATGCAAAGAACATTTGCGCAGTTCCTGAATTGTGGAAACCTTATTGAACCCCGTTCAAAACGGTTTAGCTAGCTTATTTTCTGGTCTCGTGTATAATTCATGTCTGATGTACGAATCAGTTAAAGAGTATTACTTGGCCTTCCATGCACGAGTCTGGCTTTGCCTCTCCTTTTCAACTTATGCAAGTTTATTAGCTGGTTTCTCTATTTCTGGGAAGAAATTGAAAGAAAGGGAAGCTATATCAATAGTAATTATACTAGAAATTTTCGTGTGAAAGATGTTCAGGATATTTTAACCATTGGAAGGACCTAAACTAAACTTTATCCTAAAAAAAACATTGGAAGGACCTGGGAAACAGGTTCTTGCGGTTGCAAGAGATGATCGAAAAATTAAAGATTACTTCATAGGCAAAACTTCCACCTGCATATACTCTCGTATTGAATATTATGTTTCCAAGTTGTAACGCTACTGTGTAGTGTGTAGTGTGTAGTGTGTAGTGATAGTATATACGGCATAAATTGCCTTTCCATTGCATTATTAGTAAAGAAAAAAGAAGAAAGAAATAATGATCAACCCAGTCAGAAAAAAAAAAAAACTCATCAAGACAGAAAGTCAGCATATATATGATGTCGAACAACCACAAACTAAACAAGCCTTTTCTTGGATGAGTTGATGTAACAAGAAGATTATTTTTCTAACTTTTCCCCTGTTTGTCCAATGTAGTCCCTCAAAATTGGACCACCATTATACTCATTGAACCATAAGAATATTTAATAACTCTTGAACACAAAATTGAACAGTTACAAGTAGAAAGTGATGGCCCTAAGCAATAGGCCAGAATGAAAATTGATAAAAATGTGAGTGTGTCATATATTATTTTTATCAGACAGCAAATGCAGCATACTGCTCTCTTTCAGTGATGTGCCTTAGCTTCAGCTTTCTGGTGAGACTTGGCCTTAGCCTGAGATAAATAAGATGGAAAGGAGCCGATAGAAGTTAGTCTATGTGAATGACAAAGCCATAATAGCTACACATCCGTTGGTTGAAGAAAAACCAAATATTTGCAGTTGATACGAGGAGATTCACTAAAACAACTAACAACGTAAATAATACAAGCACTGTAGAAATTTGTGGCACAAGTCATCGTCTTAATTAGCCACACGAATGTCAAAGAGGCGTTAAAAATTAGACAGATAAATGATGGGGAAAAAAGTTCCAAACACATCATGACTATCAATATGGATGGAGGAAAGACTTTGGGGTGCTCATGTACTCTGAAAGTAGGTCCATCGCAATGAGCAAACTGCATATTGCATCTAAATTAGACAATTCATGAAGAAACTTCTTTTATTTTTGGATAAGGTCACAGAGAAGATAATAAACATGAAGAAACTAGCCGATATCATTCAGTTCTTACCAGAGAATGGGGTGCAAACAAGTAACACTATAATCTTTCTTTTGTAATTAAGTAAACACACTCATTGAGGCCCCCAAGCACAAGAATCCTAAACCAACAAATTGATCAGTGAGCTTGAATCTACTTAGCTTCCACATTAAAGCATGAGATTAAATTTGTGCCTCAACTTTCAGTTTGTATCACCATCATACAGGCCGTGAGAATATAAAATTCATGTATCTCCATTCTACTTCGGAATCCAAATACATCCGGTGGAAGTCGATCAGGTATTCTTGAAGAAATAAAGTTATGCTCAATATCGCTACCTAGTTAGAGATGCGGTAATCTATCCTGTCTTTCTAGTCACCTCACTGAAAAATATTTGTGCCCTGCACATTTGAGTGTTTATCAAATAGTTCTACCACCTATAAGCGCATTCTATTATGTAATCTAATCTTCCAATTCAGCTTGTGTTTCGATAGTTCAATTAGCAAATATCTGTTAGCATCTCTAGACAATTAGATTGAATAATTTCAACAGTTCAAGCTGACATCTAAAAATCTGATTGCTAAAGCAGAAAATTACAGTTTAAAGACGTTGAATAAACATAGCAAATGAAACAATCCATACAGAGGAATCTACAAAATCAAGCAAAATCCCATCCAAAATTACCAATAAATAGCGGGGAATCTACAAAATAAAGCAAAAATCCAATACACAGTGGGAATAAAAAGAGAATACCTTGAGATACTTGAGCTTCATGCTACCATAGACAAGTCCAAATGTAAATGCCGAGGTACGAGCCACCTGCCCCCCAAAAAAACAATTAAATCGATCAATCAATCAATCACCTAAGCATCAATCTAAAACTGTTCCACTCTATTCAGATCCATTTCACTATAATTTGATTCTTAAATCAATCAATTCAAAGCATTTCAAAATCGACGATTAATGAGTACATGAGATCGAATCATAGAAGAAAGAAGGAAAATGGGTTTACCAGAGCAAGGGTACTGGTTCCAGAGTAAGGTCCAGGAAGAGGCGCCATTGTTGACTTGCAAGTAGAGAGCTTCAAGATCCCTTTTAAGCCCTACAATTAGAAATTCACAAACCCTTGCTACCAACAACGATGGTTGCCTTATATGCTGCGAGCTTTGATCTGCTGTGCGTCCGCCTAGCGAAGACCTTTGTGGGGAAAAATTTAAACTAAATCTTAAAGCCTTTTTTTCTAATTTTAATCTTATGATATTTTCATTTATTTTTTTTATGACCGTGGTGTCCGGGCCAGTTTTTGCGCACCTCGACTAAATTCACAGGATACCACCAAGTCTAGAACAAACCTTCGCTAATTGAATTGTGTTTACTTTTCATCTTTTTGTTAGTGAATATTTGTGTTGACCAGCACCTCCCACCAACAACAAATACAAGTTAACTTTGTCCACCAAGGCTAGAACAAATAAAAAGAAATCACCTAGTGTTTTTGTCTCTGATGAGATTTGAACCTGCAACCTCATGGTGCTCAACCCACTTCATTAACCACTAGTCTACACCATTGGGTGCATGCTTAGATTTATGTGTGGATATACTCGGCGAAATATGATTGGGAATTAAGTACTGTACAAGGTAGGGGTGATATCAGTGGTCGACAAGACGAAAGAATCAAGGTTAAGATGATTCGGACATGTAAAGAGGAGCGAAGATGCGCCAGTACAGAGGTGTGAAGGTTTGTTGTAGCGAGAGTTAGAAGAGGTAAGAGTAGGCCGAAAAAGAACTAGGGAAGGGAGAGATGATTAGAAAGGACATGACACAAACTTCAATTGACTAAGGACGTGATGTTAAATAGGAAAATATGAAGGTCGGAAATTAGAATAAAAGATTAATAGGTAGCTGAGGGTTGTTGCACTTTCTACAGGAGAGGGAACGAGGCTAGTCTTCTCCTCCCCTCTTTTCCTTTAAGTAGTAATATTAAGGGTAGTTTCCTATTCTTTGATATGTACGTATTACTATTTGTTGCTATATTTATTTTGTATCTTACTATTTTCGTACCTCTTTTCTTATAATTTTGAATCAAATAATTTCCTCTTGAATCGAAAACCTATCGAAAATGATTTCTCTAGTTAACAAAGATGAGAATAAAATTTACATACATTCTACCTTTGTCAAATCCCACCTCTGCAACAACACTTTAATCATTTATTTTTTTATTAAATTAAATTTAAAACCTCACGCGTATACAGTAATTGCAGAAAGAATTAATCTTCATTACTCACCCACTCCACTACTGAGACCGGTGGCGATAGATTGTTGTTGTAGGAGAAATGGCGTCGAACAAAGTTAGGGCATCCCATATACTCATCAAACACGAAGGATCTAGGCGTAAATCTTCCTGGAAAGATCCAGAAGGTCGCATCATCTCTAACACCACCAGAGACGCCGCCGTTTCCCAGCTCAAATCCTTTCGCGATGACATCATCTCCGGCAAGTCCAAGTTCGAAGATGTTGCTTCTCGTTTCTCCGATTGCAGCTCCGCCAAACGCGGTGGCGATCTCGGTCGGTACTTTCTGCACTCTATTGTTTTCACTCACTGTGAGTCCTTTTAATAAGATCTGAGATTTAAAGGACTTTCTGCTTGTAGAAAAAGGCTAATTTATTAGGAATCAGATGGACTTGAATAGAGTAGTATGGTAAATAGGATGCATGTAGATAATTCTAACTCATTGAGATGTAGTTGAGTGGTATGTCGATTATCGAAAGATGATTATGCTGAGGTTTGATAGGGTTTAACTAGTAATTAGCTTCGATTTTGATCTGCTTGAAAGCAAAGTGTCTTGAATATTAGCTCGTTCCTACATCGAAAAAAGTTTATGCAGACACCAGGAAAGATCTAGAGGAAGTAAGTATTAATTAAAGTTTAGGAAACTAGACACTAGTTATTGAAGAAGCTTATATTTGTTACTAATTGGAGACAGCTTCACAGGACAAAAGACTTGTGAATAATTGGGAAATTTGAAGTTCTGTTATTGAATTCAACCGTGTTCTTGCTGCATTTATCAAGTGAACATGTCTACCCATGTTGCTTGAACTGCACATGCAATCTCCCCTCCCACTTCTTTTGTGCATCTACCAATTGGTTAGTAGTTTTAGACCTCTATATGTCAAATCTTTTTATAGCATCTTTTCTGGAGTGGACTGTAAGCAAGTTTCGAAGAAGAAATCTGCTTATCATTTATTGCCGATAAACAAGTTCACCAGAGCACTAGTTTCTGGTTCCGTGAAAATTCAACAAAAGAACTGCTTTTTAGGTGAAAGTTATGATAAAGTATCAAGATTTTTCTACCTTGAAAAAAAAATTCTTGCAGCTTGAGGTCATTTGGTAATAATCAGTGATAGAACCAGACAGATCTTTGCTTATCCTGTACATGTCTGGGTAAAATAGTAAGCCTTCAGCAGCATGAAATTTACGCTTGCTATTTGTCTTAGATTAGGAATAACAGGTGGTGCACCAGATTTGACACTAATCAATTTCTTTTGTCTTCTTATTCTCTTTTTTTCCTTGTTGTTGTTGACACTGATTAACAGTGTCAATAGCTTGGAGATGCAACCCCCTCTCACCTGACAAAAACTAGTGAATCAGTTTTACAAAAACTGGGTGATCAAAATTATTCACTGTTAAGGAAAACTGGTGCCTAAACCTACTCAATCTTGTTCAAACCTTTTCTGCACATTCCTGTATTTTTCTGTTTCTTGATAGCAGATTGAGTTGTTAGTAATCACATTAAAGAGGGTAAGAACATTAGGAAAACAATATATCCTATAAGCTTGTTTCAGAAGAAAGAATGAAGAAGTAATGTTTAGTATTGTCTTTAAGTAACTTGCATTATTCTTCTGCTGCTCCAATTTTAATAAAATTTCTTATATTCAAATGTAAATGTAAAGCCAGATCATTTGTGTATCGTGTGTGGTTTTTTGAGTTTCTACTAGTTGAGCTGAGTTCAATGTGACTAAATTTCCTATATCTTCATATAATTGCCGTTTTTTGAGCTCTTCCAGTACTAGCTGACACTATTGTTGGTTTTGCTGGAGTGGTTGGTCAATGGACTAACACTGCATTCTTATTTTGTGTGCTTGATGCCTAGCTTCCCTTCTGTTCAGGCTCTACTTAGTTTGGCACTAATGTTATTTGTCTACAATTACAAAGATTTACTTTCAATCTTTCATAATATCTTCACTAATTGCTATTTATTTTATCGGAAACAGCCTCTCTACCTCACCTCTGAGGTAGTGGTATGGTCTGCGTACACTCTACCCTCCCCAGACCCCACGCTGTGGGAATACACTGGGTATGTTGTTGTTGTTGTTGTTGTAATTGCTATTTATTTTATTATCATAGCATGTTTATATTTGATAGATGATTATACTCTTGCAATATTTTATACTTGATCAACTATCTCATTGTTTCGTGCTATGAATCTTGTTAGTTTGTAATCTCTGATTCTTCTAAAGCTTTTGATGTCTAAATTTATCATTCAATGTATACTTCTGGTCGAAAATTGCCTTTTAGTATAATGGTTATGTTGGATATTGATGTCAATCTTCTATGCTTGCTCTCAGATTGTCAGGCTTTATAGTTTCTTACCATACAAATGGCTGCATTGCGCAATTGCTTAGTGTTGCACCACATCATAAAGCTAATATAGAAGCATTGTTTCTTTTACCAATCAAAAAAAAGAAAAGAACTAATGTAGAGGCACTGCTCCTTACCCCTCACTTTATCTTTTCTTGTATGCCTGTTTCTGCAAACATCACTAAGTCTCTATCTCTGCGGAAGGACTAAGAGCCTAAACATTGGTGTCATCTCTGGCATCCTCAAGGGGGGTTCTCTACTTTTTTCCCAATGGAGGTGGTTGGGGGGGGGGGGGGCATTTTTACTGTATTCCTTTGGAGGTGCTTGGAGGCTCGAGGTGTACCCGTGGCGTACACCAGATCAATTAAGGACATGTATGAGGGGGCCAAGACTCGCGTTAGAACTGTGGGAGGAGATTCGGAGCACTTTCCCGTGTTAATGGGGTTGCACCAGGGATCGACCCTTAGCCCGTTTTTATTTGCCTTGGTAATGGATGTATTGACGCGGCAAATACAAGGTGAGGTGCCATGGTGCATGTTATTTGCGGATGATGTAGTTTTGGTGGACGAGACTCGCGGAGGAGTTAATGCTAAGTTGGAGGTTTGGAGACAGACCCTCGAGTCGAAGGGGTTTAGGTTGAGCAGGACCAAGACTGAATATATGGAGTGCAAGTACAGTGAGGCGACTCAGGATGATGACGTAGAAGTGAAGCTGGATACACAGGTCATCCAAAAGAAAGGGAGTTTCAAGTATCTTGGGTCTATTATCCAAGGAAATGGAGAGATTGATGAGGATGTCACCCATCGTATTGGTGTTGGGTGGAGGAAATGGAGGCTCGCATCTGGAGTCTTGTGCGATAAGAAGGTGCCTACTAAACTTAAAGGCAAATTCTACAGAGTGGTGGTCCGACCAGCTTTGTTGTATGGAGTTGAGTGTTGGCTTGTAAAGAACTCCCATATTCAAAAGATGAAGGTGGCGGAGATGAGGATGTTGCGATGGATGTGCGGGTTTACTAGGAGAGATAGGATTAGGAATGAGGATATCCGAGATAAGGTGGGTGTGGCGTCGGTGGAAGATAAGATGCGGGAAGAGAGGTTGAGATGGTTCGGCCATGTGAGGAGGAGAGGCACGGATGCTCCAGTGCGGAGGTGTGAGAGGTTGGCTATGGATGGTTTCAGGAGAGGATGAGGTAGACCGAAAAAGTATTGGGGAGAGGTGATTCGACAGGACATGGCGCAGTTGCAGCTTACCGAGGACATGACCCTAGATAGGAAGGTGTGGAGGACGCGGATTAGAGTAGAAGAGTAGTAGGTAGAAGTGGGTGTAGGCTAGTAGGTAGGAGTGTTTTTCCTTATTGTCCCGACTAGTAATCGTAGTGTTACGCTTATAGTTTCTTGTTCTTGGATTCCTCGTGGTAGTTTTTTGTGGCAGTGCTCTGTTTCTGTCTGCTTGTCTGTTGTTTATTACTACATATTACTTCCTATCGTCTCTTGTAGTTTTATCTTGTTTTTTATCCTGTATCATTGTTACGTCCTTTTTAGCCTATTTTTAGACTGTTTTGTCTTGAGCCGGGGGTCTATCGGAAACAGCCTCTCTACCTCACCTCTGAGGTAGTGGTATGGTCTGCGTACACTCTACCCTCCCCAGACCCCACGCTGTGGGAATACACTGGGTATGTTGTTGTTGTTGTTGTTGTTGTCAACTGAAGAAGGGAATTTCCAATTTAAAGTAATATATTGATCTTGCAAAGGGAAAGGATGGAGATATATGAGTTTTTCAGCTTGCTTGATGGCATTTTGGTGTCATTTCTAGCATCCTCAAAGGTGAACTGGTGAATTCTTAATAAGCTCATTTCATTTGCAGGTCCATTCGGTCGAGGGCAGATGCAGAAACCTTTTGAAGATACAACCTATGCACTGAAGGTTGGTGAGATCAGTGACATCATTGATACTGACAGTGGTGCTCACATAATTCTGAGAACCGGTTAAACACTGGCGGAGGAAGTATCTACATATTCAAGAGCGATTGCAAGTTGTAACGTTGTTTTTCTTTTTATTTTGGTGTTTCAAAGACTACCCTTCCCACACTTGCGTCCTATGGCAGCAACAAACTTATAAATTTTGATTGTAATATCAGTCAAATACAACTCTACATGCCTGATGTTTATAGACGTGTTTATCCATGCGTTGGGAGTTTCTTAACTTGTGGCACCTTTAAGTAAATTTTTGATGCAGACTTTTAGTAGTT
The DNA here is from genome assembly GCA_003996215.1 of Jaltomata sinuosa. Lineage (NCBI taxonomy): Eukaryota > Viridiplantae > Streptophyta > Magnoliopsida > Solanales > Solanaceae > Jaltomata > Jaltomata sinuosa. The sequence continues at coordinate 124,905 of QJPP01007255.1, forward strand.
TTTATTGGTGGTACTGAATCTACTGAGAAGGCTTTCACGGAAATTTATTGTATGTCATAAGCAATTTTTATGATTAAACCTTAAAAGCTAATCCAAACACCCTCTAAACGCTCTTTGGTGGAATTATTTTTTATGTATATGTAGTAGATGTTGAATCTTTTGGGTTTGGACATGTGAAAAGGAGATGCGCAGATGCCCCAATGAAGAGGTGCGACAGGTTGGATATAGTAGGTACGAGGAGAGATTGAGGTAGGCCGAAGAAGTATTGGGAGAGGTGATTAGACGAGACATGACGCAGTTGTAGGTTACCGAGGACATGATCTTAGATAGGAGGGTGTGGAGGACGCGTATTAGGGTAGAGGGTTAGTAGGTAGTAGAGGGTTGTCATGCTTCTTGAGGGGTTTAGGCTTGTCGATAGTTGTCGTGTACTTGTCGTATTATAGTAAGTCTTGCTTTGCTATCTATCATTATTTGTTGTTTATTGTCTTTGATTATCGCACTATTTTGTTGGTGTCCTTGTCCCCTTTTGTAGGCTTTTACTGCTTTCTTTGTTAATTGCTATGTTCATTGTTCCCTTCTTTTTTGTACTTGGATTTGTTGCACTTGAGCCGAGGGTCTTTCAGAAGCAGGCTCTCTACCTCTACGAGGTAGTGGTATGGTCTATGTACACTCTACTCTCTCTAGACTCCACTTGTGTGATTTCTCTGGGTATGTTGTTGTTGTTGTATGCTTCTTTGTATTTTGAATTTCTTTAATGAAAATTCTGGCTCTATCACTAAGAGATAGTATATACTCAATGAAATAGAGTGCAAGTTAACTCGAATACCATCATTATTTTTTTGAAAAAAAAAAGGAATCTTTGTGGACCAGTTTCGGTGGGATATATGTGGTTTTTTCCTTGTCCATATGTTTATAAGCCAATTTCATTGGTGCTTATGTGCTCAGTGTCAAGTTGATGCAATTGCGTCTTGTGATGTTGAATTGAATACTTTGTTCTGTACTTGGTTGAAACTTATTTGAACAAAATGTGGACTACGTACTTCCTTCTTATCCCAACTTGCGAGTTTGACCAAAATTCCCAAATGGATACACAATCATTCTTCAAATAACACACTTTTCGTGATAAGAGAGAATTTAAATGTTTTAAATAACGTAAAACTGTTAAATAGCCACACTTGCTTTTAAGATTTTGAACACCACACGAATGAATGTATGATATTTAGTTTTTACATATCAAATTAAAAAAAATTCAATTAATTACATAGAGGATGGGAACCGAGGCTTTATCGGAAACAACTTCTCTACCTTTACAAGATAGGGGTAAGACTGCGTATACACCACTTTCTTTAGACTCCATTTATAGAATTACACTGAATATTAATTACATCCGGGAGAAACCGGAAGGAGAAGAGAAAAGGCTGAGTGGGAATCAAACTCACATCTAATATTGTTCATAAAACTACTACTCACTTTTACGTACTTTAATTTATCACCTAACCACAATATATTACTACGTAGTTTTACATAAACACCAGATACGAGTACGTTTTTTTTTTTTGGGACCATGTCCGTCCTCTCTCTTTCTTTTCTTCTTTGACTAGTAAACTGATCCGCGCTTCGTACGATTGCACAAATACTTCAGTTATGAAATATTTTTTTCTTATTCTTGAACATTAAATAGTTTAAAAAACTAATTTTTGCAATAACTAAAAATATTTTAAAGTTTACTTAAAACAGATAATTTAAAATACAAGTTTATATTTTAAACTTAAAGATATTCATAAAACTTTATTTCAAAAATGAAAGCAAAGATTCAAACTATAATGTAATCTTATGAAAATTTAAAAGCACCATAACAATATCACAATAAAAAAAATTCTTTTATATTAAACTTCACTAAATATTTAATTTTATATGAAAATATTTTTCATTATTATATCTTCTCTTATAAATGTATATGTGTAGATACATTAAGATTTGATTTCTTCAAAAGATTTCCTTAATCTAAGAATTAAATAAAAGAATAATTAAAGGCAAAATGAAAAGAAACAAAATAAGGAAAGTAATTAAAAATTTCTCAAATTAAGAGAATGTACAAGCACAAATTTTGGCCATAAATAAACATGAATGGTGGAATCAAGATGGAGAAATTTTGTAAAATTTATCTTCTTTCCTTTCTTATTTTTCCTCTCATTTCTCAGTTCCTTTTTTTCGTTTACACCCTCGTAACCTTTTCAAATTGCCATCTATTATAACTTTTACTTCATCTTTTATTAATATTCTCTAAATTTCTTTGTCCTATTTTCGCATAAAATCAATAAAATTCTCGTTTACTCCAAATTTTATACAAAATTTCCACAATTCTTCCTTTCTTGTTATAATTTTTTTACCATCTAAATACTTCTACCATTAGCCTAAAAATTCATCACACACACATATATATTTATTATAATGTTACCTTGTTTAAACAGAAGAGGAGGAGAGGAGAAAAGGAAAACAGAAAAAAGTGTCTAATACAATCTTAAATACATACATTTTCGCTACTTTATCAAACTCATCTTTAGCTTAATTTCTTGTAAGATTTTTTATTTCACTCTCATATTCATCAATTAACCTTGATGAGGGGATGTATGGATTCTCGACAAGAGAGGAGCCGTGATGGTCCCCCCGGACTGCCCAAATTTCACGAGTGAATCAAAAGTTGGATCTACATTGGATCTCACCTGAATCGCGTGCAAAGGCAAACTTTCAAAAAATAGAGGTGAATTCTTTCACGACCGGGATTCTTATCCTATCCTCTTGCTAATTCTTTGAAGGTGCAGACTCACTTAAAAAAAGATGAGATGAAAATTTAATTTATACGTTTAAAGCATAAACAAAATTTAATGTGTGGTTGAAATAAAAAAACTAACTAATATTTATAGGTTTGATGTTGGCTGCAATATATTTATGTTATCAATGAAAGTAATGGACTTTAATGTTAAAATGGAACGTGGGTATAGTGATTATTGACCATGAAGAACGTGGATGTAAAAGTATACAATAACTGATAATAGTGGAGTAATAATGAATGACATAATGAAGGTGTATTTCATTTTTTTTATTTTTGCAGATCTTTTGGACATCAATTAATTATGAAAAAAACAAAAAGAAAAGGAGAAAAAAGAAAAATAGGAATGTTGGCCTCAGAGAGCGTCATTTTTCCAGTCTATGTTTCAACTTTATATATATACTAATGTACTTGACCGTGTTTCGCGCGATTATTAAAATTACATCAACATATGATTGGATATTAATTTCATATTTTTTATTAAAGAAAATCAATCTTTATTAATCAACATTTTTTATGGTTCTAACATTTTCTAATTATAATATTTTTAATATTCTATATGAAGTTCTTTGACAAACAATTTATAAGAAATATTTTAAGTTAAATAAAGAACAATCAATTTAACTTAGTACATATGAATTTGAATAAGAAATAACAAAAAATAAAAAGAATAAAAAAATATAAAATATAAAATCTCATGACGTAGATTCTTCTTTTAAGATAAGAGTTTTAGAAAATGATATCTTATGTCATATATGGAACAATACTAAAAAAACAATAATAAATTATGCAAAGAAAAAAAATTTGGACTGAATAAAGGTATTATGTCTATAAAACTATGTCACATCAACAGTATAGACCATAATTATATAATATATAAATTATATATTTAAAAGGTAAAAGTCCATATTAAAATATCAATAAATTTTATGTCAACAGTAAAATAATTAGTTAGACACTACTCATGTTGTATTTGATACATAAATTGTAAAACTTTGTAATAAAACCTTATTCTTGGAGGATACATATCTTATTTTTAGAGAAATAATTAATTAAAAATATAAAAAATAAATAACAATAAGTGTATCCACACACACACACACATATATATATTTATTTATTTATATTAAAACTTCTACTTTTCCAAACTAATATGATTTTTCTCAATCTTTCACTGTCATTAATTTTTTTATTCATCTTAATGAACTTGTACCAAACTAATTTAATCATCTCTCTTTAATTAATCTGACACCGCCATCGAACTTTTTTCTTCTTCTTGATGAATTTTTGTTCAAAAAAAATTCTGAAGAATATATTTACCATCTTCATCAAAGTAGTAGTCATATTGTCACATCACGATTTTTATTTTTATTTTATTATTATTAAACACATGATCAATGGAAAAAATTTAAAAAGAAGAAAAAATATACTATAAAAAAAGAGAAAATAAAAATGAGCATCCAACAAATCAATAGTAAATTATTATTTATAGATTGATTAAATAATAATATTTAGGTAGAAGAGAATTGAAAAGACATGTTATTTAAGTAGAGAATGCAAATAGATGAAAGTTTTTTGTACTCATAAGATATAATTAGTTGCAATAAATATGATATAATTATTTTTAATTATTAAACAAATTGATTAATAAAAAATATGAAGATTTTTTATAAAAATGAAACAAAAGATAAATAGTTTTCTAAGTAATTGAAAAGTAGTTTTATTACACGCACGCGCGCGCGCACACACATATATATATATATACATATATATATATTATTTCTTCTTTTATACATTCTCTTCTAGGTACTACTGATTATTCTTAATGTCCAAAATAAATGTGCAATGAGTAATATAATAAAAAAGAATAAATAGTTATTTTTTCCACCTAATAACCTATATCAGTGAGATAAAAAAAATGATAAGAGTCATTATTTAGCCTACATATGCTACCAAACATTATTATTCACAAAAAAAAAATTAAAAGAAAATGCGAATTAATTCACTCTTTTCAAATTTAAAAAATAAAAAATGTAAGAAAATATCAACTATTTTTAAAATAAATTTATTATAACCTCAAAAATATATTAATTTTTTTATCAAACGAATTAAAGAAAAAATAAAAATAACTTACAAAGAAGATAAAATATAATGATAAACTAATTTGACATAATCTAAATATTTCTCTTCTAAATATTAATAAAAGAGTTAATCATAGCGCATTTAGTATAATTAAGAAATTTAAAAGAATAACCCTTTAGTTTGTTAACACAAAGAGTTGAAATGACAATTAAAACGTAAAACGGTGATTAAATACACTTTAAACAAAAAATAGTAAAATAGGCACAAATAAAAAAAATTGAATGAAAAAATAAAGGTTGAAAAAAGGTCAAAAGAGAGGAATCTATGATCGAAAAACTATGTCACATTTTCTTTGATAGACCACAATTATAATATATATAGATAAATTATATAATTAAAAGGTAAAAATTTATATAATGATACCAATTATAAATTGTATGTTGCAATAAAATAATAATTGAAGATCATTTCATGTTGTTCTTGATACACAAAATGTAGAACTTTACAATAGAGTCTTGTTCTTTGGAGAATACATATCTTGTATTTGAAGAAATAATTAATTAAAAATATTAAAATAAACAACAATAAGTTTATCCATATATATATTTGTAAATTATTCAAACTTCTATTTTTTCAACCTAATTTGATCATCTCTCCTGATGAATCTTTCACTATCATTAAACTTTATTCTTCATCTTGATAAACTTGTACAAAACTAATTTGACCATCTCACTTTGATGAATGTTACACCATCATCAAACTTTTTTCTTCATCTTGATGAACTTTTATTTGGCTATTATGACACAAAAAAAATTAGAAAAATATATTTATAATCTTCATCAAAGTGATGACTATATTATCACATCATCTTTTCTATATCATATTTTTGATTATTAAACACATGGTGGATGAAAAAAAAATGAAGGAGAAAAACTAAGAAAAAAAGAGAAAAGGATACACTAATAAAAAAGGAGGAGGAAAAAAAACGAGAATGTGTATCCAACAATTCCATAGATCATGTTATTTATAAATTAGTTAAATAATAAGAATTGAGTAGAAGAAAGTTGAAGAGACATGTTATTTAAGTAAGGAATACAAATAGATACATGTTTTTTTGTAACTCATGAGATATAATTAAATATAATAAATATGATATTTTTTAATTATTAAATAAATTAATTAATAAAAAGAATGAAGAAATAATTTTTTTTTAAAAAGAGAAAAAAGATAAATATGAATGGAGGTCACAGAGAGGTGCCTCATCACCTTGTCTATAACCCTCCTTTGTATATATATATATAGATAGATATAGATTTTGTTTTGAAAGAACAATGAAAGAAAAGAGAAGGAAGAGAGAGGGGTTTCAAGAAAGTAAATAATATTAATGATGAAATTAAGGAATGAAAAAGAGAATAATAACATTAATGATGAAAGAAATTAAATATAGCTATCTTTAATATTCTGTAAAATTTGAAAGTAAATTTTAGGCTTTTAAAATTAGAGAAAATGCTCAAAAAATTCACAAAAAAGATAAATAGGATTTCTGGCCTTAGAGAACGTCACGTCAGCGATTTCATAACCTTCCTTTATATTAGTATATAGATTTCATTAACCTTTTCAAGGATGGAGAAGCATTCTAATATCATCATGTACAATGACTGTACTATGAGAAGGATATGTGGTGACTAATCTCAAAACTTGTCAATTGTCATGCTTATTTTCTTGAAGTAACTTTTGATAAATTCAAGTCAACTAAAGAAGTAGTCAACTTTTGATAAATTCAAAAGTGCTTGTGCTAGAAGTAGACAAGTCAATGTTTATGGCTTTCTTGTAAACTTGGATTATATGTCTCTACAAAGATAAAAGTTGATAAAAAATAAATAAAATGGAATCAAGTTTATTGGAGTATTAGCTCTTTTTGTGGCCATGAACATTGCTTATATCTAATTTCAAATCAATAAGGAATCAAAACATGTTAATCTTAACAAGAAAGAGTAAATCATTCTGATTCCTAGTCCCCACCAAAAAGTTCTTTTCCCACACCTTTTCTTCCTATTTTCAAGTATTTTACTATCACAAACATAGAAGGAAAATGACATTTTCCAAAAGTATTCTAACTTCTAAAAGAACATAGGTAAATGGAACAATTAACTAAGTTGATCGAAAGTAGTTAAGTTGTAAGATTTTTATTGAAGAATTTCAAATATGGACATACTTCAGAATTAGAATTTTGTCTATTAACTGTAACTTAACTTTGCATCACCTAAGTATACGATTCGGTTATTTTTAGGAAAGTCTAAAGAATATATTTGTTGTTCTAATAAAAGATACTGACTCTGCACTAATAGAAGTGCATGTGCATTTTGTTAATTAATTCAAAGAAGAATTTAATTGAGATAAAAAGGAAAGAAATTATCAATATTTAAAGTTGTTACTTGTTAGTTAGCAGATGTGATTTTTTAACACAAAATTAGTGGGAAAAAAGGGACTTTTGACACATTATAAAAGTCTCACAAACGTATTTTCAGGACAAAAGTTTGGGAAACTAATTTCAAAAGCAGAATTTTCCAACACAAGTTGAATTAGTATAGGCAAAAGCCATCTCGAGAATCTAAAATTTGTTATTTTGGCCAAACAAATCGCCGAAAGCTAATTACGTCTCTATTTCCTTTTTTTAATTATTAATAATATGTTACTACTACTCCTATTAGCTACGAGTGACAAAAAGCCTGTGCACCAATATTGTTCATAAATTATTTTTTAGATAATATTAATTAAATAATTTAAAATTTTTGATTTAAAATAAATTATATATATTTATATAGTAGTAAATTATTTTATTAAATGTAAAATAAAAATATTATAAATATTATTAACATTGATAAATTTTAAATATTGTTAATTAAATGATTTTTAATTTTTAATCTAAAATATGTGAGGGGATCCATTGGGATGTCCATAATTGAAACATTTTTCTTTATTGACTATTGATTTTTTGTACTCAAAGTAATAACAAATATTATCGACATTTAAAGTAATAGAGCTAGGAGTCTAACAAAAATATATAAATTTGAAACTAAAGGACGTAACCTAAGTAAAAACCAAAAAAATGCACAAAAGCACATAAAATGACAAAATTACCCTTGAGATAGAAGCAAGCACGTCGACAGAGACGTGCCTGCTTGCCACCCAACTCCCTCTTATTATATAAGAGAAATATATTTTGATAACTGTATTTTTTCTACATCAATGCATATTTTCTATTGATTTATTTGATGAACGTATTCGTGCATATTTGATATCAAATATATGTATCTATGCACATATACACTAGATACATCAATGCCCTCTCAAAATCAATCTGTATTTATGCGCAAATACACTGAATACATCAATGCATATTTGATACTGGATACATTTGATGAAACTGATATTGATTATGGTGGATGAAATTGATATTGGATACACTGAATGAAATTAATGCATGATACATCGAATTGATACTGAATAAATTTGATGAAATTGATACTGAATAGAAATACTGAAGACATTGGATGAAATTGATATTGGATACAAATATATTGAATGTATCAGTGCATATTAGATACCGGATATACAAATACATGAAATTATGAAACACAAATACATTGTGAAAATACAAATTCAATGAGGAAAAGGGACAAGAAAGGTAAAGAGTGGATAGAGCGGAGCGAGAGAGTAGAGAGGGTGGAGAGAATATCTCGCAAGACTGTATCGCAGATGCAATCTCTTAGCGAGTGAAATACAATGTATCTTGATTAAAATAGGAGAGAGAGGAGAGAGAGGATTTTGTAATTATTGAAAATGTCGTTGTACAACGTAATTCAAGTGTATAGTATCGTGTTTTATGAAATTTCCTCTAAAATAAATCCATTATTATTAATATAGAAAAATAAATTCTAAATAATTATTTAAAAAAGGGTATGTGACATCATTTTAAAAAAACGCATACCTAAGGTAAGGTATCAGAAGAAAAAAATTTATATTTCATCGTTCTTATTTGTTAAAATGAGAAATATTTATACTACTTATTATATGTCTCACATATTCAACTTTATTCTTGTTCCACCCCCAAAAACTTTTAAAAAATAAAAATAAAAGTAAGGGTAAAATTATTTTTTTCTCAAATAGTTCAAGGGTAAAACTGATCATTTTTTTTTATCTTGGAATATATGTTAATTAAATGCATATTTTGTTAATTAAAGAATATTTTTGAGTCAAAAATGTAATGATGAGGATATTTTTGAGCAAAATACGTAACGAATGATAAAATTAACTCATTATGAATAATCTAAAATATATTTGACCATTTTTCCCAAAAAAATATTACAGTAATCAATTATATTTTGAGGTGAGAGAGCCACTCTCACCACACGTGATACTCAGTCCACAAGACTGATAAAAGGACCAAAACCTAAAGCAGCTTCTTTGGCTATTCACATAGCCCTCACTTCCTTTTTTTTCCCCCTGTCTTCTCTTCTTCTACACCATGACCGCCGCCGTATCCACCGCCTCTGTCGCCGCCGTCACCACCAAGTCTCATCTTTCATCGGCCCTCGACAAACCCTTTTGCTCTCCATCTCAAAAGCTCTTATCTTTAGCCGCTAAAACCCTCCCTAAACCCTACCACCATCACAGAACTCTCATCACTGCCGCCTCCAATAACCCCTTGACCGACGTCGTTTCATCGTCTAAAGGTCGTTCTTTTGATTCCTATTTCGATGATGACGACAAACCCCGTGAAGAGTGCGGCGTTGTGGGTATCTATGGTGACTCTGAAGCTTCTCGGCTTTGCTATTTAGCCCTTCACGCACTTCAACACCGTGGCCAAGAAGGGGCCGGCATTGTTTGCGTTAACGACAACGTTCTCAAGTCGATTACAGGTGTTGGGTTGGTGTCTGATGTGTTTAGCGAGTCGAAACTTGACCAACTCCCCGGCGATTTGGCTATTGGTCATGTAAGGTATTCTACTGCTGGTGCTTCTATGTTAAAAAATGTTCAACCTTTTGTTGCTAGTTATAGATTTGGTTCAGTTGGTGTTGCCCACAATGGGAATTTAGTGAATTATAAACAACTTCGTGGTGAACTTGAAGAGAATGGTTCAATTTTCAATACAAGTTCTGATACTGAGGTGGTTCTCCACCTTATTGCTATATCAAAGGCAAGGCCTTTTCTTTTGAGGATTGTTGAGGCTTGTGAAAAGATTGAGGGTGCTTATTCTATGGTGTTTGCTACTGAGGATAAGTTGGTTGCTGTTAGGGATCCTTTTGGGTTTAGGCCATTGGTTATGGGTAGGAGAAGCAATGGTGCTGTTGTTTTTGCATCCGAGACATGTGCTTTGGATTTGATTGAGGCTACTTATGAAAGGGAGGTTCTTCCTGGTGAGGTAGTTGTGGTGGATAAAGAAGGGGTTCAATCTATTTGTTTGATGCCTCATCCTGAGCCTAAATCTTGTATCTTTGAGCATATTTACTTTGCCCTGCCCAACTCAGTGGTGTTTGGAAGGTCTGTGTATGAGTCTAGACGTGCTTTCGGGGAAATTCTAGCTACTGAAGCCCCTGTGGAATGTGATGTTGTGATAGCTGTTCCTGATTCAGGTGTTGTGGCAGCACTTGGTTATGCTGCTAAAGCAGGGGTTCCATTTCAACAAGGTTTGATAAGGTCACACTATGTTGGTAGGACTTTTATCGAGCCATCACAGAAGATTAGGGATTTCGGAGTGAAACTTAAGCTCTCGCCAGTTAGGGCAGTGTTGGAGGGGAAAAGAGTTGTGGTTGTGGATGATTCAATCGTTAGAGGGACAACCTCGTCCAAGATTGTGAGGCTGTTAAAGGAGGCAGGGGCAAAAGAGGTTCATATGAGGATTGCAAGCCCTCCGATTATAGCTTCTTGTTATTATGGAGTGGACACTCCTAGTTCGGAGGAGTTGATATCGAATAGGATGAGCGTGGAGGAGATTAGGGAGTACATTGGATCGGATTCGCTAGCCTTCCTCCCAATTGAGAGCTTGAATAAGTTGTTAGGCAGTGATTCTAAAAGCTTTTGCTATGCTTGCTTTTCAGGCAACTATCCCGTCGAGCCAACGGGCAAAGTTAAAAGGATTGGAGACTTCATGGATGATGGATTAAGTGGTGATATGGACTCCATTGATGGTGGTTGGCTACCAGGAAGTAGTAGAGTTCAAAAGACTATCTTGAATGAAGTTAGAACCAGCTAAATTTTACATGTTGCTTTAGTTTTGCTTTGGATTTTACGTGCTTTAACTATAGAAATTCAATGCTTTCTCAAGTTTTTTTTTCCCTCTCCCCTCCAAGTCGTGCTTTGTACTTCTATTTGGGATTTTACATCAGATTATCAACTAATCAGAATGGTTAATTATTAGACCATGGCCAAATACATCATTATTGTTCACAGAAGCAATAACCCATAAATGGATCTGAACAATGCGTCAAAGTATTCAAGTACCTAACATGAAGGAAAGTTTTGCCATAAGCTGTGAAAAGAGTCTCCCATAGAAAAGTGTAGCAGGCTGCCCTTTTATTGTATCTACACATCTATTTTTCCTTCTCTTTCTTTTTGTCTCTCACCTATTTATTTATGCTATGAATTGACAGTATCCATAGATCTGTCTTAAATTGTCTGCTTTATAATGAATCTTATCTGTTTAAAATGACCCTCGAGCTAATCTGTTCACAATTGTTTGGCAAAAAGGGAACTCCCAACGCTGTAAAATTTGATCTTTCCTGGTCCTTTCGAGCCAGTCTTTGGCTACGGTTCGATCTTGAAAGCCCAGACTTCATAAAAGGCGAGACTCTTCCACTGCTACATGAACCATCCACTCCTTTTTGAATTCTTCTTCTATATAAGTGAATAGATCTTTGTGATTCAATTGATTTTCATTGTCGCTCTCTTTGTTGGAAGAAAAGTTTCTTCAGAAAAATAAAGCATAAAGATACAATAGACTTTGAATAGTCACCTGCAAAACTAAGTTTAAATTACATTTTCTTTGACAAGAAAGCACACCTAAGCACAGAGGAGAATCCATTTCTCCTCAAGTCTCTTTTTCTTCTCTTCTTCTTGTAAGGATTATTTGTTATGGGGATAATCAACTGAAATGTACGTAGAAGGAATTCTTGATTCAACATTTGACAACCAGAAAGACATAAATCACAGCGTCACATTTGAATTTTCCTTTCTTTGTAGCGAGAAGCCACCAAAGATATGAGGTTGAATCAGCCAAAGTTAGGCATGCCAAGTCATACTTGTGAGAGGCATTAGTTGATGGACAAATGGCAGAAATGGGACCCACATGCCAAATATCAAAGACACTTTGGCCTTTTTTCACTGCCTCAATGGACAGATATGTCACTCATTTTCATTTTTTTCTTTCTTTTTACCTTTGATTAATCAAAGCTTTAAATTAGTTTCTCCTTCTTTGTCAAAAGGCGCATGTACGGTTCCTAAGGAACACAATTTTATCCTAATCAATTGATTTTATCAAAAAAAAGTTACTTTTTTTAAAGTCAAGCGATTGATAAGACTTTAAATCAACTAATCCGTTTTATAGTATATCTCAATGTCGAACAAGATAGTGCTTTTTCGACTCTCTCAAAATGGAATCTATCGCAAACCAGCAATTTCAATTCCATTTGTCCTGCTATAAACTGCCAGATATTTAGTACAGTTCAGCAAGTCTTAACATGCATGCCTAGAACATATTAGCCCAGATATAATAATTTCCACGTCTATGAGTAAACATGTATGCAAATATAAAACTACGTTATTATCATGACCACCAACGACATGCCTAGAGTAATTTTCCATCCATTTCCCTCTTTGGTTATGGGGATAATCAACTGAAATGTTCCTAGTTAAGAAGGAATTCTTGAATTTGACTGCATTTTATTAAAATCCATATAAGATGGAAATGGAACTACTAAATAAAAAGTTGATTTGTGTATGTAATGTGATATTAAGACAACTGGAAACATTAGGAAGGATTCAACATTTGACAAAAATAGCAACTTCACATTTCCATTTTACTTTCTTTGGTATGAGAAGCCACGAAAGTTACGAGATTGAATCAGCTCTAGTCTACTACGTACTCGTTCTCAACTTTCTTTGTTTTTTTTTCTTTGATTAATCAAAGCTCTAAATTAGTTTCTTGTTCTTTTTTGGCTTATGGATGAAGTTAAATTGCATTTTTACCGTAATCAACCGACCTTATCACGAAAGATTACTTTTTTTTAGATCAAGCATTGATAGCGAAACTTCAAATCAACTTATTCGTCTTATGGTATTATCTGATCAGTATCGAACGATATTAGTGTTTTTTGATCAAATCTCTCAAATGGAACTAATCTATTGCAAACATATATGTCATGGCCTAAAGAATCAATTACTTATCAGTACAGACTTAATTAAAACGAGTATCTTATAAAACTATACATCATGTCTTCTACAAATACAATTTACGCTTTTTCTTGATAAGTTACCTTTGTGTGCCAATCAAAAATCTGTTTTAATATTCCTTAAATACAATGCAACAATAATATTGATTTGAATAATTAAACAAAATCTTAAGGGCCATATAAAAGCCCTACAATATGCTATTGTGAATGACATATCAATCTCAGCACTTGATTTAATTCAAGCATTTGATGATAAATTAGTTATCGAATACGTGTGTTGCAGGTATATATTAAGCTCCTTTATATAAAATTTGTGATTATCACCTTAACAAAAGTTTAAAATTATTAATAGATAAGAATTAAGATTTACAATTTAATTTTAATTTTTTGCTATTAGCACCCGCAAAAAGCAACTTATTTGTTGCTACGGGAAAACCATGAGAGCTCATGGTACACAACAAAGAAACAAAAAATTACAAACAAATGAAAATAAAAAACTAACTACATATATCATCAAGTTGTAAACCTCCAAACGAAAATAAAACACATGGACAAAGAATTTGCAAGTTGTGAATTACATAAGGAAAATTACCAGGGAGAAGCTACATGCATCTATCAACCTTTATTGACTTACATAATTAATTAGTTATAATATATATACTTTCACATTATAAAATGATGACTTAAGTTAAAAGTTACTTGTTCCGTGGTATTGCACCAAAAATTGTTCAAATTTATTTTATTTAGGGGTGTCAAGAATTTTTAAAAAATTGATTGAATCGATCGAACCGAATCGTATCAAATTGATATTTATATTAAAAAATAAAATAAAATCGAAGGCTTCAATATTAATATATAATTGTACCGAATAATTAGGGTAGGGATTTTATTTTATAAAAAATACCAAAAACTTCTTGAATCGAATATATATATATATATATATATTTGTATAATTTTTTATATATTATATTTAAATTAGCTAGTCTTAAAAAATTTGTCTTGGATCTTGGGCTTTGGGTTAAAATTTTGTTAAAAGGGAGTACAATACCAAATCCAATATATATTGCTACTGTTAGGGGTGAACAAAATCGAACTACAAATCGAATTAAACCGTAAATTAAATTAAATCGCAAAAAAACTCGACTAGTGGTTTGGTTTGACTTGGTTTAGTATTGAAAAATAAAACCCGACTATAATTGATTTGGTTTGGTTTTAACTAAAAAAATTAAACTGAACCGAATCAACCCGATATTACATTAATACTATTTTAAAATATATTTTATACATAAATTTTTTTATTGTGATGTAATTTATAAATATTTCTTAAATTTTTTCATAATTTTTATCTTTCAACATATTGTTTCAAGTTTAAACTTAGAATTTTTAAATGGTCCAATAAGTTTTTATAACACATAGATACTAGTGACTCAAATAAAGCTCAAATCAATACTAATACTAACAAAAGATTATTCAATTCAACACTAGGAATGACAATCATGTTAAATATCTATTCTTTAATTTTGATAAATACATAAACTAATTTTATTTTTCTATTTAATATTTTGTCATGTAGTTAATGTTTATTAGACTTATTTTAGCATGACTTAATACTTTTAAATTATGATTATATTTATTATGACTTATTAATATGCAATATTTATTCTATGCGATTTTATTATTGTTTTGATTGAATATTTTATTGTCATCACTCATTTATATTTTGTGTTATTTTTTTAAGAAATATCTTAGATAGTTGTATCTTGCAAGGATCAGACTAAGTAAATATTTGAAGCACAAGTTAATTATATGTTTGTATGAAGACTTTACCGAAAAAAATCCAAAAAATTCAAAAAATCCGAGAAAATCGAAATAACCCGAAAAAATCCAAGGTTGAAAAACTCGACTTTTATTGGTTTGATTTGATTTATAAATTTAAAAATTCAATACTAATGATTTGGTTTTTAAAAAATCCGAACCAACCCGGTCCATTTACACCCCTAGCTATTGCTACAACAATTCAAGTACTCAACACTAGCGTGTTCTTCGCGATTATCTAAACTTTTAAGTTTCACTATAACAACAAAAGGCATACTCAATCCTTTGGTGTTCGTTGTAGGCTACTAGACTTGGAGGTGAGATTTCCACAATATGTACTTTGTATGTTCAATTATGGATTATTTTTCAAATAATAATAGAAAAAAATTAGATGTTTTTGAAACCTCCATGGTCAGCTACATATAATAAAACACTTCCTTGATACAATAATGATCATGTACAGTCAAAACAGACTATTGCACATTACAAAGGATGCTAAAGTACAATAACTTAAGGAACTTTGATTCTTCTATTTTGATTGAAGTATTCTTCTGGTATGATTGATTAATGAAGAGAATTGCTTGTACTTTCTTTTGAATATTTTAACATGCGTAAAGTGTGTTAGTATGATATAATTGAGATGTTTCTTGAAAAGTCGAAGTTATAATTCTCCATAATCATTATATATCATCATATATATATATATATATATTATTACCAAAAGTGAGAAGCTCCTAACTTTAAAGTTGGATTACGATTTTGCCCCTATTATAAATCAAAATATTATAAAGTATATTTAAAAAATAAATGTCAAGTATTAGAATTGGATATTATACAATGAATCAGCCACAATAATGACTCTTGCACATATCAAATAGTAATGACGTATTTAGTATTCTTTGAGAGTTGAATAGTCATTTTATTTCTAATTAATTTCATGAATTGAAAAGAGTCTTTCATCTTCCTGTTGAACTTTAATTTACATGCCAACCTTTTCATATCTCATATTTACTTCTTCACCTTTTAGCTTCCAGCCATTTAATTAAACTTTTGATATACTTTTTCACATTCTATAAAGAGCACAATGATGCTATTGAGATTGCATTGCTTTGCCTCTATTCTGTAACCTTTGAATTTCTCCATCACTTTTGATCAAATAGAGATGAAACACTAAGAAAATGCTCCTCCTTTAGTATTTCTTCTTTATTTGACCTCTTTACGGAGGGAGTATATTATTAACAGTTTGTTTTGTTGTTGTTGTAGTATTTTTTTTTTGTATCATGAGTATATAATTTTTATACATACATTATATGCACTATTGTTATTCCAATATTTGTAGACTAATTATAATGTAGAGCTTGTTAGTTATTATGTTGTGATAATTAGCCTATATATATATATATACATATATAAGTTGAAAGATGAAAATATCCCTCAACAGTTGAAAAACAATTTTGCCCTTCACCCAAAAAAAAAAAAAAAAGCCTTCTGAAAGGTGATAAATTTTGTTGCAGTGAATCATATTAATGGAGAAAATTGTTTCACCTTCCAACAATTATTACAAGTTGCAGTAGTTATGCATAGTTGTGGGTTCTTCACACTTCAACTTTATTTGTTCTTCCAACGGCAGACAATTATATATAGCTTTTTCATATTTTTTTTGCACTATATAAAGGTGCCCAACAAAAGTGTTTCACATCACTTTATTCTTTATTTTCTTTGACATGTCAAAAATTCTCTTTTATCCCATCAAAAATTATTGCTATATATTTTGCTTAGCACCATCTGGACAAGTAAATTTATATATTTTTTGTTAACCATTATAAGAAAGACATATATAGATTAAACTTCTTATTACATGTAGGCTCTATATATATACACATTAATTAATACAAGGTTTATTGTATTTACAAATAATTTTCAAAATGAGATTAGGCATGTATAAATTTTATATAATAAGAGAGGACAAATGTGCAACGCACGTTTTCAAAACTATAGCCTGTTTGGTCAAGCTTATTTTTTTGTCAAAATTGCTTTTTTCTTCTCAAAAGTGCTTATTTTAAAAAATTAAGGTGTTTGGCCCAGCCATTGAGATAAAATAAGTGCTTTGGGGGAGTAGCAGAAGCTGTTTTTGAGAAGCTAAAAAAAATAGTTTCTCCCCAAAAGCACTTTTTTGAAAAACACTTTTGACAAAAATACACTTAAAAACACTTTTAAAAAGTTTGGTCAAACACTAATTGTTGCAGAAAAGTATTTTTTAAACTTATTGGCCAAACACTAATTGTTTCTCAACAAAAAATATTTTTTTTTAAAAATACTTTTGAAATAAGCACTTTACAAAATAAGCTGATTTTAGAAGTTTGGCCAAACAGGCTCCTAGTCTGTTTAAAAATGGTTTGCTTCATAATGAATATTTGAACTATAAATCTGGCTAAAATGACCCTCAGGCGAATTTGTTCACAATTCTTTGACCCAAAAAAAAGGATTTGGTTATTGCACTGAAAATAATTGCAGTTAATCGTTATAACTTCTTCATTGTAATTTCCAATGCTGTAAAAATTAGCTAGGATGAGTCTCTCTGTTGGAAGAAAAGTTTCTTCAGAAAAATAAACACGAGGACACAATAGACTTTGAATTACATTTTCGTTGACACACCATAGACTTGATAATTTGTAAAAAATAGAGCTTCCTATATTATACTTGTTTTTTCTTCTCCCACGATAGCGATATTCCGGAAGCTCTGCTATGATTATCACAGAATGGATGCTGATCCAGTTCCATGGCATCACTAATTGGATCATCTATAACACTTTCTATATTCATGTAATCATTCTTGTGTATTATAAGAGTACTGTACCTTTGTTTGCAATGCTTCTCTCATGCTTTCTTCACCTGAAACAGGACCTTCACAGAAACTCCCCAATCCTTTTATTTCAACTGTTACTTTTCGCGCTCTTTCAGGAACTCCTGTCTTCCAATAGGTTTATCACCCTCTCTGACATGTTTCTAATACTTGATCCCCAAATAAACCTGTTTTAGTTGAAACAAACGTCAAACAAAATTCAACTTATTCCAATAAAGAAAACCTCTTGTGCAGAATATCAACGATCCTCCAATAATCATCAACTTCAAATGCTGCACGCGATATCAGTCTCATGGTTTGCATGTTTGGTGCACTCAAATCTCCAGTGCCAGCCTTCAATTAAATAAAGATATATCATTCATAAGAAGAAAAAGAAAGGATGAACTAATGAAAGTATTTTCAGGGAACACTTTAAAAAAACTGGAATTAGCTACAAAATTTATGTGTCGCGAGAGAAGTTACAGTTGAGTAGGAGTAACATCTGTAAGAGCGAGCCGAGCAGTCTTGAATTTTTGTTTGAGGAAGAAGGAAGCCTGCCTTTTGAATTCATGCAACAGAGGAGAATCCATTTCCCTCTGTTGTAAGTATTAATTTTTGTAATCAACTGAAATGTAGTTAGAAGGAATTCTTGAATTTGACTTATTTTTTTTATTAAAATCCACATGAGATGGAAATGCAACTACTCTATAAAGTGGATTTGTGCATTTTGCTTTCTTTATGTAAGTGAGAAGCCACGAAGAAAGTTACGAGGTTGAATCAGCTCTAGTCATTCCCAAATTTATCTTTTGGCTTTTGGATGAAGTTAGATTTTTTTGAGCTGTGTCAAAAGGGGCATGTAAGGTTCCTAAGGAGTAAGGAATACAGTTTTACCCTAATCAACCGACTTTTTCGAGAAAGATTACTTTTTCTTTTAGGTCAAAGCGATTGATAGCGAGACTTCAAACCAACTAATTATTCGTTTTATGGTATAACTCAGTATCGAACGAGATATATAATGCTCTTCTTTGTCTCTCACCTATTTATTTATGCTATGAATTGACAGTATCCATATCTCTGGTTAAAATGACCCTTATGCGAAAAAAGGAATTGGTTATTGCACTGAAAATAATTGTAGTTAATCATTATAGCTTCTTCATTGTAATTACCAATTGCTGTAAGAATTAGCTAGGATGAATCTCTCTGTTAGAAGAAAAGTTTCTTGAGAAAAATAAAGCACAAGGAAACAATAGACTTTTAATACTCACCTGCAAAACTAAGTATAAATTACATTTCATTCACAAGAAAGCACACCTAAGCACCTCACTGAAACATAGACTTAACAACTTCGATCAAATAGAGCTTTCTATCCTACGTTTTCTTTTCTTTTTTCCCACGATAGCGATATCCCTTTGCTGCTTCATCCAGAGGTGGAAAGCAAGGAAGCTCGGCTATGATCTCTAATATCACAGAATGGATGTTGATCCCATTCCATGGTATCACTAATTGGATCATCTATAACACCTTCCATATTCTTGTATTCATTCTTGTGTATAATAAGAGTACTTCCCAACCTTTGCTTGCAAGTGAACCGATTCTCTGAGTCCATGATTTGGTTCTCCTTGTTCTGGCAATCAGTAAAGTAAGAATTGCTTCTCAGGTGCCTCTCCGAGATGACTTCTTTCATGCTATCTTCACCTGAAACAGGTCGTTTGCAGAAACTCCCGAATCCCTTTATTCCAACTGTCACTTTTCGCGCTCTCTGTCTCTCGACTTTCAGAAGACTCCTGTCTTCCAGTAGGTTTATCACCCTCTCTGACATGTTTCTAACACTTGATCCCCAATTAAACCTGTTTTAATGGAAACGAACAGTCATACAAAAATTTCAAGTCAATCATAGATGTGATGGAATCATCAAAGATTTAACCTTTTCGAACTCTGTCTCTAACTCACTAGAGGCACGGGAAACAAAGAGATGTAAATGATTCTTATTTTGGCAGACAACAAATATGATGAAAGTATAAAGACCAACCCTTTTTCATCAACATATTGAAAACTTCCCATCTGTCTGATGACATCTTCATCACTTTGAAACTCCTCTGCAATACTTTCTGGTCCATGAGTTAGAAGGTATTCCAATAACATCAGAGCCTTATAAGATGGTCGCCAGTTCCTTCTATCAAATTTCGACAACCTGTTTTCGCGTAAGAACAACAAGCACAGACCAAACCAAAAATCCCAAATCAAGGAGAGTTACAGATAATATCACCAACTAATGCAACAACAACACATCCGATGTAATTCCACAAGTGGGGTTTGGGTATATCACCTAGTAATGCAAATTTGAAAATAAAAAAAGAACCTCTTATGCAGAATATCAACGATCCTCCAATAATCATCAACTTCAAAAGCTGCACGCGATATTAGCCTCATGGTTTGCATGTTTGGTGCAATCAAATCTCCAGTTGTAGCTTCTTCTGCCAGCCTTCAATTAAATAAGGATATGTCATTTATAAGAATAGAAAGAAAGGATGAACTAATCGGAAGTATTTTCAGGGAACATTAAAATAACTGGAATTAGCTAATTAGCAACGAATTTTGCTGTTTAGCTACGGAATTTGTCTGTCATAATTCCTGTTTTCTCTAGTAGTGGAAAAGGAAAAGAGAAGTTACAGTTGAGGAGGAGTAACATCAGTAAGAGCGAGTCGAGCAGTCTTGATTTTCTCTTTGAGGAAGAAAGAAGCTTGCCTTTTGAATTCATGTAAAAGAGGAGAATCCATGTCTCCTTAGTTTCTGTTTTTTTTTCTTGTAAGGATTATTTTGTTATGGGGATAATCAACTGAAATGTAGTTAGAAGGAATTCTTGAATTTGACTGCTTTTTATTAAAATAAAATCCACATGAGATGGAAATGCAACTACTCCATTAAACTTAAACAAATCAACAACAACTACTCTATAAAGTGGATTTGCGTATGTAATGTAACATTGAGACTACTGAAAACATTAGGAAGGTTTCAACATTTGACAATTACATATTCTTAAGACCAAAACCGCAACGTCACAGTGAAAATTTCCATTAATTTGTCAATATCATCAGGCTGTTTTGTCTTCAGTGTATGTTTGCATTTCCTTTCTTTGTAGTATAGTATATATCAAAATTGAAGAGCTGGGGCCATTGGGGCCAGGGGCGGAGCTAGTATATAAATATAATATGTTAGATTCGGCAGAACTCAATAGCTTTGGTTTAAACGTGTTTAAAAAAAGTCCCTAAATATGTATAAAAATTAAATTCAGAACCCAATTACTAGAACTTGAGTTCATGTCATAGAATCTAGAACCCATAAAGTTCAAATCATGGCTCCCGCACTCTTAGCTGAGCTATTTTTGTCAAGACAACAACACAGTAATATATCTTTTTAAGTCAAATAAAAATGTTAGGATTATAGCAGTTGAATATAGTAATTAATAGGTCTAATACCACCAGCTTGTAAATGCAAGCCGTTAATGCCATCAGAAATTAATTAG
This sequence comes from Jaltomata sinuosa, assembly GCA_003996215.1. Lineage (NCBI taxonomy): Eukaryota > Viridiplantae > Streptophyta > Magnoliopsida > Solanales > Solanaceae > Jaltomata > Jaltomata sinuosa. Next base: position 146,447 of record QJPP01007255.1, read on the forward strand.
ACAATGCTTAGATACCTAAAAGAGTAGTTAAAGGAAGAAAATACAGACAATATATCATAGATAATAAACCATCTCAGTAGATTAATTAAAGAATCAATTGATTATCACTACAGACTTAATTGAAAAAAAGTATCTTATAAAACTATACATCATGTCTTCTACAAATACAATTCACGTTTTTACCAAATGAGCACTCTTGATAAGTTACCAAGATGCTTGATCTTCTCAGTTGTGTGCCAATTAAAAATCTGTTTATTCCTTAAATAGAATGCAACAATAATATTGATTCGAACAAACAAAATCTTAAGGGCCATATTAAAGCCCTACAATATGCTATTATGAATGACAGATCAATCTTGCACTTGATTTAATTCAAGCATTTGATGACAAATAAGCCGCTGATCTTTGAGAGGGGGAAGATCACTAAGGCTCGGCAGAAATTAGTATCAGACGCATCAGCAAGAACAACAAAATGATCTTAGCCATTCTCTGCTCTGTCATAAGCATTTGACTTGTGTTTTGGTGCAAACGAAAAGCCAGAAGGAACCTTGCCGAGTAACATCTCGGAGATCCTTACCTGCCGAGGGAATATATAGTTTATTACACAGAGAGAACAATAAATGTTTTAAGCGCTTAACAATATTGCGTGTACGAACAATAAATTACATACCCAGTCAGCAGCAGACTCAGAAGCCATTAGTGTCTCGAGGTCATCCCTACCGTAGTATGAGGGTGGTCGCCAATTTATTCTTTGTGGGAAAACATCTAACAGGCCAACAGGAACATACCGACATGTGTAGCCAAGCCACTCCAATAAAAAGTGCCTGGTTGTTTCCACCCCTGTGATTATTTGGTGCTATCATTAGGAACAGATAATGATAATTTCTCTTCAAGAATTTCTCAGATAGAAGAATATCACAAACAAAGCAAACTGTTGCCAATGAGAATAAAATATAGAGGAAAACTCCCATCTGTTCAAGACAAACAATGGAAGGTTCTCACAGCACACTAGTAGCTCCTGCCAATTACGTCTTCACAGATATTCAAGAAAAGAATGAATAACCATAGAATGTACAGGATGCATACCTAAATCACCGCTAACGTAAAAATGGATACCAAAGAAAACAGAGGCATCACAGCCTCATATTTTCAATGTCTAATCTAACAGGAAGCTTCCCTAATATATCGGACAAGTAAACCTAATAGAAGCATGTTATGATCTTAAGAATGTCGATAACAAGCAGTATCAATTCCATTTATCCTGCTATAAAGGGCCAGATATTGAGCACAGTTGAGCAAGTCTGCACATGCCTGAACATATTAGCGAAGATATAGCAATTCCACATGTCATCTCAACTTCTTAAATATATGATGTAAAAGAACTAACATGTGATGATGTAAAGGATACAACACTCGGTTCTACGAGTAAACCTGGATGCAAATATAACATGATAGCTCATCTTTATGGCGTGCTTCCAATAGGTTGCACCAATAAATGTCTGGCAGATTTACGAGACAAACTTCTTGCTGTACGATAACATTACTCACATAACTATATACCTTTCGAATCAGAACCCCAGTGCTGAAGGCCAAATCGTGTGTAATCCTTCAGGATATCTAGCCGCTCGCCGGATGTAATGTCCCAGTGCCTCTGCTCCTTGATTTCGGTAAATATCCATGGCTGCAAAATTATGAAAGCTGTTTAGCACAGATAGACCTCAGAGACACATATAGAATGAACATGCAACAGTAACAAATTTTACACAACGGAAATAGAAGAGCAGAAAACATTTTACTACTGACCTTAACCAATGCACCTCGAGCAATCATACATGTAGAAAGCTCAGGACACTCAGTTTTGTGCTCATTCCAGTCTAAATAAGAAAATACATCACCATTTCCAAGGACTTGTAAGGACTTGGGGGCCTTTCGCACACATTGGTAGACGTAATCCCAGTCAGCAAGCTTACTATAGCGCTGTTGACGTGATCGCCCATGTATGGTTACTGCAGTTGCACCCCAACTACCCATATCTGCTATTAGAGAATCAATGCGACTTTTCCCCTCAAAATAAGCAGTTCGTACCTAAAGCAGGAAAAAGGTGTACTGTCATCAAGCATCTCCATTAATCTCCTTAGGAAACCAAGGGCATGTGTGATGTGTGAACCAGATTTTGAACAAGATAAACACAGAACCAAAAAATTACTCCAGAGCTGCCATTGGGGTGGGGATCGGGAATGTCGTATCATAATGCCAATTACCTATGCCCAGATATGTTGATCTCCAAGAGTTATAAAATAAAAGGGAAAGCAGTCCACCCTACCTTGATAGTTACTGGTGTACCAACTGTTGAAGAAGAAGCTTCTACTACACTCTTCATCCGCATTGGTTTTGTAAGAAGAGCTGATCCAGCACCCTTGTTAACTACAACATCGATTGGGCATCCCATGTTAATATCAATGAAATCCACAGAGCATTCTTGCTCTATAAGCTCAACTGTCTTTGTAACTGTGTCTGGAAATGCCCCACAAATCTGAACACCAAACAAATTTTCCGATGAATGCCGTCTCAGCAGTGCCCACTCAGATGCTTGGCCCTGCATTAGCCATCATATGTGAATTAATAGATGGTTAAGTTACCTCGGGACCCATGCTCGCATGTCATAAATCATCAAATGAATGGAAGATGGTGGACAAGGACGAGACAAGGACATGGATTAGCGTAGAAGCCAAAAGTTTACATATCCATATCTGAACAGGTTGCGCACTCCCCATACAAAACCATTGCAGGTGTTTCTCTTAACTTGAGGATGAGGTAGGGAAGACATGCATATTTATTTCTTATGGAAGCCTAGTGTAACACACCCACATCCAAGCCAGTTGCATTTGAACGAACTCATGTGTCAAAGGGTTAACAAGAAAATATATGCAATTTTTATAACAGCATTTCTCAGCTAGTACTTCCTAACAATTAAATTACCACAGAAAAGCTTTTCACTGAGCCTCACTCTCATTCTGATTCTATCTTAAGGCATTCATGAATAATTTTAATGATAACTTGTGTTTATATTTATCCCATCAACAACTAGCAGCGACTGACCTGCAAAAGATTTGTGCACATTGCCATCTCTCCACATGTTACGTCAGCTCCTAGCACCTTGCACACTCTCCGAAAAGGCAGATTCCCAACTGTGGTCAAAGGCGCAAGATAGAGCTTGTCTCGAAAATCAATAAGCTTTTTTTCACGGGGGTGCAATTTAAGGCTTTTATCAGAATCTGTCACCACATCAGAAGTTGGCTCTGATTTATTCACATCACAATTGCTGTCAAAAACTCCCCCTTGGACACTTGAACCTGTCAGAATAGATAATATCAGGTACATGAGTTTTCATCTCTCCATAAAAAACAACCTGAATGCTCATAAAGGAATAAAGCATCTAACAACCACTGCTAACTTGGGAGGAACAAATTTCATTGACAGATGACTTTGCCTTCTTTAAAGGTCTAGTATCATCAGCCAAATTATTTTCATCCACATCATCTTCTGGTAAAATGGAAGGGCTGATACTGTTATTAGCAACTTCACTGTTGTCTGTTTTGGTGTCAGTGACTGGCTCTTTTGGCACGACCTGGCCATTCTCCTCTTTATCAGCCAATATTTTATCTTTAGGATTGCCCTGTAATAAGAAGTTATAATGAACATGACAAATAATTCACAGAAGAAAAAAACATACAGGTATGAGACTACTTCCTAATGCTCAAACATCTCGTTCATCAGGCTAAAAGTTGAAGTATGTCTAATAAAAAGCCACCTCTTCTCCCCCAAATTTGGTATTGAAGAAAGGGAGAAGAAATGGTGGGCTGCACAAACCTTAAGTCCCAGAAGTTTGAGAGTGGTTTCAGCCTTGGGAAACTTCATTTTGTTTTTCCACAGAAGTTTCTGAGTGTCCTTATTGAAAAAATTTAGTTCAGAATTCTTCCCAGGCAAATTCTCAGTTGGACCTGAAACATCGTCTCTGTGAGACCCTGCAAACCTACAAGCCAATCCATAAGGACATGGCCCTTCATAAACCAGAAAAGGGCAACTACCCTCTATATCAGCTGGTTTCTGCACTCAAAACAACAGCAAAGATTGTAATTTTATGGCATTCCATAAAGCATAACACCATCAGAATGTTAACGAAGATCTTATTTCTTGGTATACCTCAGCTTTAAAAGCTTCCACGTCATGACTATACCGGCATTTGTCATTATATGGGCACGCACTAACTTTTCCTGATTTGGCCACCCCAGGACAGAGATGCAATGGAGATTTTAGTTCCTGCAATCATTTCAAGCATTTCATTTGCTACAAATAACTATACCAACAAATCCTTTTTCGTATTTTTTTATGAGCAATTAAACCAACCAAAATCCTAAAATGCACAATTACACAATTATCAGTTATCAACAACAACAACATACCCAGTGTAATCCCACAAATGGGGTCTGAGGAGGGTACCTTACCCCTACACCTCGTAGAGATAGAGAGGTTGTTTCCAATAGATCCCCAGCTTAAATAAAGCTTGCCAAACAGTTTGAAAAGAGGATGCCGATATGGGAGCAATAACAACAACAAATTAATGCAAAATGGAGAGTGTTACACAACAAAAAGGAGCAAGAACAGTAACAAAAACGAAATAATGCAATAATCGGAGCACAAAAACAACACAAGTGAAAGCCGAAATCGTAGATAAAAAAACTACAAGAATAGTGTTAATACTATTGGGTAAGAAGGGCGGTCCAAGTATGACCACGCCAAGCATATCCCACAGGGAAGCGAGAGAACGCTCAACTACCAATTAACCTTCTACCCTAATTCCCGACCTCCAATCTCTCCTATCTAATTATGTTAATATAAAATGCAACATTTTGCAGAGAAAAGTTAAACTCAACGTTCGAATCAACTATGTGCTATAAATGTCTTCTATATGCATTACAATCTATTTGGACTACTTCATTCCAATACTAGTAAGTAGTTTATCTTCTAATTCAAATTCGCCTAACAAAATCAAACCATTTTTTAATAATAATAATAAAAAATCACCTGCTGGCGTTCGCGCTTAATTTGGCGTTTGGATTTCTTATCCTTAATAATAGGAGCGCTTCTGGCCTCAGCTGCATCATCATTTTGAACTCCGACACTGCTGTTGTTGTTGTCATTATTGGTACAAGTAGCTCTGGAAGGTGGAGGGCAAAGATACTCTCTCTTTACAGGAACTATACCTTTAGCTACCAACTCTTCTGGGGTTCTAAATTCTTGACTCACTCCTCCGTCGTCGGTGGTCGATGAAGGTGGTTCCAGTGGAGTTTCCGGCTGCTCCACCGCAGTCGTCGCCGGCCAACCGTCCATTAGGGTTTCGTTTTCCATGGAGTGTAGAGCTTGCAGTTAGGGTTCTGGTGAACTAGTGGATAATGACTGTTTTTAGAGGCGGGGTTTTACAATGCACAGATTGCGGTTGCCCGTTTGGAATATGTGTTTTATAAATAGATAATATTTTTACAAACCATATTCATATAACTCGTGATTTGAATTACTTTCAATTTTGATATATTAATAAAAAAATTATTATTTATTTATTAAAAAATTATGAAAATCAACAAAAATAAATGTAAAATTTAATTAATGATTTACATGGTAATTATTAGTAGAGCGTTGCGCATCAATGCATTTAAAACACACAGTTGAATGTTTGAATTAGTAAATTTCACGATACTAAGCCTTACAAGTGAGTTTCGACATTTTGCAAGTGTCCACTCATCCTAGCAGTCCCATAAATGCTTTTTAAATCTTTGTTAAGAGATTAAGGACGAGGGTTTAGATCGAACAAAGAAGACTTATGAAAACTGATTTGCTTATATGGACGAATATTAAATTCTTTTCCATTTTCAAGGTACAAAAAATAAAGAATTTAAGCTATGAACAAAAATATAAATGCTTTCTTTTACTCATGTTTATATATCGAGTAAAAAAATTATTTTCTTGCAGCTAAAATTAATTAAGATAAGAAAAATGTCAGAAGTGGGGTTTGAACCCACGCCCTCTTACGAGGACCAGAACTTGAGTCTGGCGCCTTAGACCATTCGGCCATCCTGACATTCCTGTCATGATTTCTTTGATAAATCTAATATATAACATATATTATCAATCAAGAGATAAAGTAGGAAAATATCTTGCAAAATCTCAAAAATGTACCACAATCAAACGAATAAAGAAATAAATTTGCCTATGAAAACACTTTCTTCTATTGGTTAGGCCGAGTTAGATATTGAAATCAAGCCATGTTCTATTTCAAGAATAAATCATATGATGATGCTTCTTTATTACCGTATTTATTTAACATACTTGATTTGTTTTACTTGAACCAAGGTTCTATCGAAACATCTCTCCTTTTTCTCAAGGATAGAATAAGGATGTACACACGCAGTCCTCCGAGATCTCACTTGTGAAATTAACATTGAATATGTTATTGTTGTTATTGTTGTAACTTAGCATAGTTAAGTGACTTAATAGGGTGAAAATGTATGTTTATTAATTATGATTAAATGATAATAGTCTAGTATCAATTACCAAACACATGTCATGTATCATGGACTAATTGCACCCGTAGCCAATTTTCACCTCGCCTTAAATGGAGTTCCTGAAATCGGCTATCTATGCACTTTGTCTTACATCTATTGGTGTGGTGTAAATACCGAAGGTACGTAAGTCTTATACCCCTTGTTTACACCAGGTCGGCCATGTGATCACTTTTCAAGAACTTCAAAAGTTGGTTATTTGTGCAAATCAGCCTGAAGTAAGAAGTTTGAGATGGCACATTTTTGCACGAAATAGACATTCCGTTCATATTCTGTGCAATCATTTTCATGTGAGTGGTTACATTCGAACGTGGTTACAAGAACATATGCACCAAGAAACAAAACAGGATAAGATGTTATTCTAACTATTCTTTTCTCATTTCTTCCCATATCGAATAACTTGACATGATTTTGATGGGTGTATGACGAATCTAGGAATAAAATTTACTACATTACATCAGAGAAAGCACTACTATGGGTGAATTCGATACAAAGAAAAATATTTTCTTGAAAAATAAGTGGGTTTCTTACTTATATTTTAGTATTCGGTAGGTAAGCAAAAAATTATTATCCTAAAAGTGAGGCGGGGATAGGTTGTAAGGGGTGGTGGGGATGGAGGCTATGGGTGCGGGAGTGAAGATGAGGTGTATTAGAGGGTGGAGAGGACACAAAGGTAGAACGCCACTTGTGAGAAAATGTTTTCCAAAAATTTTAACAAATCAAATATGAAAAATGTTTTCTACTCTTAGACTTAGGATTAGTCAGTTCTATTTTTCGATGAAAATCATTCTACTGTATTTTTCTCTTTCGTTATTCTAAGAAACAGAAGAACTGCTAGCCAAAGTGGTAACTCGAAGGAACATGAAGCAGGCAAATTTCAATATAACTTCCCTAATATCAAAACGAGTCAAGCGCGTATGACCTTAAATTCAATATCCTTGTTGAACAAAACAAAAACCAACTGTATACATCAAAAGCCTCTTTGTGACTAGTAACTTCAATGAACATGCATGTCCTATAGATAATAAATACCATGCCTTTAGTGTGTTTTGTTGTGAATGCAGAACAAAATGAATGAATGCATTGAATGATATGAAAACACTTGCAACATCTATCAACAAACTAATATAAATATTACGAACGGATATTCCCAAAAGCTACTACTTTGATTCATGCTTTGAAGTTGTAGAGCTCTTAAGTAGTTGTCGTGGCTGAGCTTGCTGTTGGGGCTGAGATGATTGTTGTTGCTGCTGCTGTTGCAACTGATGCATGTTTAGTTGATTAGACTGCTGTTGCTGCGACTGGAACATCTGAGGATTCAGAGAGAGCTGCTGAAACTTGGAAGCATCTGCACTAAGCTCCGCGGTTGCAATCTTCAAGCGTTGTACTTCAGCAGTTAATGCTTCATTTAGGGCTGTCATAGCAAACGCTATAAGGTTTCATATTGTAATTCTATAACACCAAAGAACCTCAGCATTGAGAGAAACAGCAGACAACATAGAAGCCTAACATCACCAACCGCCCAAAAGAAAAAAAAAAGAGATGGAAAATTGAAGCATATACTGATGCTACACCTACATTTGTGACTGCTTCTATCCACCAAAACCAGACCATGGTTTCGGAGATTCCCCTAATTTTAAACAATCAATGTAACATGCAATGGAAATTGTTCATTTCTAATCAGCATTTCCAAGATAAGCATTTCTACTAGACTGTTGGCATAGAGTTCATAGATTGTATTATCGCCTTATAAATTCAATAAATTCAATAAATTCAAAAGATACAGTTTATCAGAGTTTCATATAGTTAGACAGCAAATTGTATGCACAAAGTTCACTTTTCAGGGTGATATCTCATTCTTAAAAGCCCAGAGTAAGTGAATCGATTTCTAGGGAAAAAAAAAATATTGATGATAAGCAACGTAGGGAGCCTGCATGCAATGGGCGCGCATAAAAAGGTCAAGGTGAAACATGAGCTGACAAATACAAGAAGCCATCAATCGTAGAAGCAAGTGTATACCATCACGGAGTTGAGCTTGCTGTTCCATGGCTTGCAAACGAAACTTTAGTTCACTATTTTGGCTCGTTAGCCCAGTCGCATCTCTCTGAATGTAAGTATAAGATATTTTTAAGTAGTGATAATAGGATAAGTAGAAGCATTAACAGGACAATATTGAAAAAGTTATAACCTGCAAAAGGGTCAGTTGAGCAGACAATGTGGTGGCTTCAGTCTGCAATGTCTGCACCTTGTGTTCTAACTCTGCAATGTATCTCATCTTTCGTTCTTTAGAACGAGCAGCAGATTGACGGTTGGCTAAAATCCTACAACAATAAACAACAAAATAGGGAATGTCACCTGCAAAGCAGAGATGAATATAAATGAAAAGACAAATGTATGCATCACTTCAAAGGGAATTTGACCTTTTGGCACGTTTTGGATCTGCTAAAGCTATCTCTGCAAGTTTCTCATTTGCCATAATTTTCTTCAATTCAGCTCCACTAAATTCACCATTTCCAAATTCCAAACTGAAACTGCTTGAATTCCCATCAAGTGAATTGGTTGGTGAGAGTTGCCCTGGGCGTGGTCCAGGAGATGGAGGCAACTTTGGTGAATCATCAACGAAGTTTAACTTCCCCATAAAACTATCCATCGAAACACTCCTATAGTGTCTTGTGGTCGGAGCGATATCTCCCACAGCACTCCTTTTGATCCCCTCCCTCTTCTCAACTGAAGAAGACATCCCTAGTCTCTGCACACTGCCACCACTGTCATTGACACTGCTTGTAGCTTCATTATCACTGCTATCACCACCATTCGTCTTTGTACCACTCGCTCTACTATCTAAATCTTCACGGTTCTCATTACCCAGCTTCTCATCAGTCCCCGAAGAGTTAAACGCATCAATGTTATCCAAATTCATATATGCATTAAACAGGTCGTCTACAACTTCCCCTTCAGATTTCCTCTCACCCATCCCTTCAACATTGTTGTTCTCATTTCCTCTATCCCACATAGCTTCACGTTTAACCAATTGCACTGGTTTACCACCCGAATTATCCCTAACTGATCTTTCAAGAGCACCAGGACTCCTTAACGGAACAAGTGGTGGCGAGGACTGCATTATAGCAGAAAAACCAAATGGGATATCACTATTAGACCTCCTATGAGCCTTACGGGGAGGAAGACTCTCCCCAGCCCTCGATGAATTACACCTCGAGAAAGGCGTGGGCGGCAATAAAGAATGTGAATTGCCATCCTGATCACCCATTGACACATCAGCTGATATCGGGTCAGACATAGACGTGGACGGGGATTCCCTATACGGTGAAGGGCTCAAGGGTGGCAAGGAATCCAGTGAGAAAAATGCTGGTTGTGATAAAGATCGTGAATGTGATGGCACTAAACTAGTAAAGTTCTGCATACCCATTTGCTGATTCCCTGGCCTGCTTACAGGGATCTGAGAATACGGAGAAATAGGAGGCATTTGCGGGTGAGAAGGAGGTATACCTACTCTTTTACTATTTTCAACACCAAAATTAGGAGAAAATTGCCTCATTTGGCCACGAAATTGGGAAGTAGTCAACTGGGGTATGTCCAATTGGTTCATTGAAATAGGTTGCAACTGTTTAGGTAGTGAAGAAGATGATGTCCCAAATGATGATTGAAGTCTTTGCACCATATCACTATTACCCTCGTCACTGTCACCAGCCATTTCTTTCCCCCCAAATCAGTCAACTAAAACAAAAGACCTTCAACTTTACCAAAATCCTACCTTTATTACAGTTCTGTTACACCTGAAATTTCAAAGCTAAAAAAATCTCATCAATGGCATAAACCCATTAAACAAAACCCCAAAAAGTACCAAACTTTAACATAAAAATCACCAAATCATTAGAAACAAAGAACTGGGTTTTCATCTAATAATCAAGAAAACAAATTGGGTTACAAAAAAATGGAGGCTTTGACAGTACCTAAGTGTGAATCCACCATTTTCAGCAGCAAGAAAAAAGTTGAAGATGAAGAAGACGCTCCTCTATTACACTAATTTTTTCTTCTTTTTCTCTCTGTGTGTAATCTTTTTCCCCTTTTTTCTATCTGTTTGGTGATTTTTTTTCTTCTCTCTCTCTCTCTCTATGAAGAAGACTACTTACAACAATTATTACACGGATTTCATGACAAGACTACTATACTTTTTTTCTATTACTACTTGAGAGACGCGTGAATTTAATATGAATTTCAGTTTCATTTGCATTTGAATTTGAATTTCATTCCGACTGCATTTATAGAATTTTCTTTTTTCCCCCTCTATCACCGCAGATTATGTAGCAATGAATCTATCTCTTTCTTTTTATTCTTACTATATTAATTGATTACCTTACTAAAAATAGTAAGATACTTTATTAAATAAACAAAAAAATAATTAATTTTTTTTCATATTACTTTTATAATTTATTTTTTTAATGTAAACACTTGTTTGTATAGTTTCAAAAAAATTATAGAATGATTTTTTTAAAAAAATATGAACACTTATTTATATAGTTTCAAAGAAATTTTTTAATGGATGAATTAGTAAAATTGTCTTCTTATTTATTCATTTTTAAGATATGTATAAAATAAAGAGTGATCAACTAATATGAGACGGAAAGAATATATATTTTTTCTTTTTGGGGTCTTCAAAGAAAAGATTTTCTTGCCCTTTTTTGGTGTATAGTCCAATGTAGTATTTATTACTACAATCTCTTTTTCAAGAGCGTGTGGAATACTCTCTCCTTGTTTGATTTTCAAAGTTTTTTTCTTTGTTTGGTGATTGATTTGCAATTGCCATTGAAAATTTGGACCAACTTCATAAATAACCATTTTCTTTGTCCTTATATTCAAAGTTTCTTCTTCTTAAGCTTTGTTTGGATGGTGGTTAAATATCATTACTTCTTTATAATCTATTTATTTATATATATATATATATAAAGAAAGGTTTTGAAAATGATGATATGGCGCTCTCTAAGGCTTGGATTCCTATTTATCTTTTTTGTGAATTTTTTGAGCTTTTTACCTAATTTTAAAATACTAAAAAATTTACTTTTAGATTTTCCAGAATATTAAAAATGGTTACATTTAATTCCTTTCACCATCAATGCTATTAATTTATTTTTTTCCCTTAATCTTATTATTAATATTATTTATATTATCTCCTTATATCACTCCTTTTCCTTTCTTTGTTCTTTTTATTTTCTCTTATTTATTCAATTCAAGAAATTAGTTATTAGTTACTAACTAAAAGAATTAGTCACTTCCTTTAATTTGAATTTATTTTTTTAATTTTTTCTTTCAATTTTTCTACATAGTATATTAACTAAATTACTTTAAAATTTCTCATAAACTAAATGCTTATCTAATTAATTAGATCTTTAAGACAAACCAATAAAATTCAATAAAAAGAGAAGAAGAAAATCTCAACAGTCACCTTATATTTCAGAACTGAATGAGAATACACATTCATTCAAGAAATAAATATGATAAAGTAGTATATTTCATTTTTCTAAAAACATTCATATTCTAAAATGCAACTTATTGAGTATAATCAAATAACAATGCCGAATGAATGATGATTGATCTATTCTTCTTGCAAATTTATCGCAGGTAATTCTTCTCTTATTTTTTTAGACTTTCTTCATTATGTTCTTTGTTTTATATTTAATATTTATAATGCTGAATTTGTAAAAAATTAGTATGACTGTTTGTTTTGATTTTTTTTTTAAATTATATTTATAACTCAGTGTTGATTTTTATTTTTCGATCAATAGAATTTGTCGTCGTCAAAAAAGATGTCGTTAGTTTGAATGTGTTGAAATGAGTGCTATAATTTATTTAATGATTTTTTTCTTGAATATTTGGTTGCTAAAGTAAGTTTTATTCAAGTAAATAGGAGATGAAAAGGTCAAAAGCTTTTTATTTTTTAAAATTATTATATTTAGTCTATAAAAAAAATTAAAAAATGAATACCTGTTACCAACAATAATGAGTTCCTTAACTTTACCTCATCCTCTCCCTTCTTCTTCTTTTGATGATGATAATGAAATGTGATTTCTTAAAAAAAAAAAAAAGAGTATATCATGATCCTTTTGAAAATCTTGGTGTAAGAAGAAAAGTGAAAGATTAAAGGTTTTTTGAAAAGATGTTGCACTATAATTTCTCTGGCAAGAAAAATAAATTTTGTGTTGAGAAATCTATATTTATAGAAAAAGTGACGAGTGTTTCAAAAGGCAAGAAGAATGATTTACAGAAAAAAAATCAATCTATCTATGAAATTCATATCAAATTAGGAGGAGAATAAGAGAAATATGATTTGTGATTAGAAAGGAGAAAAAATTATTGTTAAGTTATCTTTTGCAACTTCTTTGTTCTACTAATAATTCCTTTCTTCTTTTATTTTTTCTTAGTTTCAAAGAGCAAGGAGAATTATTTATAGAAAGAATTAATCTATTTATGAAATTAATATTAAATTGAGAGGAGAATAAGTGAGATTTGATTTGTGATTTGAAAGGAGCCTAAATTAATGCTGAGATTATTTCTTTCAACTTTTTTGTTCTACTAATTAATTTCATTCTTCTTTTATTTTTCATATAATATTTTTTAATTTTATTTTTCTTATGTATTTTTAGTTAAAACTAATATTCTCAAAATTAAATTTAAAATATTAGAATATAAATCAAAGCGTTGATATTAACCTTTTCAATAAGCTGCATAATGGATGAAAGTGCATGATCAATTATTAAAAAATACGTAATGATTTTCTTACGGTTAGAATTTAAAATAAATAAGTTTGTACTATATAAATTAAAATATATCTTAGCTATTCATTGTCTTTTTCAATAGCTGTATAAGTAGATAAGGTTATGTGATCCTTTTTATGATCAAAATTTTTATTTATTTATTTATTTGTTTTTTTTTAATTATTTAATTTTATAAAAAAAAAATATATTCATAACTCACACCTTTTCCTCTTCATAACTTTTCCTTTTAATTAATAATATCTTAACTCACATTAAAGTACCTTAATTATAATAGAAAAAAATTATCTCCTTTTTTATTTTTTAGGCCATTTAATTTATATATGGTGGAAATTTAAAAGAGAAAAATAGGAAGACGATAATTTAAAAGAAAGAGTATGTATATCTTAACTCATATTAGTGCCTTAATAATAAAAAAAAAAGATTATCTCTTTTCTATTTTTTAGGCAATTTAATTTGTATATAATGAACATTTAAAAGAGAAAAATAGAAAGATGATAATTTAAAAGAGAGAATATATGTTTACTGTTACGAAGAATATATTATTGTTTATGATCAAAATTTAAAATGAATGAAAGGAGAAGTATTTTTTTAGCTCTATGTTATAAAAAGCAACTTGAAACTAATTGCATATATATGGAAGGAGAAATATTCTTTTAGCTCCATGGTATAAAAGGCGACTTGAAACTAATTGCATATATATATATAATTTTTCTTGTACATTTCTTTTTTTTATATGTCTTCTTATTTTATTATTTTAATTCTTTTTTTTTTTGCAAAAATTATGTGATTAATTTATATTAAATTTATATAATAATAAAGCTGATAATGGATGAGGTGATCTCATATGTTTTTATGATCAACATTAATATTTATCTTTTTTCTGGGCCTTTTATCTCATCTTTTTGATTAAAAATTAAATAAATTCATGAAAAATATTGAATTCAATGCAAACATAAATTACTTATTGGTATTAATAATAATTAATGCTACTCCATTAATTATTTTTTCTAAGACCCTTCCTTTTTTTTTATTATTACATACTATTATTTTCTTCTCTCCTTAGCCTAATCATTGTTTCTATTTATAAATTTCCTTAAATCACTCTTTTTTCTTTTTTCTTTTCTTTTATTTAAAATATAATCCGTACACTTAATACTCACTCAATTATAATTATTTTTAATGTACATTAATTTTCAGAACATTAAAACCTTTCAATGAGAAGTTTATTTTTTTTTTCTGATTTGAATTTTTGAAATTTGTAAAGCAAAATTTGATGAGACTTTAATACTTCTATAATTATTGGTGTTACAAAACATAAGGAGGTTGAAGAGTTTTATTCTTTTAAGCAACATGAAATAGTAGTAATTGAGGCATTTAAATATTAATTATTTTGATTACTATAAATGCTAAAGACATCTCTTTCATTGCATAACTTTCTCCTTTTTTATAGCATAACTTTCTTCTCCTATATTTCGTTGTTATCATTTCACTCCTTTTCACTTGATTTTTTCTTTATTCTTTTTTTTTAAAATATTTTTTAATGATATTTTTGACTTGATTATTAATTTTATATATTATATAATTTTTTATGCTTAATTTTCATACGTTTATAAGTGAAAAAACCATCACATATGACCTTATTTAGAGAAATATTCGCCGGATTCAAGCTTTATGAATACATTATTATTAGACACATTTATAATTATTTCTCTTTTAGTTTGTCGTAAGTTTGTACATAGCTGTGTGTATTTGAATGTAACAGATTTACCTTTTGAGAGTTAAAAATATCATGTTTGAAGAGGCTGTGGCCTCTATAATATTTTTAAATCATAAATTCTTTTTTCTATGACTATGAAAGTTGTGTGACTTTATTTTTCTTGAATTCTATATTGAATTAAAGAGAAAGTGATAATATGTTAATTGTAATTGTCGGAGAAATTCTTTAAGGGACACTGATTTTTGAAAACTTTCATGAGATTTAGTTGAAGAAGAAAAAGAAATTTACTTAGTTATTTAGGAAGGATAACAACTTCTAAACTTTTGTGAAGGTATAAATATGAAAAGAAAGAAAAACCAAAAAATGTGTAATATAGTGCAATATCTTTTGATAAATATTTAAATATTACAATTTATTTTAAGATCAAAGTTATGTACACATAATTCAAGACAAGGATCATATTAAATTCTTTAATAATGAAAAAGTTAAAAGGCTATAATATTTGGATGAAAAAATAATTAAAATTTAATCTTGCAGAAAGGCTGAGATAGATTGGAACAATGATCCAAATAATCTTTAATGTTTTGAATTCGAAAATGCCGCCAACCGAGTCACTAAGCAGAGAATTAAATCCGAGAGCAAAAGAGATTATGAAAGTTCTTCCACAGCCCTGAAACAAGTTCTCAAATCAATCTATTCGAGCCCTTGAAAGCAGTATAATTTCAGTGTCACTAAATTGCAATAAATTTTCAGTGTCATTTTTAATGGACAAGGAGATTATAGAATTTTGATATTTAGCTTGCTAAGTGATTGTGTATTGTAATGATAGGAAAACTTTCATAAGATTAATTGGAGAAGAAAGAGAAATTGACTTGGAGGATTTTTTTTTTCTTTTCCTTTGTTAAATTCTTAAAAATTTGGAAACAAAGTTCTCACTTTACTTTAAAAATATTAAGACACTACTATAAAAATATTAAGAAAATAATTTAGGTAAGAGCATCAAAATTTAGTGTTTATAATTATTTTTCTCTTAATTAAAAATACGTAGAATTTTAAAGCAATAAAGTAGATTACAAATATTTTTACCTTTAACTATATAAAAATAATTTTTAAACTATGTAACTACATCAATAGCATTATTATTAATGTTCGAATGATAAAAAAAAGAAAAAATCATCGTTAATTTAACTGCGCGAAGCGCGGATAAGTACACTAGTAATATATTAATACTAGCAAGAATTGTAGCGCAATGAATAAGATATCAGTTCTACCTTTATCAAGAGGTCACAAGTTTAAACTCTGCTTCCCTTTTGAATGAATTTTATCTTATGTGAATCCAAATTAGTCAAGAACCCAATGAAAGTAGAATACGGAACATTGAGGGAAAAACTTAAGGAAATACTAAATTTTCAGCACTATATTGGTATGTTAAGGAACTAAATCTTAGGTGTAACTCATTCAAAAATCAAACTATTTAATATTGGCATTCTATTTTTCGGTTCTTTTTAAGTCAACTACATTTTACCTTTACCATAAATTCTCAGGTTTGAAATGTACAAGTAAATACGCATAGTAGTAAATAAATTTATGTAACACGTATGAAAACACTTTCTTCATTCTCCGGATTAAAAAGAACCATTTTCCATTTCAAGAATTCAAGTTTCTTCAGTCATTTACTAAATACAAAGTAAATTGTAGTTGCAAAATATGGTAGCATATCTAGATAGATAGAAATGCATTTATAGTGCTGCAAAAATTTATGAATCAAATATACTTAAGTAGAAAAAAAATACTCCTCTCCCCTTTAAAATACTTGTTACATTTCATTTTTCTAGAATCAAACTATATAAATTTTTATTAATATTTTAATATATATTTTTCATCATGTTTTGATATTAAAAGAATTGTAATTTATAGTTTTTAATATAATTTTTGAATATCTAAATTTTAATTTTAAAATATTAATCTTATGTGAGAGAATAGAATCATTTAATCCTTTCGATGACGTAATATATTCATGATATGATATTTTTTTCATTTTGTTCTTCTTGTTTGCTTTTCTTTTCTTTTTTCCAAGTTTGTCTAAACAACACTCAACAGAAGCCCTTTGTCTAAGAGCCCGTTTGGATTGGTTTATTTTAAATATTTTTTAAGTTAAAATAGCGTTTAAGCTGTTTATAGTGTTTGGATAAGGCAAAAAGGTAATTCTGGACACTTAATTTTAAGCCAAAATAGCGAAAAAAAAGCTAAAAGCTAAAAGCTGAAATTTTCAACTTAAAAAATCAGCTTAAAATAAGCTTATCCAAACAGGCTTTAATACTTCGTCGCTTTCGTTTCCCTTTAATTTTACCTCTTTTTTTCAACGTTTAAAATTTTGTTCAATTGGACTGATGATATGTCTCGTAGGATTATCTTGAATATGACAATATGTTGTTGTTATTATTGTACCGATGATAAACTTATTTATCAATAGTTCAACATATTAATCAAAATCGTTAGACTCTCGATTTATAGTAAAAGTTCAATTTTTTAGCCTATTTATAGTCATACATATATATCCTTTGAGAAAAAAGAATACATATACATCCCAAATTAAATGAGTATTGGTATTGGACAAACAATAATAATGTAGACTCTTTCATTATAATCCAGAAATTCTTCATGCCAATTAATGTATCATCCCAAAATTCAATGGCTATTAGGTTAGATATTTATTTATTCTTCTTCATTTAAATAGCATGCTTCTTTCTACTACACAATTCAAACTAATGACGTGAGTTTAACTCATACATCAACTGAAAGTTAAACGTCAAATATAACTTATAAACTAAATAACATTTATTATACTTTACTATACTCAAAATCAAACAAGAAGGTTAAAAGTTCAATAAGCAAATATGAAATAACAATCTTTTGATTTACAATAAATCTTTTTTTTCATGAAACAAAAAAGTTCCAATTTGTTAAGGTAACTTTAGATTACATACAAATTAAGCACTAGATGACAATTATTGCTAATTTATTTTTTTTAAAAAAAAAATTGAATAAATTTGTAGCTTAGTGCTAATTAAAATCGGATTATATATTTGATGTGTTCATGCAAAACCAATAATGAACAAAGGAGTGATTATGCCTAAATTATTGGCACACATTATCGTGACGGCAAATTAGTTGACTTTTGACCATTGAATTTTTGGGAACTGTGGGGCCCATTTGTGTTGTATACACACACATGTTTATATCTTAGCTCCATTCGATGATATAAAAATTTATCCAATTTTTTTATTTGGATTAAAAAGGGAGGAAAAGAAAGTTGATATGGGCCCACATGGTCGGCAAGATTGGGCTTCGTGTAATCTTTTCTTATTTCGTTTTTCACGGGACAACTACATAAATGCCCCTTAAAGGGAGTGACTTTGCATTTTTGTCCCCCGTAAAAAAGGTCTTACAAAAGTAGTCTTCATTCTTTTTATGTATAGAACAACTATCTTTTTGTCCCTCTATACCTCAAATATTTTTAAACAACTCTCCATATGTTCATTTACCTCTCAACTTCTATATTTATTTCTTTTTTTTTTTTTTCTTTTTCTTTGATTTTTATTTTTTTCTTCTACGTTTTTTTTTCTTTTTTCTCAACCTTTCTTTTTTCTCAACCTTTATTTTTTCTTTTTTCTCAATCTTTATTTTTTTCTTTTCTCCTCTCAATTCTATTTTTTTCTCGTTTTTTATTTTATTTTTTTCTAATTTTTCTCCATCTTTATTTTTTCGTTTATTTTTTATTTTGTCTTTTTTTTCGTTTTTTTCTCAATCTTTATTTTTTTTTCCTCTCAACCTCTATTTTTTTTATTTTTCTCTCTTTTTTTCTTTGATTTTTAATTTTTCTTTTCTCTTTTTTTGGATCATTTTTGTCAACCTTTTTTTATTTTATTTTATGAGATGTTCTATAACTCTTGCTTTATAGGCAAGACTTAGCCCAAAGACTTTCAAACAACAAATTACCCCTCCCCCCACCCCCCACCCCATGAGCAAGATTTGACACTAGCACATTGTGTCTTGATTTATGATATACTATATAACTCTTGTCTTAGAAGCAAGACTTAGCTCAAATATTTTCAAACAACAAGTTATGCCCCACGAGCAAGACTTGACACTACCTCATTGTGTCTTGATTTATGAGATATTTTATAAGAGACAAGACTTAGTCCAAGGACTTTCAAACAACAAATTACGCCTCATGGGCAAGAGTTGACACTATCACATTGTGCTTGATTTATGAGATGCTCTATAACGCTTGACTGAGAGACAAGACTTAACCTAAGGACTTCCAAATAATAAGTTACACCCCATGAGAAAGAGTTGACACTACCACATTGTGTCTTGATTAATGAGATGTTCTATAACTTTTGTCTTAGAGCCAAGATTTAGCTCAAGGACTCTCGAACAACAAGTTACGCCTCATAGGCAAGAGTTGACACTAGCACATTGTGTCTTGATCTATGAGATGCTCTATAACATTTTCCTTAGAGTCAAGACTTAGCCCAAGTGCCTCCCAAAAAATAAGTTACGCCTCATGGGCAAGAGTTAACACTACTTGATTGTGTCTTAATTTATGAGATACTCTATAACTCTTGCCTTAGAAGAAAGACTTAGCTCAAGAATTCCTGATTTTTCACTCGATGTTCGATATTTATGCTGAAACTTCGACTAATTTGAATTTAGGTTATGTGAGTCCATTTAAGGATGGAGCATCATCTACTCCTTCAGTACCATTTTATAGAGTAAGAAGCTTGGATGATCACTCAACTTTAAGTAATTGGTCAAAATAGTCACTCAACTTTGTTGTCACCAGAGCCTATTTCTACGTGAATAAATATATATAGTCAAATTGATCACTAATTGGGTCACTAATAAATTTTAAAATTGATTTTAATACTTTAAAAAGTATTTTTTTAAAAAATAATAAATGCCAGGTCATAAATTAATTATGAGAAATTATATTTACCCAAAAAAAAGATTATGGAAGCTTATTATGCAAAGTTGAGTGATTTTTGGAAGACAAAATGAAGTTGAGTGATCATGGTGACTAATTGCCTAAAGTTGAGTGACTTTTAAAAGACAAAACAAAGTTGAGTGACTATTTTGGCCAATTACTTGAAATTGAGTGATCATCCAAGCTTCTTACTCCCATTTTATATGACATTCTTTTCTTTTTAGTCCGTTTTAAAAAAAAATGTCATCTTATTATAATTAAAAATAATTTAATTTTAAAATTCCTCATTTATCCTTAATGAAATGATTTACAAGCACACAAATATCTAAGGATTGTTTTAGACCACAAGTTTCAAAAGTCTTCCTTTTTATTTTAAACATTGTACCAAGCCAAACGGTACCACATAAAATAAGACGGAGAAAATAGAATTTTTTGCATACGCAACTGTAATCTAGAATGCAGGAATCTTATTCATCATGTCACACTAATATGAAAATGAGGAGCTAAAGTCATTTTAATAATTTTGGTCTATAATTCAAAAATAACTTTAGTAAGATCTTCTCAATGAAAGCAACACAACATGACAATTTTTTTTTCCATTAAACACATATTTCGATTCGATCATATCATTTTAAAATTTTGAATTGGCCTCTGATCATCATCAGATTCATTCTTTAGAAAGGAACTTGTATTAGGTGCATGGAACCAAGAAAATAATGTGGAAAACAAAAATTGTATTGAATGGTTGTGTATAATGTCACAAAATTTGGTGTGATATTTAACATGAGCAAATGTAGGTGTTGTCAACATGTCTGGCACTAGATGAACAAAGCCACGACCAACTTACATGGTATTTGATTTTCATGTCAACATTTCTTATACAAACATATTTCATATTCATGGGTAGGAAAATTAATTTTTTAGTTTGATAAGAAATTAATTATGTTGTCCTCGACATGATAACATAGAAATAGATTCAGGATTTAAAATCGGATTGTTTTATAACATCATTTTGAGGCAAATTTAAAATTTGAAATTAATGGATTACAAACTCAACCTCATGCTAATAATATACAATAACAATTGAGTTTATTTATAAATATTTTTTAGATTTCTTAATACATACGAAAGATTTAAGCAAAAGTTATTCGGGTTTAGGTGAACTCACGGGATAACAAAGTAACATCACGTCCACAACTCATATAGTTCGAATAAAAAATAGTGGGTGTATCTGCATTTGCTGCATGCAAAAGGAGGTAGGTCGGGGTAAATACTAACTGGAATAAGATGTTTACACCTAATTAAATAATTAATCTCAAGGATCAACAAATCAAGATGGAAATGGATATGCAATACATATGTCTTAATTATATTCATTGATTTTACGTAAACACATGATGAGAATAACTTCTTATACCGCAGAGATCAACCCGTGTTAACAAGTACTAATTCATTGTTGGAGGGACTAATCAGCATATTATTTGCTTTTCTCCTTTTCACTCAAATAGAAGAAGTTTTCTGGAATGCACTGCCCCTCCAAAATAATCATTTTTTTTTCTGGAAACTGCACTAGAAAATTTTCTGGTACAAGAAACAGACCCCACTTTCTTTTTTCTTGTACAATTTCTAAATAGAGGGGCACAAGTCAATATTTCCGTCTATGAATTCCAGAAATCCTGAGATTTTGATAGAAAGTAAGATAATGTTTGGTCTAATTTGACCATCTAAAGGGTATTTCCTGTTGATGAACCAAACATGAAAATGTTGAAAGACTGGTTAGTTAGGATACCTAACTTTTTTGGGCATGATTGTTTGAGAAAATCACTCATTGAAGCTGAAATATTCGGTGGGACGATATTGTATTAGCTAGAATTTGAACTTTGGTATCACATAATTTTCATCCCACTTCATTGACAGCTAGACTATCCCTTGGGTGCGAGCCGTGCAACAGCTTTATCGGTTATAGTCTGCAATCTATTTAATGAGAGATCAATATCAGAGCAGGCTGAAGTAGCTAGAAAGTTAAATTCAATGAAATTAGCAAGTACTTGCATTACAGGAGCAGAGAAAAGGAGATATT
Source organism: Jaltomata sinuosa (assembly GCA_003996215.1). Taxonomy (NCBI): domain Eukaryota; kingdom Viridiplantae; phylum Streptophyta; class Magnoliopsida; order Solanales; family Solanaceae; genus Jaltomata; species Jaltomata sinuosa. Next base: position 168,642 of record QJPP01007255.1, read on the forward strand.
GCAACGAGTTAATGAAGAAGTTAAGGTTCGACTAAGATGAGAAACATGAGAAATTGAAGCTTTCTTATTAGTTATGAGTAAGTAGAAGCTCAAAATAGTATACCTGCAATTCCTAAAAACTTCTTTGTACAAGATTAAGTGCTAAAAAACAGATGGCTAACAATAAATACCAAAAAAGTGCTGCAAATAACTGAACCAAAAGTCAGTTACATGACATTTAATCACAGCACAAGGTCATCGTGAACATCCGAAAGAGCTTTTGATCATACTCAAGCTCTTGGTTTTCCTTCCTCCGCTACCTATCAACTAGCCACCAAACCGACATTGATGCATCACTTAATGGTAATGTAGCGATTAGTACCATGTTTAGCCCAATAAGTCTTGAGATCAACGGGCATAGACAGATCATGGTCAGCTACTGCAAGTCTTGTAAGCAATCTGCTAAAAACGCTTCCACTCATTTTCCTACCACCTAAACGGGCATGGCGTTTGTTTGGTAATTGTGGTAGTGGATACTCTGACAGATATGTAGTGCAGCAAGATGACTGCCAGCCTCCACTTCCCCATTTGTAACACTGCCTTGGTATTCCTGTACATGTGCAAACAGGTATTGGCATGGTAGACTCATCAAACTGGATCTGGTTTATCGATCCAAGTTCCTGAGCATCCCATTCAGCTTTAGATCCATCTGTTGTAAGATGCCGATTCAAATCTTCATTCACTTTCTTTGTCTTCCTTGGGGATTTTGCTGACTTCATTGACATGCCTTTGTTTACTTTTGATCGTTTTACCTGGAGCGCCTTAGCAGCTTCAGATGATACGGCCGATATAGGAAAAGCATCAGCTAAGGGCACATCCCTACTAATACAAACAGAATCAGTGTTATTGTTGCGATGATTTTTAGGTTGATCAGGGCGCTTCGTCCCACGTGTCCTACAACCTAATGTGCCATTCATGGTACTTTCTAAAAAGTGGAGGGCAGCCATTGCATTATCTCTTTCTTTTATGGCAGTATCTCGCTCAGTAAATGCGGTATCTCGCTGCTGGATTGCAAAATCTCGCTCAGCTAATGCTTCCTTCTTTTCAATCACTGCTCTATTCCGTTCTTCAACAGCAGCATCTCTTTCAGCAAAGACCATTCTGATTTTCGTATTCATGATGAAAGCCTCTTGGTCCTTCATCTGGTAAGGAGGTACCACGTTCCACTACAGTGAAAGTAATAGTAGTGAACAACATTACTACTAATCATGACGTCGAGATATATCCAAAAAAATTGAATAGATTAAGCATTCTTGTTATTGGATTATTCATTATATTCAGTAAATTCATCAATGTATGCAGTATATTCCCAGCTAGCTTGTGATTAAGGCGTAGTAGTTGTATTGCCTTAACCTTCCATAATAAAAACAATTGCATTCTTACCGGTGCATAACCTCCTTTGGAGTAATCCATTCTGTGTCTCCTATTTTCTCGTTGGCCCCCATCGTCCATCTTATCTGTCGTGCTTGATGAGGAGCAGACTTGTATCTGCCTCTATATAGTATCTTCTGGATCTAATATCAACTAGCTCTCCACTCAACAGTCATCCTGCAGAATAAAGAGGAGAAGGAATAAGAAGATAACAGAAATACTTTTTTCACATCAGCTATTGCACTGCAAGTATAATAAAATAAATCAGCCATTAGTGAAACAGATAAGAGTTTCAATCAAATGTCCAAACATACAAAGAAAATTGGCATAACACAGCACGGATATTGGCATAACATAGAGCACGGATGCTGTGTTCTTTAGAGAGATGCTATGGCTACAATCGAGCAACAACAAAAAAAAAGGAGAGACATTATGGCCTACACTCAAGTAGCAACAGCGGCCATCTAAATAGTGCATCAAGCCTTTTGAAAATTAATTATCCCCAAACACAGAAAATCCTCAAGCGGTGATCAAGCCTCAAGGTATGACCCACCTCTATGCAAATAGTAGGTCAAATTGACAGATTATCTAAACAAATTAAATGCTAATGATGCTTTTATAATATTAATTAGATAGCAAAGATGGACAACTAATAGAATGTCACGTATTTGGACAATATCCACAAAATAGCAAACATACTAGCAGAGCAGTTCCACCTTCTGGAAGCAAACATCTCAACCGCAATAGTGTGCCCAGGAGGATCTTACAAAAATTTAGCAACTCTTCTTTATTTTATTTTTTATCTTTTTATTTTTTCGAATTGGGGGAAGGGGAAATGGGGAAGGGGATTACAAGGTGGGGAATCGAACTCTCACCAATAAGGCGAAAGTTTAGGTAGTCAACCAACTGAGCTACTAGGATTCCTCATACAAAAATTTAGCAACTTGTGAATGAAGCTACTACTTTAATTTGAGACGGATAATTTTGACAATATTGCAGGAGGAAGGTGTATATTAGAAGTAGATATGATAAAAAGCTGTCTTCTAGTGCTTGAGAAAGAAATGTCTTTCCATACATCATATTGCCAAGCCAAAGGGACAGGCTTATTTTGCTAAGTAACTCAATTTATCAGTTTTTCCTCCTCCACAATAATGCAAGAGAAAATGTAGATCAAAGAAGCAGACTTGCTCGCGAAAAAGAAAAAAAAACGTTTTTCCTGAAATTGCACAAATGAGGAGAGATCAGTTTTATAGTAGTCGGAAGATGTAGTCACTGTACAGTCATTTATGATATTCATCATCCTTTCAAATAAAAATCTTCATAACGTTCATCAGATGGAGCACACAGTGTTGAACCATGAAAATAAACAGAAACGTGAAGACAATAAATCTACTCCTTCTCTCTCCTCTCTTTGGATAAGTACTGCCTGGCCAGTTGGTTCATATTATAATTGCATCGATTTAGTATACAAAAAATCTCTCTCTGTCTCTCACTGTCTCTCTCTCTCTCTCTCTCTCTATATATATATATATACACACACACACACACACACACACTGGGTATGTTGTTGTTGTTGTATATATATATATATATATATATATATATATATATATATATATATATATATATATGGATAGAGAGAGGAGGGGATGGAGAAACTTCGCATGATCCAACATAATCTCTGCTGGTGGCTGCTAACAAGGTCATTGATTATTGAATTAGGGTTATCAGGGGATAAAAGATGGCAAAATAAAATAATGGAGCAAGCATAGGGAAAAAAACTGATGTTTGATGAATCTCAATTCTCAAGTGGTTGCTGGAAAGTTTTGCATAAGCTCCCAATTCAATTTGAGCTTCATTAATTCAAAATTGAACCAAAGACCTGCCAACGACGGAGTATAGCTAACCATTGGACAAAACATACTTGATTATTCTGAATTAGAATTATTTCAGTTGGTCTAGTCGACCAACTAGAGAAAGCATTCCAAGAAACTAAACGTTACAAAGCTATACAGAATCAAACTCAATCAACTCAAGCCAAGGCCATGACATTCACGTTTCCTTTGACCCAAAACTGCATCCTTGAATTAGCAAAATCAAGTACTTTTTTTTTGATGACCATGGTGTCCGGGCCAGCTTTCGCGCACCTCGACTAAATCCACGAGATACCTGCCACCTCCCACCAGCAACAGGTACCAGGTAACTCTGTCCACCAAGGCACAGATGGGAAGAATCACCTAGTGGTTTTTCACCTCCGCTGGGAAAAAAATCAAGTACTCCTAACTCCAACCATCTGGAGTGATCTAAGTTGACACCACGCACAAGTTAGCATCCAGTCTCACATATCCACTTTCTTATAATCCCAAAAAGCAGCAAAGAGAAAGCTTATATTTCTATAACCAAGTAACTAAAAACTCAGAAAAATGAAAGTGAATTGGTTTAAAATAATGGAATAAAGCACCCATAACCTTAATAAAGGTCATTCAAGGGAGAAAACTGAAAACATAATCAATATAACTATAACAACGAGAACTTTTATCGCACTTGCTGGACTTTCTTTTCCTGCTCAAATTGATGCAGAAATTTAAACTGGTTAAAATCTAAAAGACATCAAAGAGCTGACCAAAATTTCCTCCTACTCATACATCTCAAGCTTTTACAAGGTCTAGTAGAATGCTTTGTCAACCTCAAATGACAGCCAATTTGTTTTTTTTTCTATTAATGGTTGAGCATTACTTTGGGTAAAGTACATGAATACACATACACAAACAATTGGCTGGTTAGAGATTTGCTCAATATGATCTTTAAACTCTGCAACATGAAAATTTAATAGGAAGAAGGCATACAACTACATTAAACTACTTAACAACTAAACTATAAGAAAAAAAGAAGAAGCAGAAATAGACCAATTTTTTCTTCACAAACAAATTGAACTTTTTCCCTTGCCTCCAATAAAAACCCATAAACTCCATTCAAACGAAACACAATTTAGCAACTCAAAAACGAGTCACCAAATTGAAAAGTAAACCTATCAACCAATTAGCATGAATTCATATGACTAAAACCAATTTACGCAGAGGTGTAGTAGCTACATATGCCTCCTTGAGCAAGGGGCTAACTTTTCAACAGGCGAAGAAAGGCCTCACCAAACACGAAGGGCAGTTAGTGGAAAACTATACCGCGTATATAGGTCAAATATTACTACTTTTTATACATATATTTGAACAACCTCAACGAAATTCCTGGCTTTGCTACTGAATTTAAATACTATGTGTACAGCACACACACTGAAATAAAATCATGCTCTTAAACAAAGATCATTGCAACATCAATTTCTCGGAACACCTAACAAGAAATATAATATACCTTCTCTGAATTAGATTAAAAAATATATATATGAACTCCCAATTGAAAAAACTAGGGTTTCAACTTTGAAGTACACAGAAAAACAACATCAACGCAGCAATAAAAAATGCTTTAGTAATATGCTGTGAGTAAAAAAAAAAGTGAGAGAGACTTAATTATAGTGAGAAATTGATTGCAGACTGAATTAAGGCGGTGAAGATTTTGAGAGAGAAACTTACAGGGGAATTTAGACGGCGAGAGAAGTATGATCATATACCGCATCGCCGGTCACTGAAAACCCTTTTCCGAACCCCCTCCACTTAATTAAATATTTCTTTTTTTGTAGAATAACTTCTCTTTTTATAATAAAAGAAGATTAATTTGATTTCCGAAAGACATAATACATAAATGTGCTCTTTAATTTTGGGTGTGCATGAATAAACATTTAAATTTGTATAAAGTTAAATAAGTAAGATATACGTTCTTACGTGACAGTTCACGACTTCACGTGAGGCATTGCAGAGGACATCACATAAGACGTGTGTGTCCACATATTTAATTTATGATAGTTTAAGTATGCACATGCAAAATTAAAGGACATAAATATCAATTGAGACCAAGTTAAATGATACGTGTATGTATTATGTTTTTCTGTAATATAAACATAATAAAACTTCTCAAGAGGTTTGTCATGTAACATACAATAATTTATAGGTGTTATGATATAATGATAAAAATATAAGGCAACTAAATGTAGAGAAAGAAATTGGTCTTGAAATTGATGTATAAATAAAATGATTTAATTTCTTATTTGTAGGGAAAAAAATTATTGAGGAACTTTTCACGAATCTATTGCAAGTACTTTTCAGAAGCTATTTATAAGCTGTTTGTTTGAGCTATTTGTAACGTGTGTGCTTATGCTACTCACAAGGTGTGTGTTTGATTGCAAATTTGAAGAAGCTGCTACAAGTTTTTTAGAAATTGCTTGCAAATGGACCACTTACAAATTATATGCTTAATTGCGAGCCTTATAAAATTGTTGCAAGAATTTCCATGAAGCTTGCAAGTAGAAACTGATGTCATGCGAAATCATACTTTCAGCCTAGAATTATATTTTTGTTTTCAAGAAATAGCAATATTACAATCTTGAAAATCTCATAAAATATTAATTCTCTTGTGATTTGTGAATTTTTATTACCTAATTTTGTTGCTTCTTCTACCTTGACATTAATGCAACTCTACGCATTACTATCGATCAATTATCGGTTTCTTTCTTTCGAGGATTTCGTGATCAATTTCAATTCTATCATCATTCCACGTTAGGTTGGATTCTTATTGATATTGTAAGTAGACATTGAATTTTGTAAAAGTTTTTCCTAATTTAATTGTTGTTAGATCAACTAATATCGAGAATAAACTAATATGGTGGCGCCACTCATTTGCTATAGACAATCTCGACTAGTGATTAACCAGTATTTTCACTACTTAATTTATATATTTATATATCGATTTGATTTGATTTTTTCTTACACAATATCAAATCAACTCTAATTAGTTTTTATTTTATTAATTTAATTTGACTTTTTGATTTAATTTGTACACCTCTGTGTCACATTATCGTAATGAACACATATTTATGAAAACATTTTCTTGATGAGCCTAATTTACGGAAGTTTGTTAGCATAAAAAAGAATGAGGAACTTTTTTTATGAGGGACTATAAACGCTTATTTTTTTCTTCTTATGACTCAATTTTTGTGTATATTTGTACTTAGAGGTGCCTAAAGTAAACATTCAATATAAAATTACTATATAATGTAACAACAAAAAGTTAAGAGGAGGGAAATGCAATTAAACTAAAAGATTACACAATAAATTCAATTCATCACACTTAACACTTCACACTTCACACTTAACAACACACATTGAATTTCAAGAAGCAAATGCCATGGAATCTTCTCTTCAGCTTCAAGTTTTCTTGAATTTCGAGCCTTAACTCATACGCATAGCATATCCAATCCTTCACGGCACTATATAAAGGTCCCACTAGTTATATGGTATCCCTGTTTCCCTTCTTTTCCTCGTGAACTCATTGAAGTTTGTATCTATTTTATATTCATTCAGTTCTGGTAACTCTGTATTGTTGATAATCAGTAGGAATTTGGAAACCCCACTTGTGAATTTGAACTAAAAATTGTTTTTTTCTTTGTGGGGTTTTGTAGAAATGGAGTTAGGGCTTGTCACCCTGTTGAGAGCTGCATGGGTTGCTGCAACTTTGCCCGTTGTCATAGCTTTGATTCCTTCCTCCAAGATTAGTTTCTTTCGACAGTTCGTGTTAGGGTTTGCTAAGCGCGGCAAGATTATGCAGTCTTCATCAAATGTAAGTATTCATACGAAAATTTGTTTCTTGGATGCATAGTTCAATTGATAGAGTTTTTCTTCTAAAAGTAATCAATGTATATATTATTAGTCGTGTTTCTTCAAACTGTTTGGCAGGTATCAATTAAGTTGAGGGTCTGTCGGAAACAACCTCTCTACCTCATAGAGGTAGAGGTAAGGTATGCGTATATTCTACCCTCTTCAGACCTCACTTGTGGGATTACTCTGGGATGTTGTTGTTGTTGATATTATTAGTCGGTGAACAGTGGCTGCGCCTGCAGAAGTAGAGTTTTTTTTTTTGAGATAACCGTGGTGTCTAGGCAAGCTTGCGCGCACCTCGACTAGTTCCATGGGATACTTGCCACCTGCCACCAGCAACAGATACCAGGTAATTCTATCCACCAAGGCTAGGATAGATGAGAAGAAATCACCTAGTGTTTTTTGTCTCTGTTGGGATTTTGAATGTGAAACCGCATGGTTCTCACCCACTTCATTGACCACTAGGCCACACCCTTGGGTGTTGCAGAAGTAGAGTTATCATATTAAATAAAGTGCTTAATCAGATCTTCGCAGTCATTGAACAAAAGAGAAGTTGGACTTCCAAATATTATAATTCACAGCAAATTGAGTGTTTTTCACTGGTCTATTCATTTTTATGTCTACCCGTTCCATTCTTTTCTAAGAAGACGAGGAGGATGTCAATAAGGTCCAATCACATGCTATTCACAATTAACAAATCAGGTTTTGGGGCTCATTCTTTCATGCCAAATTGGCATATGTAAATATGGTTACATAAATATTACTCTTATAACTTACAATCTGCAGCAATTGGAATGATATGATTGAGTGATCAATGAATAGCTTAAACACAAAGGAGAGATTAGTCTCTTAACGAGTCAGCACTTGGTGCTCAACTTAAGTTATCTTTATTGATCGAGTAGATTTTTGAAGAATACATCTTTCTTTACCCAAAAGAAACTCAAGTTGTAGCTATGTAAAGCTTATTATCAGTAATTAATGTATGAACTAGCATAGCACACATGTCAAATCAAAGGGCTTCATCTGATATATCTGGCACAACGGCTGATAGGTGCTTGCTTCAATGATACAGAGGCAAGAATACTTTACAAGCCATATATACCTGATTATCATGTCCAAAAAGCTAATATTGATGTGTATCACATACATCTGTATTATACTTCTTACATTTTTACTTGATGGATCTGTGTTAAAATGTTATTTTCCAGTCACTTATCAAGACTCTGAACTAAAAATGCTAAACAACTATGATGTTCCAAAGGCATGAATGCAATAGCGATCTGACTGAACCAATACAAGATTATTAAGCGAGGCAGCATATGGCCAGGGAAAAAGGATAGGGGAAAATGTAGACCTTGACCTTCACACCTGAAAAATATTGGTAGAATTGGCTTCTTAGTAAAAGTAACCCCATTCTTTAGTCGCTCATGGCTGCTTAAATATACAGGCATTCTGGACAGCCCAGCCAGCAGGACATCAGTTTCTACTTTCTAAGGATACTACCCATAAGTACATGACTACCCCCCCACTCTCCACACCTTCCAATATGACCAAAACTGAAAATATGACTCGAATAAGTGAGCATCAACTCTTTCAAGCAGGAAGCAGAAAATTTATTGACTAAGAACTTCTATCTTGACCTTCTAAACATGTATGTATAGAAGGCATTCAAAGGGGTTTAAAAAGGTCTAGGATCGCCGCAAATCTCCAATCATTGCCTTATGTTTTAGGTTGGATGCTCAGATTTTGTCGCATAGTATAATATCAGAGCTAGCTCTAGCAAGCTCATCCCCACGCTCGTAAGTCCGTATTTTGGGGTTTATATGTATGGTATAAAGACGTCTTAGGCCAGAAAATTCATTACCTTAATATTTTGGGACTGATGCTCAACTTCTTTTGCATAAACCGCAGAAAAGCAAACAAGAAACATGAGTGGAGAAACCCTGTCTTGTCTGATAAAAAGTAATAAAGGAAAAACCATGTCCTATAACAACATAACCACACAAATTTACATATGGCAGATGAAGAGACAAAGATATCTTACCCAAGCAACAAGGTTTTGCTCCGTAGAAGATTTTGTTTTTTATATTGCTTTCCTGCCAGTGATAGCATAATCTGGTGCACAATATCCATGTGTGCCCATCACTCTGGTAGAGACATGGGTCTTGTCTCCAAGAGGACCCACTTTAGCCAAGCCAACTAGCTCAACTTTCTGTGTACCCAATGACTAGCTCAACTTTCTGTATTCCTCAATTGAAACGGCATCCGCCAGAATCATCCCACAGTGTCAACTCTGATGGAATTCTCTAACAAGACAATAATAACTAAATGACTATCCTCCCCCCCCCCCCCCCCCCTCTTCAAACTGCATCCGAACCTGTCGTTTCAACCCCACGGACTTCCAGAACTTAACCGTATTCTGGCATGTTAACAATCAAGACCATGCTTTGTAATGCATACGAGCTGAACACAAAACCTGTTAGTTCTGCTTACAATTTCTCCTACAGCATAGTAATTAGTATCTCAGTATTAGTTTAGCTCCATTATTAAAGAAGTGAAAGTTAAGTCACCTGAAGATGTTTAGAAGGGGAATGTAATGGTCATTGGCAGGGGGATACTGGTCTAACTGCTACGCAATTGATATTTCTAGGCCTTAAGGTTGTTGTTCTTGAAGGAAGTGTCGACATGGTGGAATAAATCGAACAAAGATGACTGGTGGACAAAATGGGGTAGCTAGGTGTTCCTCTTGCTGAATGTTAGAAATGTGAATCTGGATATTTGTTCTAACGCTGAAGCTTTGTTTAGAAACTGTTATTTAGGGTGTGTAAACTTCGGTAGGCAATGTTGGAGGAGGTTAAGAGGTAGATCTTTCATTAGGTACCGTTTCAGAGGCGTCTAGGCATGTGTGTGTGTGTACTGATCAACTTTTGGTAGTTGTCTGACGGATACCTTGGTGAATAGTGAAAATGTACTTTCAGAACTTTTAGAGGTTCAAAATAAGATTTTCTGTGACATCACTGTCTAATTTGTTCATTAAAATCTCTCTCTCTCTCTCTTTTCTTTGGGTAAGTTCCCATCTTCTGAAGCACTAATATATCTTTCTTGATCCTAGTGTGTCTTCTATTGTGCCATGTTCGCGTTGCTCTTACCCATTCAACTTTAGTAAAAAACATTCTGTGCTGTTTGAAATAAAATTCAGTTTCAGTTATTTGGTGATTTGTCTCTTGTTGCAAAAATTTATTTCAAGTACATGGTCACTTGTCTCATGTTACAAGCTAAAGTATGTGGTATTTCTAACCCCAGTATAAGGTAGAACTAACCCTCAAAGTACTTGTTATTATGTATAAAGTAAGTTTGTAGTTGCAATGCACAACTGTGTTATATGGATGATGACTAGTATTTTTTAAGAATATCTGCTTGTTTCTTCTTTGGCACTAGCTTTTTTCTATGAGAAAGAAAATTTCTGCAACTTTTAAAAGAATAAAATATTTCTGCAACTTTTTATTCCTGACACTCTTTTTGGCCTATTTGTTCAATTGCAGAAACTCTCTGTTCCACAGAAACTCTTCATTCACTTCTATATTCTAGCTTTTGTTTGGACAACACTTCTGTTAGCTGCAACCTGGCTTTATGCTTATAGTACAACACCAAAGATCTCAGAACCGTTGCTTTTTTCTAGTATTGCTAGCCACTTGACAGGAGGATCGCGTATCTTCTCTTTACAAAGATCTCATACATCAAAAGAACATAGAAGCAGGATTGCTGTATCAATCTTTCTGCTTTTATTAATGGAAGCTCAAGTACTGCGACGCCTGTTTGAGTCGATATACGTGTTTAAATATAGTCCTTCAGCCAGGATGCACATTTTAGGCTATCTCACAGGTTTATTGTAAGTTGGTGTCTCACTTTGTGTCTTTTTCTCGTATATATTTCTTGTTGCGTTTTATTAGCTTGGTAAGTAACATTCTTTGCCGTAGTCATGGTGGATAGCTAGTAGACTGTCTAAGGGTACAGCCTACTCCTGTTGTGTTCTGTGTGTGTTTGTTGTTCCTTATTTAGTGTTATTTTCTTTTCTTTAATAGGAACTTCAATTTTGGAATCAAAATTCCATGGCCTAGTAAAATGGTCTAATCTTTGAGCATTAGGTGTCTATCTTTTTATGGAGCATAAATTCTTTATCTATATGTAGAATTTCCAACTAGGCTTTATTTTTGATAAACTGCATTGAAATTGTATAGTAAATTATTTGATATGATTCACATTTTATAGAAGTCTTAGTCCCTGTTTCCTGTTTGGTGACAACACTAGTATATTCTCTTTTAGTGCCTAACTTATTATAGTTTCCATAACACAAACTCCAAGTTGTCAGATGGACAAAACACTTGCTGAAATTTGTTCTTTTTCTTGATTCAAGCTTCTATACAGCAGTTCCCATCTCTCTTTGCTGCAATCATGCTACAGAGGTATACAAATTCGGCTTGAGTTTGATTCAAGAGTTTATCGTCAAAGGAAAAGATAGGATGCTAGCAACTGAGGTTGATTGGTGGAGATTTTTTAACCCTCTCATGCAACTACGATGGTACTCATGGATTGGTGCAGCCGTATTTTGTTGGGGCTGGATTCATCAAAGCCGTTGTCATGTGATTCTTGTAAGTAGCATGTTCTATTGATTATAGATTTGGATTTGTCTTTGAAGTTAGGAGTGTCTTTTGGATACTTGGTTAATATATTATGTGCTTGTCCTTGTGTCCTACCTCTTCTATATGAGAATTTATTAGTTATCATAATTTATCTTGTGGAAGGAAAAAGGCTACTGGTATTTTCAATAAGAACCTAAAAGAGGTTTTAACTATAGTCTAAAAATTGTTGAAAGTATTGATCATATTTACTGTCGCCGAATGCTTTTGGTCTCTTTAGCCCTTCTTGAGGTAATCCACCTTCATCAAATAGAGAACAATCACCACATTACAGAATTGAACTTAAAAGCACGAAATAAGTGTGGCATATTGGGAGTAACTATCTCCCGACTGAGACAGCTCGTATTTAAATAGATGAAGCAAGAGCACTTCTGATTTTCAAGTTAGAATCAACTGAATTTTATTTGCTTCCATGTGATTTTGTTTGGCTAAATGTAGCAGCGGCTGTTATTTACATATAAAAAAAAAAGGGCAGCCCAGTGCACAAAGCATCCCGCGTTCACGCAGTGTCCGGGGAAGGGCTGCACGGTGATGTAGACAACCTACCCTAATGCAAGCATTAGTGGCTGCTTCCAAGGCACGAACCCGTGACCTATAGGTCACAAGGTTCCCCTTCACCTATAAAAAGAAATGAAAATCTCAATCTCAATCTGTTCAGCATAGTTTCTACGCGCGGAAATGGGGTAAAGCTAAGTATATCAATCGTGCCATGCTGGTCAAGGTTGTAGCAAGGTCGGAATTTGGATTCCTGACTTTAAGAATTTTGTATGTTCTAAATGTGGATACATGTGCATGGGCGATGGATCTCACTTCCATTAAGACTGACTGTTAAGAGCTAGTTCTTTTCCGTAAGGCACATTGGTGGTTAAGAGGTTGTGAGTTCTGACAACTGTAGCTGCTCTAGATATTATTACTGGATGTGATTTGACTTTATGGTTGATTCTCATTGAGAGATTGCGAATACAAGGATGAACAAATAGTGAGGTTGATGTGATAGCATATGATGTTAATACAATAGATGAATCCATAGCCTGTGAAGGTGATACACTGCTTTTTAATCTATGTAAATAAATCTTATACGCTGGATAAATTCAGTTCATTAATAAGCTGAAGCAAATTGAAGCGATATGTTGAAATTCAGCTTAATGATAATTATGGAGGTGCATAATACACCGCAACATAAGTATAGGAGCTTATAAGAGGTCTGACAACTTCTATGTCCGTTGCTTCCTTCTGTTGTTTTTTACTTATTCTGTTCGTTCTTGAAATTTTCTTTACTAAATTCTCTTTCAACTGGACAGCTGATTCTTTTGTTATGTTTGTGTCGGTTATTGAGGCGTAGTTGTTGTATGCTTGTGTCGGTTATTTCATTGATGTAACCTTAGAATTCCGTAGATGTAGCTTCATCATTGTGATTATAACATCTTTACATTGCCAATCAGGGGTCATTGAGGGAGAACAGAGAAGACAACGATGATTATGTAGTCCCTTTTGGTGATTGGTTTCAATATGTCTCATCTCCACACTATTTGGCTGAGATTGTAACTTCTCTTTCTCTTACTAACGTTTTAGGACTTCTTATTTCATGTCTTAATACACACAAGAAGCTACCGACCTTTGTTTTACAAGTTCCTTTTTGCTTTTCATTTGTACTTTAAGGTTATATATGCTGGCTTTGTGGTTGCTAGTGGATGTTCGGACCTCACGATATGGCTACTCTGGGGATTTGCGGTACAACTCTATTCATAGTCTTGATAAGCACCCCCACTTTCCCACCCTGTATTCTTCCGTGTTCATTCCCATTTCTGCAATGTGATGCGTCGTGTTGCAATTGCAGGTGGCAAATCTTGTCTTAGCAGCAGCAGAAACACATAGATGGTATCTGCATAAGTTTGACAACTATCCTAGGAATCGTTTTGCTATTTTCCCATTTGTTTATTAATGCTTAATGTCCAAGTTCTGCTATATTATTTCTTTGAGCGGAACTGTGTATGTATATATAGGTTTTGTTAGCTAGATGTGAATTGTTTCTTGGATTAGCTGGTAGAAACTGGTCCTTTCCTTTTGGTTTCTCCTATTGCTTTATCTATCCTGAAACATAAATGAATGAAAATTGTGTGGATGTTGCAGCACACGTTACAGAAATTAAAATCACAGAGGTCATCATTTTTACTGTTTTGACCTATAATTCCTTATTGTTTGCCTTGTGTTTTAAGGACCTTATCAGTTCCATTTGACAGCATTTATGCTGTTGCTAGTGGTGTAAAAATCTCTCTTTTTAGGTAATCTGCGTAACTTGTTCAAGTATAAACGGGTAGGACTTACGTAACGGGATTGAACTCAAAATGACCTATCAAACTATTAGGTCAAAAAAGTGAAACCTGCAGGTTGAAATACAACTTAAACCCAACATAGAATATCAAATTTGGATACTGAAAATTATATGCAAATAATTTAAGAAAACATATCAACTTTCACACCTTTTTCAAAAATCACGTAAAAGAGATGGGAGGATGGATCATGTTGAATGGGGTGGGTTATTACTCATTATTTGATCCATATTGACCTGACAGATTTTGACCCAAGAAAATTTTGAGCGGATTAAGTCATGATCTGTTTTGACTACCCAAACAAGAAACTACACCCAAATGACCTTAAAAATTAGTGGTCTTCCGCTTGCCCCATAGGCGAACCTTCCCAAAGGACAAGCGGGGTCAAAAGACCACCTATCTCCAAGGACACTATGGTAAATCACCCACAAAATTTGACTCTACCTGCCCATTCGCAACCTCTAGCTATTGAGTAAGGAGTTGAATTTCACAGCATTTTAATAGTCGATAGTTTTATTTGCCGTTGTATGGGAGAGGTGTTGCCCCAGGGAAAAGGTGCATGCACTCTCCCAGAAACTCAATCATCATCCATCATCCTTGGTACACAAGTTTGAAATGAAAAAAAAACATAACTACATCATAGGTAGAGCAGTGAATGGTCTCCCTCATGCCAACATAAACTCACTTTGCCATATTCAAATGAGATGCTGGTCTAAGTAGCTCAGTCCCCTTTCCTGGTGCCTTTACCAACCTTGGTGTCAAAATGAGGCACAAAACTTTTAGGCATACAGATCTATGCCCCAAAACTTTGCAGGTTGGTTGGTCCTATAGTTGCGGTCCAAACTTTTGATGAGGTCCATGTCTTCTTTTGTGAGCTCGAAGTCAAGAACGTTGAAGTTCTCCTGTAGTCTCTCCACTTTTGATGATTTTGGAATCACAACAGTGTTTCGTTGGATGCCCCAGCGCAGAATAACCTGGGCCACAGTCTTCTTATATTTCTCAGCTAGACCCTGATGCAGTAAGTAGCAAAAACAACCTCAATTACACCAAACCAGCAATATGAATCAAATTTGTATAACTTTCACAACAGTTCATGAAATATGGAAAATATAAAAGCACGCGGATTTACTTTTAGAGCTGGATCCTCCAGGCATGACACTGTACCAAACCATTCAGTATTAGCGGCAGCACCACCAAGTGGGGTGTGTGCTGTAACACAGATGCCATGCTTTTGGCAGAATTTGACAAGAGATTCACGCTGGAAATAAGGATGAGTCTCAATTTGATTCACAGCAGGCTTCACTTTCGAATATGCTAAGCAATCTCGGGTGAGAAAGACGTCATAGTTGCTGCACATTGATTCCCATTCAAGAGTAAGAATACAAGCCCATTAGTTTGAAAAATAATTTAAATTTTAATAGCATAGCATGATAGCATACTGCTTGCACCTAAACTAACGTAGTTATGCACCACAACAGAAAGTAAACATGTACAAAGCTGAGTGTGCTCACTTCAAGCAATACTGAGCAGTAAAGTCTATGATTTGCAATATGCAATTTTTCAAAAAGTGCCTATATATGTATTAAAGAATTCAATTTCCTTTTTTAGATTTTTTTGTTTATTGAAACACTATGTATTTGTCAGTGCATTGGAGGGACACAAACTAAGAGGAGGAAACTGATAGTTAGATGGCCAAACAACATCTGGTTTTTGTCAACAATGCCTGACTTCAGCTATAAGATCATCCACAGCACGATAGTATCATGAAGTAGAAGAATGAATCTGCTGGCCGTAGCAGCTGAATAAAGGGGAGTATAGCTTTTTAAGTCGTAAGCCTACCTGATTCCTATGCTGCGAACCAAGCCCAGGGATACTAGATTTTCCATTCCGTGCCAAGTAGTCTCCAATGATATGGTGGTATCTATATCAAGAACACCATCCTCACCCAATGCACTAGCTGTTGTACCAACTCCTGAATGCATTTAGAATCAACACAATGAGCCATTT
Organism: Jaltomata sinuosa; assembly: GCA_003996215.1. Taxonomy (NCBI): domain Eukaryota; kingdom Viridiplantae; phylum Streptophyta; class Magnoliopsida; order Solanales; family Solanaceae; genus Jaltomata; species Jaltomata sinuosa. The sequence continues at coordinate 184,848 of QJPP01007255.1, forward strand.
CAAAAGTTGAGAAAATTCTTCGATTTCAAGACAAGACCAAGATTAACGTAAGTATCGATTACTAGATCAATACTATATGTATTGAAATCAAATATTGATTTTGCTGAATAGTTAATTTGGGTGTTCAGTTGAATAAAGTCAATCACCAAAGATTTAGAAATCAGAAAGTTTAAGCATCAATTTTCAGCTAACAATCACTATGTGTCATTGATCCAAGCAGGACACTTGTCGAAATACCGGGTATTTGTTTTTGCGTACAAATATTATGCACAACATCCTTCTGTATGAGATGTGCAATAAGCATAATAATCAGGATCTTAACGATAAAAATGCAATAGTTAATATGCCGTATCAGCCATAAGTTATGGTCTGCCCCCACTCACTCTCAACTCAAAAAAGGAAAGGACAAAAAAAAGAAGATAAATGCACAAAAATTTGAAGAAGTCAAAAGGTAATAAGACCAGAGTGTTACCTGTATGTCTTGTGGCTACAGGGAAGTGAACAAGGTAGAGATCCAGATAATCCAGGCGTAACTTCTTAAGACTGTCTTTACAGGCCTCAAGAACATGACCATGGTCAGAGTTCCAAATCTGCAAAAGAGAGAGCCCATAGTTATTGCCAGCAATATGTAATACTCTCAGAGAAATGCAAAAGAGAGCCCATAGTTTTTGCACTAACCTTGGTTGTAATGAAAAGATCCTCTCTCTTCACGAGACCCGTTTGAAATGCTTCTGCAAGTGCTTCCCCAACTTCAGCTTCATTTTGATAGTCAGCTGCAAGTATTACCAAAAGTCAGGTCAAACTATTCCAAGAACCTATCTAGTAGCTAACGACACATTCAAACTAAGTGGATCAGTGAAGAGTAGTATTGCACCTATTGCTTGTTTGTAATGATGTGCACAGGCTTAACATAAATATACATCTTTTAACAACTTTTTTTAAAAAAAAGGTGATGTCCAGGCAGCTTGTATGCACCTTAACTATTCCACCTGATACCTCCTATCTCCTACTAGCAGCTACTCGGATAACTATGCCCACCAAGGCTTAAGCAAATACGGAAGAAATCTTTTTTTTTTGTTTCTGCTGGGATTTAACCATTTCCAGACTAAACCTACATAATTCGGGAGAAAGAATAACGATGCACCTAAACCTTCCCAGCCAGTAAGGAGCAAAACTCTATTTGAAAAAAAAAATATTAGGGAAGGACTATAACATTAGTTAGTAATAGTTAATTAACACAAATAAAAACAATCCAGAATTACTCATGTGTGAAAATCTAGAAATCACATTCAGCCAGTGATCCAAATGGGGGACATAACTTTTTCTATCTAATCAAGAGTGAAATGACCTAGTGATAGTGGATCAATAACCCTGAGGTCTTAGGTTCAAATCCACAGACAAAAACACCCTGAGGTCTCAGGTTCAAATCCACAGACAAAAACACTAAGGAGGCGTTTGGCCATGATAATTTTTCACTTTTTTCCGGAGTCCACGTTTGGCCATAAAATTCCGGAACTTTCAAGCATTTGAAAAACAACGAAAAGTTTGTTTTCACTTTTTCACTCCAAATTATTCACAAAAGTTCAAAAACAACTCCCATTTGTATTCATGGCCAAACACATGTCCGATTCCTGAATATCATTTTCCACTTTGAAAATAAAAACTACTCTTTTTTTTTTTCAAATTTCACAATGAAACATGGCCAATCGCTCACTAAGTGATTTCTTTCCACTTGTGCTAGCCTCGGTGGACAGAGAAAGCTACCTGGTACCTGTTGTTGTTGGGAGCAAACAGGTATCCCATGAAACTAGTCGATGTGCACGCAAGTTGGGCCACACAAAATGGTTATCAAAAACAAAACAAAAAAAGTGAAATGAGGAAAGAAAGTAGTAAGTAAAAATTTACCAGCACAATCAAAGTGACGGTAACCAATCTTGATGGCGTTGATGAGAAGATTTTTGATATCTTTGCCTTCCATTCTCCAAACACCCAGTCCCACAATCGGCATCTTGTAGCCACTGTTGAGTGTAATCGCCATTTCTGCTGATTTTCTTTTCTTTTTTTTACTTTGTTAGGACTTTGCTTTGCTTGGAACTTGTGAATCTGCAACGACTGATTTTTTGCTTCGTGTTATATATATATATATGGGCCTGTAAAATCATATACTCTTATGGGCTCCCAATTTTATATGTTGGCCCAATTACTCCAATGGCATGTCAAAGAAAATGACAAGTGAAGACATAGATTGAAGGAAAAATTACATAACGTACCAAATATACATGCCTAATTACGTTTCATACCAACAGTTTAATTTAATTACATTTTGATGCACTCTATTATTTGTATTTGTATGCCGAGATTCCAAAAAAAATATACAATACAGATTTGTATTTGCAAAAGACATAGTTTCTTAAATGTCCAAAGTGCCCTTACTTATCATTCTATTTAATTTGACTAGATCTGTTAGTCATCGGATTGAAATAGCACGCATTGTTAAATTGAAGGTCAAAAGTGGTTAGTCGAATATCACAAGGATCAAAACTGAAATAACGCGATAACTCAGAGACTAAAAACGTCATTGTCCCGAAATACATTAATTAATTCACTTCAATTTGTTGTAGTTAAATAAAGGGATGGATAGTAAGGCCTAATTAGGACGGCTAGTTCCTAGTTGTATGAAGTTATGTCATATCTAACTAATGGCTTGTTTGGCCAAATTATTATTAAAGGAAAAAGTATATAAATAGTCATTCAAGTAAAAAATATTGAATACATACGAAAAACAATTTTCTTGATAAAATTTTTATCAAAAATAGTCTTTCTATTTCTCACAAAGATGAGAGTTTGTTTTGGGTACATCTTACCATCTCCAAACCTCAATTATGATTTCCATTGCAAGAGTAAGAATACAAGCCCATTAGTTAGAAAATAATTTAAATCTTAATAGCATAGCATGATAGCATACTGCTTGCGCCGCCTAAACTAACGTAGTTGTACACCACAACTGAAAGTATACATGTAAAAGTTGTAGGTGATATAGCTAACTTTTCACAATTTTATAATAGCGGAATAACTCGGGATATCTTTGTTCTTAGCTTTGTTTGTCAGTTGGACCCTTCTACTCAACACTTTGCCAACTGAACCTTTAAATTTATTAAAACACAATATTTTAAACTCTTTTCTCATCCGATAAATGTGCGTGTAATACAACAAATACACGAAATTCCACGTCATTTTTTAATTACACATAAGAAATTAAATTTTAAAAAATCAATTAAATCAAATACCCTCCCCTTCGTCCTCCCTCTCTTCTTCTTCATCAGATTCCTTCCCACCCCTTTCTCTCTTCTTCATCAAAATCCTCCACCCCTTCCTTTCTCTCCTCTTCTTCTTCTTCAGATCCCCTTTAAAATGTTGTGTTTTCAGTAGATTTAAGGGTTCAGTTGGCAACGTGGTGAGTAGAAGAGTCTAGTTAACAAATGGAGTCAAGTACAAGGGTCTCTCAGGTTATTTCGCCTTTTATAATTGTTGTATACAAGAGGACTTCAAAGAAGAATGTGCTCATGTCAAGCAACACTGAACAGTTAAGTCTGTGATATGTAGTATGCAATTTTTCAAAAAGTGCATATAAATGCATGTATTAAAGAATTCAATTTCCTTCTTTAGAGGAGGAAACTGCTAGTTAAATGGCCAAATAACATCTGGTTTTTGTCAACAATGCCTGACTTCAGCTACAAGACCATCCACAGCACGATAGTCGCTACAGCTTTTTAAGTAGTAAGCCTACCCGATTCCTATGCTGCGAACCAAGCCCAGGGATACTAGATTTTCCATTCCGTGACAAGTAGTCTCCAACGATATGGTGGTATCTATATCAACAACACCATCCTCACCCAATGCACTAGCTGTTGTACCAACTCCTGAATGCATTTAGAGAAGCAACACAATGAGCCATTTCAAAAATCGAGAAAATTCTTTGATTTCAAGCATAGGCCAAGATTAACGTAGAGTGTCGATTACTAGATGTATATATTGAAATCAAATATTGATTTTGCTTTTTTGGATGAAATAAGTGGTATATTGATAAACAAAGCATCCAGCAGATGCATAATTATAAAAGTAGGAAGAGTCAGCTACAACAATAGACAAAAAAAAAACTATCAAAGGATTAGTGAGCTGACAAAATTCAAGAATAAATCAGAGTTAAAAACAGGTGTAAGATTCACCCAACAAAAGAGTAGAACTAAGCATCTGGCCTTGAGCTTGGAGTTGGCAGTTGAAGTCCCATCAAAGCATTTTTGATTCCTCTCTGTCCATAAGCACCATACAATAGTAGAGTAAATTTAACCGCTGGTCATTCAGCTTTGTGTTATCACACAAATATCACTATTCTTTTTTTTACATAAAAGTCATTTAAAATTACCACAAAAATCATTTTTCTATTTATACCCCATATAAAAGTCATCTAACCTTAAGTTTATCACTTAAAAGTCATTTTTGCTATTTTTTGTGTCATTTAATCTCATTTCTGCAATGTGATGCGTCGTGTTGCAATTGCAGGTGACAGACCTTGTCTTAGCAGCAGCAGAAACACATAGATGGTATCTGCATAAGTTTGACAACTATCCTAGGAATCGTTTTGCTATTTTCCCATTTGTTTATTAATGCTTAATGTCCAAGTTCTGCTATATTATTTCTTTGAGCGGAACTGTGTATGTATATATAGGTTTTGTTAGCTAGATGTGAATTGTTTCTTGGATTAGCTGGTAGAAACTGGTCCTACAGAATTTCGAAGTGTCAATATTGGGCCCATGCGTAGTACGGGATTTGGTATATAACACACAACAATAACTGTTTTTTGCCACCTTTTCTTCTACAGAATCTCATTCACTGTACAAAGGCAACACTAGAAATCTGTTATCTTCATTCCTATGGTAGTGGATATATGGGATTATGGGGCAACACGTATCTTACCAGCACAAACAAAAGCCACTATTACAAAAATTGAATTATAACAAACTTTATACACCAAACCACGTGATCCATCATGGCCTACCTAACCAAAAAAGCACAGCTCTTTTTCTGCTTCAAAGGCCACAATGCGAATCACGTCATACGAGTATAAATCTCTCAATCTTTAAGGTCGCAACGTGCCAAGAACTTCTAAATGATACAACTCCACCTACCCCTTTTTACAAAATAAAATAAAATAAAATTAATAAATAGCCTAATCATATAGGCCCTACCACAACATTATCATTAACGAATCTAAGCTACACAAATGGTCTTGATGATGAGAATCACCACCTACCCACAAGCTGCCACATCCTGGGAGGTTCCAAACTTTCAATTCAATTTGCACACTTATAACAAATATTCAAAATAGCCATCATATACTAAAACAAAATGCATTACACATAAGAAGGAAGAGGCCGAACCATACATCAAATTGATTCGGTCATGTCCCCACTACTCTTCCTCTTTTAAACAAGAACAAGAACAAGAACATAAGCTAGAGCTGCAATAGAGATGACAGGTACAGTGCCCTGCTGCTTTCTACTGCATCTTTTAGACAACAAGAAACTAAATAAAGAAATGTAACATAACCAACTAAGGGGATTATTGAATAAAACAGACGACCTCAACGACAAACTCAAACAAACTGGAGATGCTACGAGACTACAAACTTCAAGCAGTGCAGTAGGACCAAATCTCATCCTCCCCTGTTGCACAATCTGCAGCATTGTCTTCATTGTAGTAGTAATAGCCACCATTATTCGCGGTGGCTGCAGTGAAGCAGCAAGACGAAGGCGCCACAAGGTAAGGCATGTTGTGGAAGGATTGAGCTAAGCTGCTGGTCAAAGATGCAAAGGCCAGACCTTTGTCCTCTTCCACTTCTTGTTCCAAGAATTCCTCTGCACGGTGCTTGAGAGTCTCGAACATGAGTTCAGGCTCGAACTGCATCGCCCGGAGCACGTCCGCGCAGGACGGGCCAGGGACAGAGCGAGTCACGGCAAAGCTGTGAGGGCTATCACTCTGCAAAACGCGCAGCACGCTTGGTCCACCAAACAGGTTGTGGAGTCCTCCGAGCGCCTCCTCATAAGCCCCACCCAAAAACATCCCCAGATAATACCGCCCACCATCACCACCCAATTCATGGAGGGGCAAGCTTGATTCACCCCCAATGAACTTATCTACCTTCCCATCACTGTCACAAGTCAGGTCGGACAGTATTCCTCTCATTGTAGGCTTTTCATCTAAACGGTGAATTGGAACAATCGGAAACAATTGGCTAAAGCCCCAAAAATCAGGAATTGAGGTGAAAACTGACAGATTCACATGGTAAGTGCGGACAGGATCAGCAACCCCAATAGCCTTTGACACCAAGTCACAGATGCTATCCACTGCGGCGAGCTGTTCAATATCCAAGGACCCATCTTTGAACTGTTCCACACATCTCTGTTTCAACTGATCAGAGTAAAGGAGACATGTATCATATTCACCACGGACCGCAGCAGCAGATAAGTTTTGGTAGTCAGCACGGGCATCTTCATTGAGAGTTTCCGCCAAGGATTGAAGACCACCGGAAGACAGTTGTGGAGAAACATGAGTAGTAGAAGCAGACACGGCTTCGAAAATCAGAATTGAATGGTGAGAAACAATTGCCCTGCCACTTTCGCTGCAAATCACTGGATGCTTAACGCCCTTACGGTCACAGACAAATTGGACCGCTTGGACAACAGCGGAGGCATATTCTCCAATGCTATAGGCAACAGAGACATCAGAATCGGATGATTTAGAACCATCATAGTCAATTCCAAGGCCACCGCCAATATCAATGAATTTCATACCAGCTCCAAGACGGACTAATTCAGAGTAAATCTGAGTGGCCTCACCAACACCATCGGAAAGCAACTCTGTTGACGGGATCTGAGATCCAATGTGAAAATGCAATAACTGAAGACAATCAAGCATTCCAGACTCATCCAGCTTCTTCACTACACGAAGAATCTGAGTTGTTGTCAACCCAAACTTACCTTTTTCTCCAGAAGTGGATCCAAAATGGCCCGAATGCTTGGTCCTGAGTTTAGCACGAAGTCCAATTACGGGCCGAACAGACATCTTACGGCTGATATCAATCACCAGGTCAAGCTCCTCCTCTTGTTCAAGCACAATTACAGTGTTCAAAAGGAGCTTTCTTGCGACCAAAGCAAGCGAAATATACTCAGTGTCCTTGAAACCATTGCAAACAAGAAGAGCATCAGTACTGCCCTTGGAGAGACAGCTCATGGCCAACAGGAGCTCCGGTTTAGACCCGGCTTCCAACCCGAATCGATATGGCGATCCGAATTTCACGATATCTTCCACCACGAACCTGTCTTGATTGCATTTCACGGGATAAACACCTTGGTAGTGAGCCTCATAACCCCGGGAATGAACCGCCATGTCAAAAGCCGATTGCAATGACTCCAAACGGTTCTTCAGAACATCAGGGAAACGTACAACAAGAGGCATCTGAAGACCAAGCCCACCCAAATGTTTCGGGTCAGAAGCCTTCTTCACAACCTTGAGAAGGTCAATCTCCTGGTGAGGAAGTGTGTCCGTACCATGTGGCCGGACGGAGATATCACCGGAGGAATTAACAGAGAAATAAGGAGCACCCCACCCATCAACCCGGTACAGAGCAGATGACAGATCCGGAGACCAATGGGAACCGCCGCCGCCGGCGGCGTTTGTCGACGGAGGTACGCCGGAGGGAAAGAACTCCGGCGCGGGAAGAGTGCTATCCCAAGAGAAGGCATAGCCGAGAGGAGGGGAAACAGCAGCGTCTACACAACAACCTAAGGCAGGCATCTCTTCCCCGATCTGTTTCGATTTCTTAGGAAGAATAAGAAAGAATCAAAGAATAACAAAAAAGGAAGAAGAAACTAAATTAAGGGTTTGTACAGAATGATGTTAATTTTCCCAATGTTGTAATAGTTGGGGGCTATTAAAACCCGCCGAGGCCGAGGCCCCGGCTACCCCCTCAAAAGAAGCAAAAAAAGAAGTGAATCAAAAGATAATCACCCTCTAACACACTCTTACACGATCCAAAAATCCCCACCCTGACTTCAGAAGAAGCTAATTTCTTGTTTTAAACAGAGAAGATTGAAAGTAACCGGAATTCAAGGAAACAAATCTAAAATTGGAACAAGAAGAACACCATACAGAGAGAAGAGGGAAATGGAAAAGGAAGAGAGAAGTGGACGGAAACCTAGCGGCTGTTATGGGAAAACTGCGAAGAGAACGTGAAACAACAACTGTGAAGTGAGCGAGATTTGCATGAGGCGACGGACCCTTTATATAGGGCAAATTCCGTGGCTGGGCCGTGGGGCCCCAATTTCGGCCCATTTAAAGTATCTGACTTTCTCTTTTTCTTCATTTGATAGTAATAATATTGTTTTTGTTTCTGGGGATAGTTTGGCACGCAGGATAAAGTGGATATTACAGAATTATATTTGTGATAAAATTTATATTGCTTGATCCACGTATTAAACACAATATAGATGCTTATCACTATTTTAATCTTATAATTTGAGATTATTTTATCACATTTTTTCAGATAAATTAATTCAAAAAATATAATCAATTGTTTGGCATGCGAATAAAGTAGATATTATATAATTAGGTTTGAGATAAGATTTATATTACTTGATACACAAATATAGTATAAATTTTATCACAAATTTAATTCTAGAATGTCTCACCTTATCTCATTTAATTTGAGCTTATTTTATCACATCTTTCAAGATAAATTAATCTAGAAAAATATAATCTCAAAATTATAATTTCAAAATAATTTAATTCGCATATCAAAAGGCCCTTTAGATTTGGATGGTCGTTACATATTGTATTGTATTGTATTATGTCGTTAGTTTAAATACCATATTTATTTTGATTGTTACTTTAATTTGATTGTAGCGTATCGTTACAATCCATCGTTAGCTAACAACGAAAAGTCTTATTTTATATAACAATTGATTTGGTGCATCATCACCTTATATATTTTTCTCATTTTATTTCTACTTATTACTTCCTCCAATTCAATTTGTTTGGCCTATTTTGACTTGACATGTAGTTTAAGAAAGTAAAGAAGACTTTTGAATCTTATGGTTAGAGATTAAAGATATGTCAAATGTACTAAAATGTCCTTTAATCTTGTGATCTTAAACATGTCATGTGAAAAGATGGAATTGAAGAGTTGTTAAAAAGGAAAGAAACATTCTTTTTGAAACGTACTGAAAAAGAAAGCAGACCAAACAAATTGAAATGGAGAGAGTATTTAATTATTTTATTTTATCCCTTATCTAATCTTTTTTTTATAGTAGGTTATCCATATCTTATTTTTCTTATAAATTTATTCTTCAAATATTAATATTTATTAAAATAATATAATATAATACGATATTATGGAATAATAGGTAGCAACCCTCCAAACATAGTGTGAAAGTATTTGGACTTTTTCTTTTTCTTCATTTGATGGTAACTCTTATCAAGTAAAAAATAAAATTAAAAAATTGTAAGGGTATGAATATTTTTCTTTATTTGGTGGGCAAGGAGATTCTTTCGGGCCGTGGATTGACAGCGGAGGGTTGCCGCGTGGCGTAAATGGACCCGATTTTGGGGGGTTTATCTCTTATTTCTCGCGAGAAGATAAGGTAAGCATGTTAGGTATGAGAATATCGTGAGTATTTGAGGAGATATAGGTAGCTACTCACCTACTCTTTTGTTTGCTTATGAACAGGAAGGTTCCTTTTGATTTTTGCAATCTAATGGTGCTATTGTGCTATCTCAGTTGTAGGGATAGGGATGTCAACGAGACCGAACAGGATAAGATAAAAACAAAGACAACGTGAGTAAGGCATGTTAAATAAAAATTCGAAAAGAACCTAAATTACTCTTTAAATATAGGAAATGGTATAACTAAACTATCCGTCCATCTATGTGACGCAGTATTGTCCTTCCATTAGTGGCCCCATAAGAATACATAATTAGACCTTTCATTTACTACGTGATCTTATATTATACTATAGACCTATAGTACTATAGTTAATGACGTAGTGTCAAGTGTCCTATTCATTGTAGGTGTCAGTCAAATGCCCTCTGCAAAGGCTGGTACATCACGCGTTTGCGTATCTGACAAATTTGTCGTCTTTGTCCCATATCCTTTTTTTTCACGTCACTAAAATCCTTCGAAGAGAGGCGATACCATCAAATAATGTTCCCTTTGAAAAGGTCCTAGGCGGGAATTCCTTCAATGGCACAACATTTACATGTGGAAGGCTAAATTATAATAATCCCTAGTAATTTTTTAATTTTTTTTGGATTTTAAACAAGGTAAGAAATCTTTATGAATGAGGATTCAAAAAATTAAATCAGACTTTTCATTCTCTATCTCGATTTTGTGAAGTGAATATTTTTGTTATCTAGAAATCCAAAAATTACTCAATGAATTTGAATTTTTGAAATTAATGATGTAATTGTGCCATGTAACATAGGCGACACGGGGTGGATCAAAATACTTTTAAACAAATCAAAGTTGGGTAGTGTAGATGACGAGTTAAACAAAAACTAACAAATTTTATTATTTATGGCCAATCTCTTATAATTTTGTAATTTATTTAGTACATCTTGTTTGATAACTAAGGACAAGGAGACAATTAAGTGATAAACACATAACATGTTGCTCCCATTCTATCATGGGTCTATTTAACGTAAATGGGACCAAATACACCCAACCCTAAATCATAAATCACTCTTGAATCATGTGAGTGAGAGCTACTTGATTAAAAAATTTAGCTCAAATTTTATACTCCCTCCGTCTCATTTTATGTGGCATACTCTCCTTTTTAGTTTGTTCCAAAAAGAATGTCACCTTTCTATAATTAGAAAAAAATTAACTTTGAAATTCCCCTTTTACCCTTAATAAATGATTTACAACAACACAATATTCAAGAATTATTTTGGACCACAAGTTTCAAAAGTCTTCCTTTTTTTCTTAAACACCGTGTCAAGTCAAAGATTGCCACATAAAATGGGACGGAAGGAGTATAACATATTAAAAAAATCACTAAACTAGTACAAATAGTAATAGTTATGAACAGAATAAAAATATTTTATTCTTTTCTAGAAGAATACGATGTTGAATTTTTTTCCCCCAGAAACACAATTTGTCTCTAAAATCACTTTCGATCTTAGGTTTTTTATTAGTTAATCAAACAAAGTAAACCTAAACAAACTAAAATTAACTAAAGAATGACAAAAAGAAAAAATCAAGTAGCCCAAGTGGTAACAAAGAGAATCTCCGTATCTCAATGATGAAAAGAGAAGGAGCCCACGGCGGTGGCCTATTCTACGCGGATGACATGCTGTTTTTCCTTTCATCGAATTGAAACTTCACTGACTAAAGGGACGGAGTTAGAATTTAAAATTTTTAAAAAAAATTTAATTTTAATTTACTTTTAGTTATTTGATTTAAAATTAATAATTTATATAAATTATTTTTAAAAATAAATATAAAATTTGAATTGAAATTATTGAGTTCTATCGAATTTGTTTCAATTTATGAGTGACGTATTTGCTTCCTTCACCTCAAATTCAAAGATTTTTTTTAATTTATTTTTGCTTCAAAAGCTAATATTAGTATTTAATACTACTAAATTTGCATAATATTTGAACTCTTCTAGTAGGTTTTCGTTTCAAATAAGTCTTGTTCATTGTATTTTTAATTCAAAAAATAAAAGAGGGAGGAGCTTCAAATGTCTCACATTCACTCTATGCACTCATTTGTTTTGTGCATCCCCAAGATATATAAGTGGTGAATTGTGTGACAATTTCATCCCAAAAAATTAGCTTAGTCGTTCGAGTACACGTTACTTATTCCCTTCGTTTTAATTTGTTTGATCTATTTTTCTTTTTAGTATGTTTAAAAAAGAATGTCTCTTTCCTTTTTTAGCAACTCTTTAATTCTAACTTTTCACATGGCATGTTTGAGACCACAAGATTAAAGGGCATTTTGATAATTTGACATATCTTTCATTTTTAACCACAAGATTTAAAAATCTTCTTTACTTTCTTAAACTCCGTACCAAGTCAAAATACGCCAAACAAATTGAAACGGAGCGAGTATTACTTTCTTCATCCTGAAATAAAAAAAATTAAAATACATAATTTAAAATAATTTATAAATCACTTTATTAAGAATGGATAAAAAAATTAATATTAAAATAGACGGGGACAGCCGAACAACCTCTGGAGTTTCCAGCAGTGAAATGTAAAAAAATAATATTACTTGTGAAATAGAATAAAAAAAAAGTGTGTTACGGAATCGATCGAAAGAATATTAATTGTATCGCCTCTTTACATGTGGATCTAATTACCCAATTTCTCTATATGTTTATTCAATTATATTTAATCAATTACGTGATAATTTTATTTCAAACTTTTACTTTTATGATAACTGCATCTTAAAATTTGACAATAGGGAATATGCTATGCTATAATCACGTTAACACATTTGATTGTTTCATTCTAGAGATTGTGTGGCCCCACACAACGTCATTTCCACCTTTGATTTTTTTCTTTTTTATTTAAATAAATAAAATTGTGGTTTGGTTTCCACCTAGCCAACTCTAATCACCCTGAATGAAGATACTTCTCCATTCAAATTGATTTACTTGCTTTGACTTGATATTAAAAATTTAAGAAAATAAAAAAAACTTTTAAATTTTATAATTTTAAATTAAAGATATGTGGCAGTATTTTGTGGCAGTGCTCTGTTTCTGTCTGTTGTTTGTTAATACATATTACTTCCTATCGCCTCTTGTAGTTTTATCTTGTATTTTTATCCTGTATCATTGTTACGTCCTTTTTAGTCTTTTTTTAGACTGTTTTGTCTTGAGCCGGGGGTCTATCGGAAACAGCCTCTCTACCTCACCTCTGAGGTAGTGGTATGGACTGCGTACACTCTACCCTCCCCAGACCCACGCTGTGGTAATACACTGGGTATGTTGTTGTTGTTGTTGTTGTAAATTAAAGATATGTCAAATATACTAAAATATTCTTTAATTTTATGATCTTATATATGTTATGTGAATAATTAAAGAATTGTTAAAAGAGAAAGAGTTATTTTTTTAAGCAGAACAAATATATGAATAATTAAATAATTGTTAAAAGAGAAAGAGTTATTTTTTTAAGCAAAAAAAAGAAGAAGAGTAGGTCAAACAAGTTAAAACATAAATAGTATTAAAAGATAAGTCAACTCAATACTTTATATTTAAAATATAAGTATTAAAAAACTATACAATAACTTTTCTTATGTTAATTTGATGAAAGAATATATTCAAAAAATGCCAGACGAAGGTCCTACATACTCCCTCCGTCTATCTTTACTTGTTTATTATATTAAAAATAGATATCCAATAATACTTGTTCAATTTATGAAATCAAGAGATAATTTTATACTTAATTTCTAATTTACCTTTATCATTAATTAAAGTTATATTCTTATTATATTTTTCAAGATATTGAATTTATTATATTAAAAGGGTGATATAGTAAAATCCTTCTATTTATAATTTCTTAAAAAATGTATAAAATCAATAATTGTCAAGGAGTACGTTGGAAATGGTGAACCTTTTAGTCACAATGGATGGAGACTATTAACAATTACTACCATGATCCACGTAAAATAAATGACCAATTTTCAAACAAAAAACACATGCTTTCTCCCTATTAGAGAAACACTCCACTTTAATACTTCACCTAATAATGCCTCTACCGTCGTAGAATGAGTGTATTTCATATTTGGTTAGGATAAATCATGGGATAACTTATCTCCGAATTTATTATTTTGAGATTATAATGTTATTTTTATCGCGCATTAAGAGTAAAATAACAATCTTGAAATAATTAATCCGAAATAATTAATTTCAGAATACCTTATTTTTCAGTCGAACGAGCCCCAAGTTTTAAGGGACTATTTTAAATCTAAGTCTAAACTTAAGGGATTATTTTGGACTATTTTATACAATTTCTTAATTTATTTTATTAATATAAAATAAAATAAAAGTTGATAAATCGGCCCTTTTCTATATTAAACTCTTGAAATAAATTAATTATATTTTATCAAAATAATTTATTTAATAATTTTTCTTTAAAAAAAATTAAATTAAAATTTATGAATTCAGACGAATTCGTAGCCGACACTTTAGTTTCACCTACCATCAAAGAGGAATATAGGACAAACGATCCTTTTAATATCAAGGTATAAGCATGTGCCATTGACTCATTGTTTTGGGCACCACGAAAATTAGTTTTCCTTTTTCTACACGTAATTTGAAAAATCTTCTTAGTTCTTTTTCTTCTTTTTTCGTCTTCTTATTTGTCAATGTCCTTTTTTCCCCTTTTGGATAATGGGTTTAGGCAAGTTACTACGACTCATGACCCTTCTCCGTCTTGTTAGTAGAATCATATAATTAGGAGAGGCGAATTCAAAATTTGTATTATTATTTATTTTATTATTAAATTTAACATTTATTATGTTTTAACACATAATTCATCTATGAAATTCGGACAACTTATATAACTTCTACATAAATCTACCCACTACTTAAAATACTAGAAGACTTCTTTTACACTTTAGTGAGGAGAAGTTCTGTTGGAGTAAAAATGTATTTTAATATAAAGAATAATAGTAATATTAATTAGCATAAGTTAGTGGTGAAAGTATGGGTATTATTTTTTTGTGGAATTAATATGAATATTGTACCATTAATTACTATATCAAGACTAATTAAATATTATAATCACTATCACATGTTCTCTTCACTTAATATTTCACTACTTTTCAATTCATTTTATGAAATAATTTTTATACCTATATATAGATGTGTTTTTCCCATGAGTTGTGAAATGAAAAAGTATTGTATTGTGTAAGAGAAATGTGTGAGAAAATATTGTAGTGTGCATGATAAAAGTGAGGTAGTTGTATAGTTAAAAAAAAAAGAGTTGAGAAAAAGTAAAATATTGTTAGCCTCCAACTTATTCATTATAAAAGAAAAAGTTTTATTTAGTTAAATGAAGATGTTTTTTGATGGAGTATTGAACTCTCAATTATTTCAAAATTGTTTGAGTTACACAACATTATTGATTTATTATATTCTAAATCAACAAGTCAAGAGTTATACTAATATCGGGTGAAATGATTCAATTACAATTTACTTTCACCAACAAATTATTTATACTTGAGTGGTTGTTCTTCTTCTTATTATTACTTCTTCCGTCTACTTTTACTTGTCACTATTTCGCTTCTTGAGGTCAAACTGCATGAATTTTGACCAACATTTCAAGAGGAATTTTTTCATCATATTAATATGAGAAGGATTGTCACTTACGTATTTTTTGTATAGCTTTCGACCACCTAAATTTTAAATATTAAATTAATCTACTTCAATTTAACTTTGAAGTTAAGTCAAATATATTGACCTCGAGAAGCAAAACAATAACAAATAAAAGTGAATGAAGAAAATATTTATTTATATATATTGAGATCAAAATTAAAAAATATCATGTGAAAGTTAATAATTATAAATTTTAAACAACAACAAATCAGACAAAAAGTATACTCAACAATATTAAAGACGCACATAAACGGGTAGCTGCGACACCCAACAATAGAGTAATTGATAGCTGCGACACCTCACCAACCATACGAAATAACGTCAACTTGTCATTTCTTTTTCATCAAAATTTTTCACGTGCCAAACATTAACAGCCATGTAATTTGATATATTGAATAACGATAATAATTTGATATATTAGAACTATCTTATCCTACTATTGTACAAAAAATACACGTATGGTGTAATTACTATTCAAAGTGGGAAAAAATTAATCACATGAAATATCTTTATTTATCTCATTTATCAAACCAGACTTTACGACTATCTGAAAACAAATCTCCAGTCACTAATGCCACATGTAATGAATTTCTTGAAATTCTCAATTTATATCATGTAGGTTGCTATCTTAAGAAGAATTACTACTACCCCTCCGTTTTATTTTATTTGATCATATTAAAAATAAATGTTTCGAGTCGAGAGGACATTCAACCACTTAACTGTAAATAGGAGAGAGGATTTGGTTGGTACCAGACTCTGAAAGAGTTTTCTTCAAGCAAGCGATTTTTCTATCTTTTTGAGTTGTATGTTCAAGACAATGCTTTTTGTAGATTGAGATGGATTAACCTTCATTATCGTGCCTCCTCCTTGTACCAGTTGATGCTGAGGCAATGCTTAATATGAGTTTTCTCCTGCTTCAAACAGCTTTCGAAGTTTTCATTAATTACAAAGATTTTTATCACTAAATTTGCTTATGCTCCCATTTGATCGAGTGTTATTTCTATAAATAAGAAAGTCAATTTCAAATGGCATGGACAGATTTCATGTAAAACGGGACAAAAGTGACAACTTTCTCCTCTTTCATCAGTATTCTTTTCCTTTCAATACCCTCTATAATTTTCTTTACTGTATTTGAACAACTTTGTAAATTTTGAAGGAATTTTACTATTTTCCCTATAGTAATTAATAAAGAGGCCTAATTTTTTTTAAGACAATGATTAATCTATAAAGTCAGATTATCAAATTCTCTGCTTTAGAACACCATTTTCTAACAATTGACTAACAACAAAGTATTTATGATCTAAGTTGTATATAAAATTTTATATACAGATCTCTGTAATAATGACAGAGATCTCAAGAAACGTCCAACTACTAATTAAAATTGACAAGAGGACAAATATATAGTTGAATTTGCAAATCATTATATATTCCCAATGAATCTTACTGCATCCTCAAGAAGAATTAATAATATATAAATAACTTCAATAAAACGTTCTTAAACAATAATATAATTAAAATTAAGGATCATATCGAATCATTTATTACCCTGCAAGCACATGCATCGATATATATAAATAAATATGACATGTTATTAAACTGGTGGGATGAACTATTCCACAACGTGCTAACCTAATATTATACTATAAATTAAACTAGTAAAATACATTCCGAAGACTGGAGTATTTAGTGCAATAGCAATTAATTGCATTGTTAGTGAATGTGTGTACTGAAAATTTGACCTAATTATACGTTAATTTAATAGTATTTAACAACTTCGCATGTTCATATAGTTGAGTACTCTCTCCGTCCATCTTTACTTGTCCACTATTATTATTAAGAAATTATAAATAAAAGGATAATATTACGTTATCACCTTTTGAATATAATAAATAATACAATGTCTTGAAAAATATAATAGAGAAATGACTATAATTAATGATAATGGTAAATTAGAAACTAAGTGTAAGATTAACTCTTGATTTCATAAATTAGACAAGTATTCCCTCCATTCCATATTAGTTGATCACTTTCTTTTTTTACACGCATGTTAAGAAATCATAAATAAGAAAGTAATTTTACTAATTCACCCCTTAAGAAATCTTTTGAAACTTTATAAACAAGTGTGAACACTTTCAAAAAGTATTAATTGCAAGAGTAATTGAAAAAAATTAATTAATGTTTTTTTGATTTAGTAAGATGACCAACTAATATGAGACAACTATTTTTAGTATAGTGGCCAACTAATATGGGACAAATGGAGTATTGTTGAATATTTATTTTTAGTATAGTGGACAAGTAAAGATGGACGAAGAGAGTAGTGTACACATCTAAAATTAGAAACTTTATTAAAGAGGGACTGAAATTTCAAAAGAGAGAAATTAATGAGATTATTTGTACAAAACAACTTGTTAAGTGCTAACTACTATGATTAGTTAGTACAATAGCAATTAATTGCATTGTTAGTGTATGTGTGTACTGGCAGTTTGACTTAATTATACGTACATTGGCTAATATCTAATAGAATAAATCATTTTGGCCACAAAATTTTTGGTCACAATGGCCACAATTCTATAATAAAGTCTATCCACACTATAAACTAGTTTATTTTTTGATATTCTTACCCTTTTCCCTCCAAATTTAAAATTGTGTCAGTAATTAATTTATTAATTACATTTCTCAATGTATGTGAAAGTCCCAATATGAGGGAAATGAATAAATTCTCATAATATTATACTTGATCACTTATTACAACAATAATTAATTTCTTTTGTTGAAAAAAATTCTAGTCCAATTTATTTTATGTTTAAAGAGGCACGCTATAGTTAAATTAAAAATATTAAGAGTTATATCTAGAATTCTGCATATTTAAAATTTGAAGGAACATTCAGTAACTTAAAGTAAAAGTATTTAAGAATTATAAATCATATATTTAAGAGTTTTAAATCAAAAGTTTTGCATATTTAAGTAAATTTTTAATATAAATTTAAAAATATTTCAATAATAACATAAAATTCAAAACACTTTAAACATGGTAGACATTGGCATATTATAGAAATCACAAAAAATATATTGTTCAAAAGTGTCGACTTTAGTTAACAATAACTTAAGAAAGTTACACATTAATGTTTTAGTCTTGCGCTATTATATTGCTATAATCTCATAACTTGTAAATTATTACTTATATTTGTTATTAATATGACCTCTAATTAAGTAAATTTATTAATTATTAATAAATTTGAACTACATATTTAAATATAATTTTTTTAAAAAAATTAATAACGACAGTCAAAACTCAAAACACTTTAGACATGGTAAATATCGACACATTATAAAAGTTATATAGTTCATAAGGGTCGACCCTAGTTAACTGCAATCCAAGAGAGTCATACATTAGTGTTCTAGCTTTGCATATTTATTAATTATTATATTTTTTAAAACTAAACTACATATTTTAAATAATTTTTTAAATGTAATTTGAAAATATTTTAATAACGAAAACATGATAGACATTGATGCATTATAGAAATTGTAAAAGTGAAAGTCACGTAGTAATATTGTAGTCTTCTGTTCCTATGTTACGCCAGTTTGATAACTTGTGTGGCCAGTACTTGTATTTGTTATTAAAATTCTGATTAGGTAATATTAATTATTATGCTTAAATAAATTAAATTGTATATTTAAATATTTTTTTAAATATAATTTAAAATATTTCTATAATGGCAGTTAAAATTCAAAACACTTTAGATATGGTAAATATCGATACGTTATAGAAATCGTAAAAATTAGATCGTTCATAAATGTCGGCTTTAGTTAACATCAACTTAAAAAAGTCACACATTAATGTTGTAGTCTTGCATCACTGTATTATTGCAATCTGATCACTTGTGAATCATTACGTATATTTATTATTAATATGACCTCTAGTTAAGTAAATTTATTACTTATTATAAAATATAATTAAATCGCATATTTAAATAATTTTTAAAATATAATTTGAAAATATTTCAATAATAACGTCAATCAAATCTCAACACACTTTAGACATGGTAGATATCGACACATTAATATATATTGATTTGATTTTGAATTCAACTTTATTTGTGTTACAAACATCTATTGGCTATAAAATTTATTGGACTATCCAAAATCCTAAGTTCAAGCTTGAAATAATACGTTAAAAGATAATAACTATGAAAAAATTAAGAAATATTTATAAATTATATTAAAATAATATTTTTATGTATAAATATTTACAAATATTGTATACATGTAATGTTGGTTTGATTTGGTTTGATTTTATTGATTCGATTTGACTTTCTTTAGTTAAAATCAAACCAAATCAATTATGGTCGATTTTTTTTTCCAATAACAAATCAAATTACTTAATTAGATGTCATATTAATAACAAATATAAGTAATAATTAGCAAGTTATCAAATTGGCGTAAAATAGGAGCGCTAGACTACACATTAATGTGTAACTCTCTTGGGTTATTGTTAACTCGATACATATTACTATATAATTTTTATAATGTGTCGATGTATACTATGTCTATAGTGCTTTGTGTTTTGACTGTCGTTATTGAAATATATTAAAATATAATTTTAAAAAATATTAAAATATAATTTAAATTTATTTAAATATAATTGATATTATTCACAAGTTATCAAATCGGCGTAACATAGGGATGCAAGACTACAATTTAACGTGTCTCTATTGAGTTCTTGTTAACTATGGACGACACATGTGAACTATATAATTTTTATGATTTCTATAGTGTGTCAATATCTACCATGTCTAAAGTATTTTGAGTTTTGACTGTCGTTATTGAAATAATTATCAAATTATATTTAAAAAATTATTTAAATATATAATTTAAATTTATTTAAATATAATAATTAATAAAATAAACTTGATTAGAGGTCATATTAATAACAAATATAAATAATGATTCGCAAGTTATCAAATCAGCGTAATATAGGGCGCAAGGTTACGACGTTAATGTGTGATTCTCTTGGGTTGCTGTTAACTAGGGTCGACACATATGGACTATATGATTTTTATGATAAATTAATGTCTATCATGTCTAAAGTATTTTGAATTTTGACTGTCGTTATTAAAATATTATCAAATTATATTTTTAAAAAATATTTTAATATATAATTTAAATTTATTTAAATATAATAATTATTAAAACTACTTGATTAGAGGTCATATTAATAAGCAAATATAAGTAATGATTCACAAGTTATCAAATATATCGGTGTAATACAGGGGGCGCAAGATTACAATATTAATGTGTGACTTCCTTGAGTTGTTGCTAACTATGTGAACTCTATAATTTTTATAATGTGTCTATGTCTACCATATCTAAAGTGTTTTGAGTTTTGTCTGTCGCTGTTATTCAATTTATATTTAAAAAATTATTCAGATATATGGACTGCGTATTCACCTCTGAGGTAGTGGTATGGACTGCGTACACTCTACCCTCTCCAGACCCCACGCTGTGGGAATACACTGGGTATGTTGTTGTTGTTGTTGTTGTTGTTGTTGTTGTTGTATTCAGATATATATAATTTAAATTTGATAAATATAGTAATTAATAAAATTACTTAATAAGAGATTATATTAATAACAAATATAAGTAACGATTCGCAAGTTATCAAATTGGGTTAACATCGGGCGCAAGACTACAACATAATATGTGACTTTCTTGGATTGTTGTTAACTAGGATAGACACATATAAAATAGATAATATTTATAATTTCTATAATGTATCGATGTTCCCCGTGTCTACATTTTTGAAGTACTATTTTTCTTTGAATGAACCATTATATTGTTGAATTCAACCAACATACCAAAAAAGAAGAAGGAGAAACCAGCGTACAAATATTAATATCATTTTTTAATAATCAAAGTTTAATCAAAATACCTTTCCCATGCTTAGTTCCCAAATTCTACCATTAGTAATTAATAGTGCAAACAAATAACTAAAGCAATATTTACGCCTATAGTGTCAATATATATAAAGAAGTTCAATCTACTTTCTTAACTATCTTTCAATCATAAATTTTAAAGTTGAAATTTAAAAATTTGAGTTTTTGAAGTGTAAATTTTTTAACTTTGAAATTGTGTTTAAATATGCATTTTAATTAATCCTTCACTAAAATATGAAAATAGGGTGAAAATCATTTACACTCCCTAACTTTGCTTTAAAAATCAAACACCTCCCTCAACTTTGAACAATAATCATTCTCCCCCTTCATCTTATGCAATGTCTATTTTACCCTTAATATTTTTTATTTTTTATTTATATAATATCTTTTTATATTATATATATTTATTTTTCTTAACCTAGGTATTTACCATTTTTAGTTAAATTCATTAACATTATTAATAAAATAATCTTTTTCTAAACTAATCACAAGGTTAAAGTCTGGCCAATGAAAATTTTAAAAGAAATTATTATAAAAAAATATAATTTTGTATGTATTTGAGTACATATGGGAGAATTTAAAAAAATGTACTTTAAATTGATTGTATTTGAGTTTTAGAGAAAGAGAAAATGTATATTTTTTAAAGGAAAAATATGTATGCCAATTGAAAAAATACGTAATTTGAGTTGGGTTTATTTGAGTTTTAGATATTGAGAAAATGTATATATTTTTAAAGGAAAAATATGTATACCAACTATATAAGACTTTTGATATTCAAAATTTAAGAATTTGTGTTGAAGTTGAATTTTAGGTCTAGGGAATAACAAAGACTTTAACTTCCTTTAATTAAAAAGAACAAGAATTTAGTTTTATTTTGGAAGAGAAAAGTTATTGTGGTCTTTTTACCATTGTGATCAAATTTTGACCAAATTATTATGGTCATTTAGCAACTCTCTAATTAATAACTTAGCATGTTCATGTAGTTGAGTAGTACACACGAGTAAAATTAGGATCTTTATTTAGGAGCCTTAAAAAAATTGAATTCGAGCCTTAAAAATATTGGAAAAACTCTTTGATAGTAGTACTTCCTCCTTTACGGTGCAGTGCACATATTTAAATTAGTCAGAATTATGAATTTCGAATATTAAATAATTATTACTAAAAAAAAAAAAGTGGTTTATTTGAACATATACGTGCTTGAATGTACATGCTCTGGCTACTACTAGTTTGCACGTGTATTAAAATGTTTATGTATACTTAACTCTTTCACCACATGGGTTGTTTAATTAAAAAAATTATAAGTCAAGATCTAACAGCTTTAAAATATAAATTTAATGTATATATCGGGTGAAAATAAATTAATTTCACCAAGGACCTCCGGGATCATGGGATAAGATGGAATATTTCAAAATCAAGTTTAGAACTGAAATTTAACTGTATTTGGTACATAGAAGGAATAAATTTAGTTAAATAGAATATAAATTTAATCTCAACTTTAATCTTGAATATCCCATCTTATCTCATCCAACTTGATATTATTTTATATATCTCTCGTGTGGAATAAATTAGCCCCAAAATTATATTCTATAAACTATAATATTGGAATAACTTTTCAATGAAGACAAAAAAAACACTAGGTGATTTCCCTTATTTATTCTAGTTTTGGTGGACAGAGTTATCTGGTACCTGTTGTTGCTGGTAAAAAGTAACATATATGTCGTAGAATTAATCGAAATGTGCAAAAATTAACTTTGACAACATGATCATCAAAAAAAAATATTGTAATAACTTTGTTCGCTTACACAATGCATAGTATTAAGGGAAAAATTATGATCTATCTTTATTTAATTATTGTGATCCAAGTCTATGACATAATATTCATCTTGGCCTAATATACTTGACGAATTTGTTTCTTGGGCAACATCATTATTGAGCATAATCATGTGTATATCATGTGAATTTGTATTATATTTTATAAAATTCTTTAATTATTTTTGTCTATTATTTCAATGTGAGATTCACTTATAAGGTATAACATATACCTCTTTTTCAAAAGCTCTCGGCAACTCAATTAAAAGTATGGTAATCTTTCTTTTTGATATGCCCTCATCAGTCACCCTCAATCACGATCGATCACATTAATTAAACAAATTCATTTTCCTATAGTCAGAAGATAAATAGGCACTCAAAACAAGTATATGTTCGAGAATCATTAACATCAAAGTTGATCTAAGTACTAGATATATCGAAGATTCGAAGGACGTGGGCGTATATGGCTCTCGAAAACTATAGTTAATTAGAATAGTGGAACATTTATGAAGTTAGTACTCAGAGTCGTTGAATTTGGACCTCTTATCTCTTATGGAAAGAAAAATATGTACCTAACATTTTGAAATAGTTTTTCTTGTTTGGGTATATTTAACGTTATCGTTTATTTACATGTTTATACTTTATATTACTTACATACTCCCTTCATTCACTTTTATTTGTCAATTTGAATTTTACACCTCCCTTAAAAAATAATTATTTGACATGAATGTCATCAAAATATTTATATTAGTTGATGTTTAGTCTTAGATCTTGATAGATAATTTGGAGAATAAGTAAATAACGTTAAGAATGAAAAAATATTTTTTTTCTTTCGATATTCTAAAAGTGACAAATAAAAATAAAGATATATTTTTACTAGAATAAACAAGTAAAAGTGAATCGAAGTAGTAATAATTAAATATATAAAAACCTTAAATATTATGGCGTATATATCGTAGAAAACTTCAAAGAAGCATGAATTTGATCATGCAAAAACCAATGCACGTTACAGTGACAAAAATTTAAATTAAAAATAGGTTCGGAAGTTGCTTTAGAAATTTAAGCCTACTTTGTGTGCTGCTCTCTTTAGTTTAAAATAAGTGAATTTTTACGATGATACACCCATTAAGAAAATTATTTAAAAGAAAATTTATTAATATAACATTTTTACTTCTTTCTAAATATTTTTTAAAATTAAAGATAATCAATGAAAACTCATAAAAGGGAAGAGTAATTTTAAGAAAAATAATTAATACATTTTTGAATTTTAAAAAGTTTATTCATTTTAAACCGTAAAAAAGATATTAGAAATTTATTTATATTGAAACGGAGGGAATAGTAATTAATATATACACGTTATTTCAGGGGGCTACCTACCTTCATTATTACGACCTAATTTAATGTTGTCATCGACTGTCTTTTCCTAACATTTTCGTGTTGCTTCATAATTTACACAACACGTTATTCTAGTCTTTTTCATTCTAATTTGGTAGGCTACAATCAGTAACTTAATTATATAAAATATTAGATAGTAAAATATAAAACTCCCTCTTATTAGATAGTATAAATATAAATATAAATATAAAAAAAATATGAAATATTTCTAATTAGTTTAGTTCTAAATTTGCACCTTGAATTGGTCAAATTACACTAATTGTGCTACCGAATAAATTTCATAATTTGGTGTGATCCAAAGGGACTAGAGTGTAATTTAGATGAAGACAAAAATAGGAAGAGTTAAATTTAGAGAGATAGTCAGGCTAGAGCAAAAAATAAAACCTCTTTTTATTTACAAAGAAACATAAAAGGGTACCCAACATATTTCGTGTAATTTTATTAATGGTGATTTGAAGAGAATTGGATGTACGCATGCAAATCTTACCTCTATCTTTTTGAGGTAGAAGGGACCTTCGATTTAAAAGAAAAAATTTCGAAGCAAGATTGCAAAAAACAAATGAGACAGCAAGATACAAAACAAATGAAGCAACGAATAATAATATATATTGAAGAATAAAAAATTATGCGATTACTAACTAATATTACTAATAAGAATTAAGAGGAGAGAAGGCTAGCCCCACCTCTCTCATATAAAGTGTGACAACATTTGACTATCTACGTATTAATCTTCTACCCTAATCCTTAAGATGAATCTCCCCTGTGATTAGAAATAAAAAGAGTATATACGATTTTCAATATTTTTCTTATATACAAGTACAAAGTACCAAGCATTCTAATTGGATTAGACCATCACTTAGTTTCTACAAAGCGTCATCTGATCATGGATAGATCACCCAGGTTCGAATTCATAAACAATGACAAATATCCTATGAAGACTCGATTTCGCTACGACTCTGGTGAATTTCCTTATCCAATTAACCACTGTGTATGAGTCACCGGCTCATTTTTCAACAGGTATACGATCGGCTACCTATTAATAAATGGTGATCTCACCAAATTTTTAATTCGATCTTTCATTATTTCCCCCCCCCTTTTAATTGCAGATAAGATAACGTCATATCATCCGCTTGTTCTCAAAATTGTAAGATAACAAAAGTTATATTATATAATATCTATATAAATATTAAATAGATAGCAAATTAAATAAATCACGCCCTGTAGAAATTTTATTAGGAAAACATGTTAGGTCGTGGTGTCAATATGTGGAAGTCCTTCAACATAGCCAAAAGACGAGATAAGAAAATTCTTTTCCAAAGATGAGCATGAATTGATGACATTACAAAATAGTATCCATTTTAATAATTTCATAGTTGTATTTATAATTTGTCCACTACTGTAGTAGCAATTTTTTTTGGATCATGTATGGTATATAATAATATTCATTTGAAACAATAATTTATCCTCTATCCTAATGATTTCTCTATTATTTGTGATGTCCGCTTTACTCTTGTATTTTATGTTCTTTTTAAACTGTTTTGATATATGTTACTCGAGTCGAGGGTTTTTCAAAAACAATCTCTCTACCTCTCACGAGATATGTATAAAATCTGTGTACACTCTACAATCTACTCTTTCTAGATCCCACCTATGTGATTACATTAGGTGTGTTGTTGTTGTTGAAACAATGAATCAGAGAAGAAAATTTTAAAAAGACTTTGCTGATATCAACTGAATATTATACCCTGAATAGATTGCGTAGAAAGCACAAGGAAAAAGAAAAAAATGGCATTAAACAATTGAAAATCTTTTGCATTAAATCAAGACCTAATTTGCTTAGGTCACTATTTATGGGCCATGCCTGACCTAATCCTCCTAAAAGAACATATTCTCTTTACAAAAAGATCATGTATGTATTATAATTTATAAACACAAAATTGCTGAGGCATGTCTTAGATTACTTTATACGATATGAGTTTTAAGTTATATGTATCGACATTGTAAAAATAATTAAACAACTAAAAAATTTATAAGGTGATTACATATAAATATTTATGATAAATATTAATTGGGACATTGGATATCCTGATAGTATAAAACACGTGAAGTGTATATAACTTGAATTCATTTAATATGCACATCATGTATGTGCAGATATACTAAAAAGAGAAAAAGACCCGATTTGCCTCAATACTATGTGAAATTGAACAATATTGCTCCTATGCTAAACTTTTGGTTTAATATTATCTTCACTGTTAGGAATAAAATCTCATTTTTGCCCTTGTACGTCTCCTAGTGTAACTCCAGTCGGAAGATAACCTTAAATCATAGTTAAAAGTTAAAGGGTATATTTGAACCTTTTTCACGAAGAATTTGAACACCTGAAATCCATTTGTATCACGGTGGAGCTTTATTGGAGTAATAGTTAAAAACAAATAAGAGATTATTTACTAAAGTTAGAAGCATAAATGGACCAAAAGTGTAACGGACGATAAAATTGAGTAGTTCGAATAGTAGATAGACAATTTTTGAACTTTTTCCCTATTGAGAATAGAAAATTGTTTAGGCCATGCCTTTAATTTACTACTCTATCTTATCTATCCAATTTTAAAAAATACACAATTAGAAGTGCAAGACATGAATCATGATAAGTATTTAAATCTAAGAGGGGAAAACAAAGTTTTTTCTGTCGTTGGAAATCAAATGCATAATGTAAGATGACAAAACCAAATGAATCATCAATGAAGAAAAGGATAACTTTTTTTTTCTTCATAAAAGGACATTCAATTCAATATAGAAAAATGTATTACCTTTTTGTAATTTTTTTTATCACCTTTATGATCTATGATTGGAAAAAAATGCAGCATTATGCAAATGAGACCTTACTTAAGTTGACATTTGGCACAAGTTAAGTAACTTTTCTTTCGAATTAAAGTTATGTTGAAACCCAATAACTTCCAATGTAAAATAAATATTGTTAAATGGAGATTTTAAGTTTTGTTATCCCATTTAACAAAAAAGAAATAAAACAAAACAACAAGAACCACATAACTGCAAGCAATTATTGGAACGATTCTTATGACTTGATTGAAGCGCTAGACTGCTAATGTGGCAAAAAACAAATCACATATAAAAAGAAAATAAATTGTAAGGCAATATAGTACATTTTATAATTGATGAAAAATCAAGAAATAAATGAGACAATGGCCCAAAAATCAGTTAAATATAAATACAAAAATCTGTAAGGTAATGCACTTTCTTTTTTATTTTTTTATCACACGTGGCACATGAAGATTGAGAAGGGAAAAGGTCAAAAAAGAACTGCACTCATAAGAAAATGACAAAATACATACATAGACATTTAAATTTGGCCTTAACGGACAACTAAACACTCCAATTTTGAAAATGTAAGTTAGCTTCGCAAACACACTTTTTCAGATGTCTATTCTCAAGTGGCAGCACACAATAGAATTTTCTCAGAAATATACATAAACTGTGTCTGCGTCTCCAAGTGGCAGCACCCAATAGAATTTTCTCAGAAATATTAAATGGGAAATGTCATATAAGTTGCATATGGTCAATGACAAATTATAGCAAAAAATCATACATGCACAACGCTGTTCACTGATAGCAAATTGCAAAATACAACAAATGGTGATCAAATAAGACAGCTTCTTAAGCTATTATTAAGTAGATAAATACTCACTCCTACTTCTACAAACAGCACATAGCAGCCGTCATAACAAACGTAGACAGGATCAAGCTTTGGCAGAGTTTTCTGAAAACTGCACGTACATCATAGTAAGAATAGTGTTGATAAGCCAACTTCACTCGGCTCTGGACTGCCCAGCTCGGGAAGACAATATAATGCCAACAATAAGCCCATAAAGAGCCAAAGCTTCAGCAAAAATGAGAATGAGGATCATCCCAACGAAAAGCTTAGGCTGTTGAGCATTAGCCCTATAAAACAAAAACTGTTCAGTACATATTCTTGAGCTTATAAGATACAATCAACACGACAGAATGCAAATAATAGCACACTAAAACAGAAGAAAACTACTCTACAATAATTAAGCTGCAGTAGCCCCTAACAAATGACTCACTGGTGGTTTAATTTCATCCAACAGTGTTGGTAAACTAAATTGACACACCCAAAGAAAAGGCACCACGAACCTTGCACAGTTTGGCTTCACCATTTATAGAAGCCAGTAAATTATTGTGAAGGATAATCAAGCAAAAAAGTTTGACAAAACGTAAACAAAATACGGCAAAGAAATCAGAGAGGACAATAAAGGCAACATGGACGGAAGACCCAAGGTAATGTTGTAATATGTTAATGTGTAGCAGCTTTATCAAGAGCACAGATACAATTATGGGACCAGTCTGCGCTTCCAGTTTAGGAAAGCCCATAGCTGAAATTGCAAGATTTTGAAGGAAACAATAAGTCCTAACTATCAGCTGGCTTTCAAATACAAAAATATTTATCTATTTTTTGTTTCTTTTGCTTCCCCTTCACTTGTAGGAGAAATCTTCCATAGTCATTGTGACACTCAACTGGTGTCGTTTATGTTACACTTTTTTCTTTAGAGCAGGTTGAAGTTGGAAATTCGAAAAAATAAATGGAATCAGGGTGCTTGTGTCTAACCAAAGGCAACAACTTCTGTAAGAAGAGGAAAAACTAGAAGAGAAAATCATAGGAGCACAACATCACATCCAAGCATAAAACTGCATCACACAATGCAAAACAGATATTTATAGAAGATTTCTAGATTGTCTTGGATTATCAAAAACTGTATTCTTCATTGAGGTCAAATATAAGACGTGAATATCACTACAACCAATCACATGGCAAAAATGAGGAATATCTGCTTTCCATTATCTCTTAGGAAACATGAAACTGGTCTCATATGTTCAAATCCTGCTCACATTTGACATTTCTACCTTGTTTTGATGGGTAAAACCGTCTCTTTTTGAGGTTTCAACACAATCATTTGTGTTACAGGAAATGAAAAACACACATGAAAGGAAACGTAAATGTTTACCCGAATTGTTAGTCCGAGAAGATTACAAGCAAATCAAACGAAGTTATTAAATAGACAGAACCCTATAACATAAAATACAGGCCACACGGAACAAGCACGCAAAGGTAAGCAGGACCAAATAGAAGAAAAGAATTATGGTAGGTTGACAGCCAACATAAAATCAATCTAATGATGATGAATCCTCTAAATAAAAACACAACATACTAGAATCAGAGTTGATTGATTGGCTGAATGAATGAAAAGCGAATCATGGAATTTTTGAAATAGCAATACATTCAAAATAATAAAAACGAGGATAGGAATTTTCCATTTAATGAAATGCAGATTATTGTCAGACAACACCACAATTCAATAATCAAGTTTCTTAGATCATAAGTACACTCCCAGTCCAAGTTTATGTGATGGTTTCGGCCTGAACACAGAGTTCCATAAGCTAATTGGACTTAAACATGATATGAATGGTGGAGCAAAAAAAAATATTAAAATTGTGATTGAAAACCTAGCTTGATCGGGAACATCATATCATAAATATTTTTAAAAGTTCAATGAATTTGTATTCTTGCAAGTGAATAAAAATAGAAATGATGTCAAAGGAGAAGTCACGTTAAAATCAAGTGGCCATGGAAACTGATTCGGAAGACTAGACTACCCCTAAAATCAAGTGTTTCACCTAGACTACCCTCCGGAATGCTATCCTAACCCTGGACAATCTAAATAGGAGGAAATTTCAGGTAGTAAACAGATGGGGCTATCCTAACCCTGGACAATCCAAATAGGGGGAATTTCAGCTAGTAAACAGATGTCATGTGCCACAATAGCCTGGAATCAGTGAATTATTTGTTTCTGCACTGTCCAGTGGCAGCAGTTCTTTGGAATATGTTCAATTCAATTGCTGGTATAACTAGATTCTCCCCCAGAGTGTCAAAGAAGCAGTGAGAAGTTGGAGTCTTAGAGAAGTTGATAGCCAGATCAAGACCTGGCAGATGATTCCATCATGCATTTTTGGTTGTATTTGGAAGGGAAGGAATCTCAGATGTTTTGATGGTATCTCAACTCCAATTAGCAGTTTGAAATCTTTTTGCCTTCTTAACCTTTTCAGTTGAAAAAAAAATTAAAAAATTATCCCCTGTAAATGATATATTACCCCTCTTAGATTTCATTAGCTCCCTCAATATGGCTTAGAGACCATATTTTTGCTTGTGGTTAACTCCCTGATTAAATAGGAGTTTCTGTTCCCAGGAGTTAACCGTGTCTCGTGTATGTAATTTGCATCTCCTTGATGCCTTTCTAATACAACGTCTTACTTCATCAAAAAAGAAGTCAAAGAAGTCACGTAAGCTGAGACAGAGAGAATAGTAATCTTTTTTTAATTGGTACAGAGAGAGTAGTACTTAGGTTGACTTAAAACAGATTAAAATCCAAATTTGAATGGAGCAACAATAGTAAACAGAACATATGATCCAATCATTAAGTTCTCAAAGCAAATATTCTAAAGCGCCCCCCATCTTTCCAGAAAACCAACAGAAATCTCGCCTTCAAGTTATCATAACGTGGCCCAAAAAGAATTTCTATGTCCAAAATTGATAAAGTAAGAACTTTCTATGTCACAATATATTAGGCTTCTTTTATTTATTAGGTGTCAATTTAACTAATCTTTTGAAATGAATTAAACTCATATTAACTTTTTTTGAGACAAATTTTAAACTTATATTAACTTGTCATTTGAAAATGAAATCTGGTTATAAAGCTGCAAGACTTCTCCCACTTTAACTATGAAAAAGATATGTCTTGGTCAAAATAAATTCTTGAGAGACTTCTCGAAAGCATAGTTGCAAAACCATTTGGGTACACTGAGATATTTACAACTAGGAGACTTGACAAAGTCTGATCACTGGGTGACTTGACAAATTTAAATAAGACGAAATCCTTTTAATTGTACTTAAAGTATGATATAGGATGCTATCATGGTTACATATGGATCAATATGATAATTGGCAATTAAAAGTGCATTGTGTTCAATGATGACATCTAATGTCCGGGATCTAACTAATGTTGGAGTGTATGGTTGCTGGCAGTTGAATCTTTTCCCAAATACTAAACCTTCAATCCAGTTAGGATAGAGGAAAAGCTGAAAGAACTTTAGACATGTAAAGAATTAGAATGGAACTTCTCCATGAGTACTTTGGTAAGGGTGGTTGATCTGTCTCGAGAACTTGCCAACTTTGTAACCTAACCCATATATTATTTGTGGTTATCATTCTGATCCTTCATTCAACAGACAACTCAATCCATTCAAACTTAGTCCTGTTGCATGATTCCCAGTATAACTTTGAAAAGTTATAAAAGAAAATAATTTTTAAGCTAGATGAGCCAAATGTAAACAATACAATTTCCACAAATATAGTACAAGAACAATAAACCTGTGAATCCCCACGAATTTCTATAATTAGTTCAGGCTTAAGGATGCAATTTAATCAAGCCCGAGTTATGCACAACTATAGCAAAGTCATGGGACCATTGATATAGCTTGGAATAAATTACAACTCCATGATATAGGTGTTGGGATTAATTGAATGAATCATATTATTAGATTGCTGGGAATAACAAATTAGCAATGATTGATAAGTGAATAATGGACTAATCATTGGTTGCCATTTGCCAATGATTGGCTGGCAAAGAAAGGAATCAAAATGAGAGCAAAGTGAATATCACAATTTGAAACACCTTGATTTGATAAAACATAACTTTTGAGAATCTATTTGATGTACCAAATGTTTTAGGAGTTACTAGTGGATACAACCAAGATTGGTTCGAATGTTGAATTCGTAACCATGGAACTACATGTACCGTAATAGGGACACACTCCAAGGCTATGCCGGGGTTTGTGGGATAAACTTTCCCATGGAGAGGGCAAATGATCATTGCTTATAGTGATGAGGTTAAGTTTCCGTACTATGGGAAGCCACCAGGACAAGTAAGATCAAATACTTGTAATGGATTGATCACCTAGCGTCGTTATCATTGCCGGTGTTCGGTATAGTGTTCCCGGTTAAAGGCAGGTAGGGGTGTGCATTCGGTTTTTCGGTTTGGTTTTGTATTATTCGGTTTTGTTTTTTTGGTTTTCGGTTTTGTAAAAGTGTAATCCAATCCGAGCCAAAATAAATTTAGCTTGGTTCGGTTTTTCTCTATTCGGTTCGGTTTTTTTTGGTTCGGCTATTCGGTTATGTTAATAATTAATAATATAATCAAAGTTATATTTGCATGTTGAAAAAAATAAAAATTATATACAAGGAGAAGTAATAATATTGAATGAATTAAATATACTTTCTAATATAAGTCACAAATAAAATATTAAAACACAATACCTAAAAAGTATATCAATAGATGTCCAAACATAAAATATAAACTAAATCATAATTACTTTTTTAGTTTTTTATTAGAGTATTATAAGGGTTATAGTTATATATATAATTCGGTTTTTTGGTTTTTATTTTTTTAAGTCCGAAACCAAACCAAAAAACTAAAAAAAGTAATTCTTAATCCGAAACCAAACCAAAAATCCAAAAATCCAAAAAACCAATCCAAATCAAAATTTGGTTTGGTTTTTCGGTTTAATCCGAATAATGCACACCCCTAAAGGCAGGTGTCGCTTATTTTTCTTAAGCTTGATGTTAAAGAACAATTTTGAAATATGTTTCACATTATTGTACTATTTCTTCGTCTAAATTGTTAATTGATATAAATGCTTCTTCTTATGTCAATTGTTATGCATGTATTCTTTAATTGTCTCACTTCTTGCAATAACGGTTAACGAGACATACTAGGTATGTGGAGCTTAGACCCGTTGGCCAAATTTCCATTTTTTGTTTTCAGGGACTGGACTTGTGCACCCGATACCTGTGGATAGGACAACTCCACATTTCCTTTGATACTTTTGATGAGACTCTGTAATTGCTTTCGTGGAGAATTATAATACTACACTTTCGGTTGAGTATTTCATTCTGCATCATAGAGATTCCATAGACAAAATAGTTATTATTTTTGGGTTGAAATTCCATGGTTACTCATATGGCATGCATGAATGGAACTCGTTACCTTGTGCATTTTCTTTCAAATGAAAGGTTGTCGATTTTAAAGAGCGTATTCATGATTCAATTTAATTTCTCAAATGATGGAATTTTATTTTGAAAAGACTTTCGCATGTATCTATTAAGCATATAGATGAGTTATTTCATATGGGTTGGTTAGCTCGGGCAAATAGAGCTCCGGGTGCGGTCACATGGATTTGGGGCGTGACAAAACCTAACTATAACTACAAAGTTTGACCTTAACAAAAATTATCTAAAATGCCTTCCTATTCACATGGTTAACTAGTTCAAAACAAAAGTTCACAATTTTTTTCGTTTTCATACCAACATCTTCCTATAAAGAAGTCACAACCTAGCAAGTATCTTCCATCAAGATACATCATTGCATCCATTGGCAAAAGAGATAATTAGAAAGACGAATCCTAATCATATTCTAACAGGTAGCACAAGAGTAGTAATCAACTTTTAGCCTCATTCTCAAATACATAGGATGTCTCAGATCCAAGTCAACAGGCATTAGCATGAATTAACAAGAGGACAACAGCGCAGCAAAAAAACAAAATAGAAGAAATGATTACCTAACACCGGCATCACCAACAATACCAATAGCCATTCCAGCAGAAAGACCAGCAAGACCACAAGCAAGACCAGAAGAGAGATGAGCATATCCATCAAACAGGTAATACGACTTTGTTTTGGGATTAATACCAGTACTAATAATAACAGCAATAATCAAACCATAAATACCCAAAACACCAGCCATAACCACCGGAACAATGGATTTCATCACCAGCTCCGGTCTCATCACTCCCATAGACGCCACTCCTACACCACTCTTCGCTGTTCCATACGCTGCTCCCATGCCTACAAATTGTTCAACAAAATGAAAATTAGATCTATAACAAGTTGTTGCCATGTGATCCGGAGTTCATGTAACAGCCTCTTGCAGAAATACAGGATAACGTATGCGTACAATAGACCTTGTGGCCCTGCCCTTCTCCGAATCTCATGCATAGCGGGAGCTTTAGTGCATCGGACTGCTTTTATTTTAGATCTATAATATATTTGATGCAGATCTATAAACGGAGATATTGAGAACTTACAGGAGAATACGAGGGCCGCAGCAGCGCCGAGGAAGCCGAAGAACGGAGCAGTTTCATCACCGCTGAAAGTCGACATTGTTCGATCGGAATTTGGATCTGAGAAATTGAAAGATACAAAGGAGAGAGAGGCTCTTTTGATCTGTTTTTTTTTCTGCCTAAAAGAAGCAAATCATTGAAATCTCGTTGATAAATAATGTCACCTTCATACACGTGGCTTTCGTGTTCTGATGCAGTTGAGATTTGAGATTTGAGATTTTTTCTTGTGTATTTTGTAGTATTGAGAAAAATGAAATGATAATTAAAATTATGTTAAATTAGTATCATCTAATATGCTTAAATAAATAATTTATGACTTGTAAGTTGTAACTTAGTTTAATAATTTTAAATTTTACTACTTAATATAATATGTGCACCATTTAAGTAGAGATTTAAATTTAAACAAAAAAGAACTTAACAATTACAAAATTATTTCAATTAAAAAATATAACTAGTACTCGTTTAATAATGATATAAAAGAAAAAATGGAACAAGATTTGAGATGAATGCTATAATTGGTTGAAACTATATTCTATTGTCTTATAAGAGGATCAATATGTCTATCTAACGTCTAAAAATGGGATTATAACTTTGGTTGATTTTCCTGTAATATATATGTGGAGTCCAATTTTTAACAACTATTAAGATCGTCTCCTACTCTTTTTTCAATTCAGTACTTCCTCAAAGGATTCGCTACCTGCAAATACATCTCTTCTCAACTCCTGCTCTCTCATCAATGATCTTCTAGTTTATTTTTCTCCAGCTTTTTATATCATCTTCCATAGCATGCTATTTATTTGTGTTTTCTTTGTGCTTCGTTATTTGTCTTTGAGGTATTTGAGAAAACTGTGGATTTAATATACAGAGAAAGACCTAAATTACCCTTCAAGTATTGAAAATAGTACAAATATACCCTTCTTTCACCTTGGGCTCTAAAATGTCATTTTCATTCACATTTGGGCTCTAAAATACCCTTGTCACCCACCTTTGGGCCCTATTTTGTTCTTTTCCTTAACAAACTCTTTAGGAAAAATGATTAGGATTTTCATTTAATATGTAACAATATTTTATTTGTTGAAATTTAATTAATCAAAATCTATTAACTCATAAACCTAATTGAATCTATAAAAGTAATTAATTATTTTAATCATAATTAAGACTTATTTTTAAATTATTAAATCTTAGTCATTTAAATTAAATCTATGACATATGTCTCTAATTTAAATAAGAACTTGAAAAAAGTGGAGAGATAAGAAATGAAGAGGAGCTAAATCTGGGATATCAATTAGGTTTGTAAGTTAATAGATTTTGATTAATTAAAATTTCTACAAATAAAATATTTTTACATATTTAATATTTTTCCGGGGGTCTATCGGAAACAGCCTCTCTACCTCACCTCTGAGGTAGTGGTATGGTCTGCGTACACTCTACCTTCCCCAGACCCCACGCTGTGGGAATACACTGGGTATGTTGTTGTTGTTGTTGTATATTAAATGAAAATCCTAATCATTTTTCCTAAAGAGTTTGTTAAGGAAAGGGCAAAATAGGGTCCAAAGGTGGATGAGAAAGGTATTTTAGAGCCCAAAGATGGATGAAAAGGACACTTTAGAACCCAAAAATGGAAGAATGATATATTTATACCATTTTTAATATTTAAAAGGTAATTTAGACCCTTCTCCATTTAATATATAATTTTACATAGCTAATTTTTTTTTCTTCAATACTTCTAAGAGACATAGTTAACACAACTACCATCATGTCGATCTCTGCTGCTCAAATCTTTCTAAAGATTGTTTCTATCTTCCTTCAATATTATCCCTAAATTAATAGTAGTGTTGCTTCATAAAAGAAGTTAAAGTATAGTATATATATTTTTAGTTAACTAGATACTCCTTCCAATCCATTTTAAGTGAATTTTTGATTTTTTTTTAATTATTTAAAATAAGTAAATTGTTCAAAGTTCAAGAGAATTGTAAGAACTTTTTTTCATTCTTTTTAATGAGGTTCTTAAATATTATTTTATATTTTTTAGGTGATAAATTACTCTACTTACAAAGATTATTTTTACTTTTAATAATAGTTTATGAATAATTAAAAGGTTAGTAGTGAAAAGTAGTATTCAAATTTTATCTTAAAATATTTTTTTGTATGTATTATATTAAAAATTCACTAATATGAACTAAATGAAGCATAAAGTATAAATTAATATAAGGAAAAAAGAACTTTCTAAACAACAATGGAATTACCTTTTCCGAGTAGGAGCATATTTATTTCAGGGCCCAGACGGACGGTTGGCCCATATCCAAATTCCTCTTAGTGGGCCGGCTAAACAACAAAACAAATAGACCCATACCCGGAAGCCGTCCCCCATCAAGCATCAAATTCTTGCTCTCTACTTCACGAACTCCTCACATTCTCTTTCTCTCACGGAATCAAATTCGTATGTTTCTCTTTCTTTTTCTCTCTCAAATTTCTCCCTTTTTCTGTATGATTTTTAGTCCTTTTGCGATGATCCTTATTGGTCAAACACGAATTTTACTGAATTGGATGAGTTATCTGTTTGCTTCGGTTGCATATAGAAAAATTCTAGTCTAATATTTACAGTTCCTGCAATTTTTACGAGTTAATAGATTTTCTTATTTGTGTGATAATTGCTTGAACATGTGATTGTATGCTAAATTTTGTGAAAAATCTGAAATAGTACTAATTATGAGAAGCCTATCGTGAGTTAACCAATGATCAGCCATTGTATGGGATGTGTTTCTTCTTTTTGTTGTTGTATGCTACTTGGAAAGACTATGTTTTTGATAATATTGTCTTTTTGGTTTACTGTTCTTTTATAGGTTAGCTGAGACAGTTGAGTTCGAGGTACTCTGAGATAGAAATCATGGTAAATTTTCTGATCTCCGCGGTTAATATGCAGCAATAGTGTTATTGATTCTCGATATATGGTTGTACTGATATTTTTTTAGTATAACTTAGTAATACTATACCATCTAAAGAATAAAAAGACAGCCCGGTGCAACAAGCTAGGGCAAGGGCCAGGGCACATTAGATTAAGCGGAAGTTGTGTTTCTGCTAGAGGCTGGTTTAAGAATATCATCTAATAATTTGTTCTCTCGTATATAAGATGGAATTGGATCCTGACTCAGGGGTTTCTAAATGTAATTAGAGCTGATGATCTAAGTGCCAGCTTAGGGAGCGCTGAATTTGTGAATTGAATGTGCATCTGTAGGGTCTCACTTCCTCCTTCCGGGGATAATCCCAAGAAAAGAGGAGGAAAATGGCCTCTATGGTAGTTAGTAAGTTGAGTACATTAAGTTACAAAAGTTTGTTCTCAGTTATCAAAACTCAAAATCACGGATGACAGATTTCTGAGAGTCAGCAGTTGTATATTTGATTCATACGCTTGAGTAAATATCGAGATTAAGGATTTCCATTGATGTTCCTACCAACAATACACCAGGATGAAGTAACAAAAAACGTAATGGGTATGGATTAGATGTTTTGCTACTACTATTTTCATTCTTTTGCTCTATTGTTCTTCAATTATTCGAGTGAGATTCATCTTAAAGCGATACATTCCATGGAAAGAAATTACAGACAGTTCGCAGGAGAGAGCAAGAGAGTGGGCTGATTATCCAAAAGCCTGGTCAATGATTCAAATGATGCCTCTTGGAACATCATTTTTCAAAGGGCTAAAAAGGTGGGTCAAAATCCTATGGCGTTTAGGTTTACCCTTCAAATCCACTACTTTGCTAGTCTACCCAAATGGCTGCAAACAAACGACCTTGTTTCAAGATCCACAGGCCCATATCCTGTCTCCAAAGAAACCTTGTAGACCTGCAACAGAAGCAAAGTTTTGCTTATAGAAACATGCTATTGAGAGTGCATAACCTTTAATTGGAACTGGCTAAACTAACTTGCTTTTCTATTAGCTTCCCTGAACACAGGCAATCATCAAATACATCTACCTTCAAAGGAGTGTTTTTCTTTGTTGAAAGGCAGTGTTCCTTGTTTGATGTTATTTATTTCTTTTTCGTAGCCATTTAAAAAGTATCATTTTCTCTGTTGACATATATCTATGACATTAGTGTTATCTTCATTTGACATTATTGTACTTTTTGATTTGTGATCTGCAGTTTTTTGATGGATATGGATATCATGGAAGATCATTTGAGCAGACGTACCGGTGTTATCCTGCATCATTTATTGATAAGGTTGGAATACTTTTGAAAAGACAAATTTTGTTTACTACTCTAATCTACTGTGGTAATTACATGTGAAGGTTTCACAAAATTCTCCTCGTTCATTTGGCTTCCATTAGATTGTCATTCTCACAAAACTTTGCTTCAATCATCTTCATTTTTTCATTCTTCTAATATAGGTCTATGATTTATTTTGAGATAACTATCTAGGAGAACTTTCCTCAAAAATAATTTTTAAGTCTCGTTACATCTTATTTCCGCAGGTTGCATCATGTGCATTTGTTGTTGTTAAAGAGAAGGGGGTTGACGGAGGGACTGGATTTTCTTTTATTAAGGGGAAGGGGGAGGAATTTAACTGTTTAGTAGTTCTTCTTGGTATAGTTGTACGTTGAAAGAAGTCTTCTTTTTACCTATGTGCATATATATGTGGTGGGAGATGGGTCGTATATGTGTATTAAACTTGCATTTCAGATGTTTGTCCCACATAGTGCTTCGTGGCAAATTATATTTGCTTGGTATTTAGTTTCTGTTACTTTTTCTTTAATTCTGATCATGTCTGTTTCATACTTTGCAGCCACAAATAGAAAATGGAGACAAAAGTAAGTAATGTCAATAGTTCTTTTTGGATCTGCGGTAGGTTAGTCGAGCCATCAAGTCTTATGTTGTTTTTTCTTTATTTTTTTTTCAGTTATAATGCCTCCCTCTGCTCTTGATCGTCTAGGTCAGTATCCTTGTTCTGTATCTTGCCATTTTCAGTTATTTGGATTTTGCACCTTTATCAGTTGGCAGCTGGTTCTTTTCCTAACCGTATACAACATTGAATGTAAAATTTTGTAGCATCACTACACATTGATTACCCAATGTTGTTTGAGCTTCGAAATGCTACCACGGAACGGGTTTCTCACTGTGGGGTTTTGGAATTCATTGCAGAAGAGGGCATGATATATATGCCATATTGGGTACATGTCATTTCTGTGTAATTCTATTTTCTTGGGTTCAGTCCAACTGCTGTGCATAAACTTATTTTACTCTGGACCTTGTAGATGATGGAAAATTTATTCCTACAAGAAGGCGATATTGTGACAGTGAAAAATGTAACTCTTCCTAAGGGTAAATATGTCAAGCTGCAACCCCACACAAAGGATTTTCTGGATATTTCTAACCCAAAGGCCATGTGAGTTTGCTGAAACTTTTTTTAAGTAACTTTTCTTGTGGCTCGGTTCTGTTTTATGCTAGTGTTTGCAAAGCCCCATTGTTTCTGCATAATTTCTAGAATTCATGGCACACTCAAAAAGAAAATTCAGCAAGACAAAAGAAGTGCTCGCTCTGTCCCAATTCACACTCTCTTTTGGGGGGGCATGATTATTGAGTTAAGAATTGAGACTTGTGTAAAAATGAAAGTGGGTCCAATGGCTGTAGATGAAGTAAACTTTTTGAAATTAGTTACTTCTGTAAAGTATAAAAGTAGGTTCCATAGCATATTCTGATATTAACAGGATATTGTAAAATTATCAAATTTTGTAGGTAATGAGTTTACCTGACAGGTTTGGAAAAGAACATAAGAAGTAGGAGAATAAATTGGAAACAAGTATAGGAGATAATGATCATCAAAATAGTAGAGGGGTTTGGTAAAAAATAAGAAGATCAAGTCAGTCCATGTTTTTGAGTTGAAGGAGAGATCACAAGACTAATTCACTGGGATTGACACTTTATTGTTGGTATAGATAGATAATTACTGAACATAGAGTTTGATAAGTCTAATTCCAAAGTTCACTAGTTATTGTTCTTAATGAGTTAAAAGCTGACTTAATTTTGAAGTGAGATTGCTTCAGCAAATAGGTGTATAAGAACTTCGTAGAGCAATATCACCTCTTTGTTGCAGGATTAACTTTTTCTGAGATGGTTTATGAGGTAAAAGTTTCCTTGTAGGACTAGAATTACCAATGGGAGTCCTTTGGAAAAAGAGAAGCATTATGTTATCCAGGATTGAAGTTCTTTTGTCTGACATGTATTTAAGTAGGGGAAAAGGGCCTAGGGGAGGAGATAGGGATCCATCCAAGGAGTGCTTATGGTTCAAATACTTCCCGAATCAGTTTTTCTCCGTTATTCTTTAAATTGAGAGAAAATGATGGTGCAATGCAGTGGTCGATATATCTGCTTCTATGAGTACAGGTGGAATTGAATCGTATTGAGGGATAAACATGAATATATAATTAGTTCCGTCTGTGTTCCATTCATGAACATGAACAGGATTGGCTTCCTGATGACCTAATCCATAGTGTTACACCTATTCTATAATTGCTATATTATTTGTATGTTTCCTGCTTGAACACTAAGCATAGATAAGGGAGATGATTGACAAGTACAATTTATTTTCATTTTCCTATTTGAATTAGAAGAGTTACATCTGCTAACTGGTTTAACCAATATTTGTTGGTTCAGTTGCTTGTTAATTTACTCTCATTTGCAAAATACCCGCATATTAATGGAGGCTTTGAAGTTTGACTTCTTTCCTTTTCTGATGCAGCTTGGAGACAACACTCAGAAACTTTTCCTGCTTAACCACAGGAGATAGTATTATGGTGGCTTACAACAATAAAAAATATTATATAGATATTGTGGAGACCAAACCTTCTAATGGAATAAGTATTATTGAGACAGACTGTGAAGTAGACTTTGCTCCCCCACTTGATTATAAAGAACCTGAAAGAATGGCGCCTTCTCGTCCAAGCAAGGCTCCAGAAGAAGGTGCAGATTCTTCAAATTTACTGAAATTAATTCTCTGTCTTCACAAATTCTAGTAGTAGCACATATTGCTTACTTTAGTTGATCATGCTGTGATATCCTATCAACAAACAACTCCACATTTCGGACATATTTAATTGTCCTTTCGGAAATACTGATGATCAACTCCTAAAACCTATTCAAACTCTTTTATCTTATACTATTCAAATGGCAGCATCTAATTGAGACGAAGGCAGTATCTTGTATGGTTGTGGAGACCAGTTCTACAAATTCTTAATCACTAGTTTGCATGGGTATTGCAATTGCCCAACGTTCTACACCTTTAAATTCATTTATGATCTGTACATTTATGTGGTTAAAAAAGGATGCACTAAGCTTCTGTGCTGTAAATTTATGTTGTTCACGGTATATATTGGACTTGAATATCCTAAACTGGAAAACCTTTGATCAAGAACGCGTCATCTTTCATTTTATCTTTGGACCTCTTGGAGATGCAAAGATTATGATACTTCCAGGTTGGGATGTTTGGTGATATTGTTTGGCCAATTGTTATTTCGCCGGTGTGGTGCAGTTCTAGGACTTCATTTTTCATTCATAATTGTTTCTTCCTGTAGATTACTGCAGAACTTGCTCTATATCTTAACTTTTCTGTAGCTTAATAATTCTTCGCTCATGCAGTTCAAGAGGAAGCAGCAGAAGTTGAGCCAAAATTCAACCCTTTTACTGGTGAAGCGAGACGTTTGGATGGGAAACCCTTAAAACAGCAAACTCCAGCTTCTTCCTCTTCTGGGTCCTCAATCAAGCAAGCCGATGTTACTAATGGTGGTAAGAAGTCTGCTGCTGCTCCAAGCTCCCAAAACTCCAGTCGTCAGTCACAAGGGAAGCTTGTATTTGGTTCAAATGCAAACCGCGCTCCTGAAAAACAGAAGGTTTTGTCTTTCCCTCTCTCTACATATGCTAATGTTCATATAAATTATCTTCGTTTCTTCCTTCTTTTCCCTTTCGGTTCCTTATTATATCTGGTCCCAGATTATAAGAATCCAATACAAAAATTATACATCAGCCTGTTAATGCTCATGTCCATTTGCAGGAACCTGTGAAAGAGGAACCTCAAAAGAAAGAAGAACCCAAGTTTCAGCCATTCTCTGGGAAAAAGTACTCCTTGAGGGGTTGATTGATTGCACAGTAACCATTTCTTTTGTCAGTCAAATATCTGAATTATGTTAAACTTATTGTGTAATCTATACATTTAGGTTTCATTGACTGTGGCAAATGATGGAATGTTGTTCTCCTAAATTTATTCAGGAGGGTGATCTTAAAAATGGTTGGCTGGCGATGCATAATTTGTTTTATCACTATTTTCGTTTTGATCACCGTATTAGTGTAGTTATTTATTTTTAATTTCTTAGCTTATAATTATCACTAAATTTTGCAACTAATCTTTCCTAGTTCGATTTAACTAGCTACACTGCACTTTGGGATGGTCAGTTTTTGAGCTGCCGATCAAAGCACGGCCACGACTTCAAAT
Organism: Jaltomata sinuosa; assembly: GCA_003996215.1. NCBI lineage: Eukaryota > Viridiplantae > Streptophyta > Magnoliopsida > Solanales > Solanaceae > Jaltomata > Jaltomata sinuosa. The sequence goes on from QJPP01007255.1 coordinate 228,178, forward strand.
GTAACTTATAAGTGGTTATGTGAATCTAATGAACGATTCATGTAGTTCAAACTTTCACAGTTTAAGTGTGGAAATTTGTGGAAGTTCCAAACATACAAATGGTTTTTGGAGCTCAAATCTTTATAAAATTCAAATCCATGAACGATTTTTGGAGTTTATGTGTTTTAATTGAGGGTATTTTTATCAAAAGTTTATTTCTAGGGTCGTTTAGTAGAGTGTATAATAATAATACTGAATCTAAAGAATCAATCAAGATATAATATATAGGTCATATCTCTGTAGCAACTGATCTTTTGCATAAACAAAAAAAGAAAATTTGATTCCTCTCTCACTCATGATAAAAGCCAAGAGTTTGCTCGAAGACATCCTTTACTTTTTAGTAATAATCTTTCCAATCATTTAGGCGGGGATAGGTTCATAGGAGGACTTGGTTACATAGGGAGGAAAGGCTTAAATAGAAGCGGTTGGTTTACGCTCGACTTGGAAGAGCCTACCGAGCCCAGAGTAGTCCCCAAAGATGGTTGGCCAGTCATGGTTGGGAGGAAGGTTGGCGGGTTGCAGAATTAGTTATGCTGAGATTATTTCTTATCTACTTTGATTTAGCGTGTTAAGGATAGTTTTGTCTTTAACTAAGCTTATTCATGTATTAGTACTAATACATGTATTACTTGTAGATAGGCTGAAAATGAAGGATTAAATAATATCACCACTAACAGCAAAAATTGATTTATTTTAATTTGCTAATAGTCCCCTAATATATAAAAGAAAGTCATCCATAATGATTAGACCTCATAAAATTCATACTTTTTGTGAGAAAGAAAATCAAATCGAAAACCTCTCTTTTTTTTCATTTTATTTTGCTCAGGCAATTACCAGTCCAAGTTCTCAGTCTAGGGTTTAATAAGGTAAAGGGGAGTAGACAATAGAGTGGTGGGTTCAAGAAACCGGAAAATGGCGATTACACAGTGGTGCAGCACAGCAGCGAGGAGAATGATGATGATGGCTATTGAGCAACGAATGTCATATTCATCTTTAGCTTCCCCATCGGCGGCGCCGATGGGAGGTCCGATCCTGTGCGGCCGTGGGGACAAGAGGACGAAGAAAGGGAAGAGATTCAAAGATTCATATGGAAATTCAAGACCTAAAAAGGAGAAGAAAATCGAACGCATCAAGGATAAAGTTGAGGTCCCCAGGTCTACCCCTTGGCCTCTTCCTTTCAAACTCATCTGATTCCTTAGCGTTTATTTTCTCTACCCCCAAAAAAAAAAATTGTCTTGTTTTTTCTTTGCAGTTTTTGATAAGAAGAATTATGTTTTTCTTATGATGAATCTGAATGTATTGCTTATTGTGTTTCAATTGTTTTGTTTAGCTTCGCGATTTGCATACAAATGTATTATCATATGGCAATCCAAAATTAAGTGTTCTAGGAGTTAAAAATAAATGATTGCTTACATAGGTGCCTTATCAAAACTCACTTTTGGTTATTTGATGTCATAATACAACTCAACTCCACTATTCATCAATCCCAATTTAGTTGAGGTTCGGCTATCTTTAATTGTGTTTACTGTTGTCGTAATGCAAACTTTCCTGTTTTATCTGGTTTTGGGACTGTGATGCGTTGCACATATGCAAATTTAGTCCAGAAAGCTGAAGATCCAAAATGGGATTAGTTCAGGTACTGCTAATTTTGCCTGCTCATCAATAAAGATCTAAACTTCAGAGACATCAGCATCTCTGTTGCCCAAATTTCGGCTGTAAGAGATACCTTTTGCTCTAATAATTCTGCAGGAAATATTGTGGTGTGATGTATATTTGCTTTCTTTGGTTGATGTGACTTTATGAGCTGATCTAGTCTTTTGCCCGAATTAAGATAGTGTAAGATTCAAATGGAAATATAAACCAATGGAGAAACAAGGATATGGATTTGCTTTTATTCATATTACCAATAGTAGTTACTGGCTCGAAGGATTCATCTATAGTTTTAGAAAGCCATTTATGACAGACAACAGAACTGTTCTCATATATGGGCGAGAATCAAACTTATTCTTCGAGCTAGAGAGAATTCTTTAGAAAGAGTTGCAAAGCTCTACTTCAAATATCCTTGAGGGGGGAGGATAGAGAGAATTGACTGGACGAAGTCTGCAGCTTTCAACATTGAACTTCATGTTTCGGTGTGTGTGACATCCATCCTCACGATTTCTTTAAAACTGAAGCTGAGCAAGATATTTTCTCTCCAATTGGTAGTTTTCATCTCATTAGATCAACTTGTGAGAAAGATTGACACCTTTCTTAAGTGACATTTAATTGACTTAAATACTCATGCTGGAGTACATACATAATGGTTTACTCACAGATTCGAAGTAAAGGCAAAAGACTGCAATTGTGCAAAGGGGCCAGGATGATCTCCCCCCTACTCTTTGTTAATAGATATTAGAACTGGTATAGACACAGAGAACTGAATGAAGAATAATCAATTGTGATGTCTAATGATTCTGCCAATTACGGCCTTATGCTGAAATTGATCTTGTTATGTAGACACTGTGATACATACGTTGTGCAGAGAAATGAGTGTGCTTGTTCTTATGGAACATGCAACACAACATATAGGACGTCTTCTGAAGAGGGTGAATCATGCATCTTTTATAATCCAGAACTAATAGGTTGCTCCCATAGGCCGTGAAAGTGCATCAGAAAGGATGGTTTTTATTTGAATTTTTCTTGCATTCATTTGTTGTACAAGGATAAATCATGTGCAAACGTGATATGGTGTATGAGGACCTTTTCCAAGGAATCACATATTCGTCGAATGAACTTGACTTGAGTCGTAATGGGAAGCCTGCAGTTTGGGGGCTGGGGTGGGAAGAGTTTGTTGATCTTTCAATCTAGCATTTTCTTTTCAGATGAGAACCCTTTTCGGGTTTTATTGGAGAGAAGCTTCATTTGAGGATTCTTTAATGCGAAGGCCAGTAAAAGATTATGAATTTTGGATCTAATTACAAATTTGACAATGACCCAGTTGGTTACTACTCATAAAAAACACTTTCCTTTTTGGCCTGTTGCTACAAAAACTGTACAGTTTAAAATGACGGAGTTTACTGAAACCTAAGAGAACGAAAACCCAAATCAAAACAAATAGAAAGCATGAGTTGCAAAGCCATCTGTTGTCTATTACTCGACCAAATGAATTTGTTATAGAAAGACAAACTTAGTTATGTTTAGTTAATTTGAAGCAGGGAAAGACGACGTTGTAATTCTTATTAATTTTCATGTTGAAGGCATTAGTTGATTTTATTAGTAGATAAATTGATAAACAAGAATAAGAGGGTGTTTGAATTGACTTATTTTTAAGTGCTTTTGGCTTCTAAACACTTTTAGTTGACAAGGCATCAATTATATTTCTTTTTACTGCAGAACTTTTACTTTGCTGTATTGGTGCTGTATTGGCCATTCTATCTCGTTTCTAATCCAAACTAAAATTTCAAGAGAGAAGTACAGCAGATCTATTCTATCTGCCAAACAAATGGGGTAGCTATTTGTCCGTCCATTCTACCATAAAAGGCAAGTATACGAGTTTTTAACAAGAAATTGTTCAAACAACATGTTAGTGATGGCTCACAACCATTATCGCAAAAAAACAAAACTGGTAGAACATGAGTCATGATTATTGAAACCCGATAAATTGCAATCCAAACAAATCCTCACATGTGTCTATTTCAAATCAAAATCTGACATTTATTTTTGCAGTTCTTGGTATGCAGCTCACAACTACTAAACGATCGAATTTACGTGAGCATAGTGCCATGCCAATTCCCATTTCTCTAAACATCAAACCAGAAAACACATTTAACGTCTCATTGTTCAAAGTTAGCGAAGCAGATGGAATTACTAAAAGAAGCCGAGACAGGACGCTACTCTCCTTGCATGCCTGCAATTTTGGAATCTGCCACCAAAAATATGAAAATGTTCAATCAAATGGCAAAATTTACAAATATAGATCTTTACCAATGTCTCCGACATTATTCAGTTTTAGTCACTGACATGTTTTAAGGTGAGAAACATAAACAGCACCAGACAAATAAAAGTGAATTGAAATTACTTGCAATTTATGACATGTCGTGCATGCCAGAGTGCTGAAAATACTTAACTAGCTCTAGATTTTCCAAGAGTCGGGCCAAAATATTCTTCTAAAATGTTAAAAGATGTTAGGGTGTCTTTTCAGTTGTTGGTGTTGGTGTGTGTGTGTGTGTGGGGGGGGGGGGGGGGCTAAACATGACGAGAGCTATGTTGCTCGGACTCTTCAAAAATGCCCCCGGGTGAGAGTTGAATCCTACAAAAGTAGTGTATTTTGGAGGACCTGACACGGGCGTGGCAACATTTTAGAGAGTCCGCAACATAGGATGAGAGTATAGGGCACAGCAAATGTGTGAAGATGCACGAATTAACATGATTCTACCTTTTATTCATTTCATGGGAGAATATCATACTAGTTCAGCCTCTTCCTTGCCATAGTCATACACTATCTCAATCTGCATCAAGAGCCAACGAGTTATTACACATTAAAGGATCCATGAAGTTTGCTTGGTGTAACAAGCATAGAAGAATTTGGGTGGCGTACGACACCAAATTAACATTTTTCGTTTGTGGAAAGGTAAATAGTAATTTATTGATCAGCAACAGCATGTTGGTGCTGCAGAATTCAAAACATGATACGAAAAGCAAACAAATCAGAAGTATTGTCGATTCTGTAGGGAACTAATGAACTCTATCATGGCTTCTATGTCGTTTACATCAACTCCATAATATACCAAAACAAAGCAAACTAATACAGTTGTATTGTAACTTTATAGTCCAAAAGACACCTCCTAAGTGATTGCATTTGGACCATACAAATCCAACAAGTTTTACCCTTCTTTTATTTGTTGTTCCGGCTCCCTCTAGGGGATACTTTTTTAGGGTCAAACATGGTCCTAAAATGGATGAGATCTGGATTCAGATCAATTATTTACACATTGAGTTAGGTTAAGTAGGTCATGGAAGAGAGAGAATAGAGGAAAGTGTAACATTTGGACCAACATCAATCCAGATCTAACCCGCTTCAACACTAATCTTTTGGACCACAACTACTCCCGATTGAAATTTCTCCAAGATGGAGGAAATACAAGAAATGTCACTGAGTGGATCCCTCGAGAAGGAAATGGGGAATAGGGACAACCAGAAATATGGAAGCAACCCATCCTGAAAACTGACAAGACAAGGAACTGCATAGGGATAATATAAAAAAAATGAAAGAGCACAGGGGTGGGTGGTATCATTTACAATGAGAAGTGTCATCTTGCTGTTGTTGAACACCAAAATGTAGGGAAGACAATGCCCAAGGACCGACAGATTGTTCTAGTGATGGGGAGTTTTCTGATGTCCAACTTGACATGTCTGTAGCAGAAGAAGAGATAGAAACAGAAGGCTTTTGCCGTCGGATGCCATTGCAAGAACTGGATGTTAATAGGTTCAGGTACAAAGAGGAAGATCATAGGCTATGCCAAAGCATGAGCTGCAAAGATTGGAGGGCCATATCGATTATCATATCAGACAAATTGGAATTGGTTAATATGGATAACCCAGTGCTTTGAGATTTTGTATGTGGGTTGATGTACAAATCTCTGAGTTAAAAAAGAATGTGGGCCAATGCAGCAGGCCCTGGATACGTTTCTAATAAAATTATCCACTAACCAAAAAATTACAACTCTTGCCTTAATGATCAAGCTGGGGTCAAATAAGGACTTGACTTGTATGGAGGGAGCAGAAAATCAAAATACTCCTTTCATCATAATATCCTCGTCCTGCTTTTCTTACTACTGTTGTAGATTTCCATCTAAATATTAATTTTTTTGAAACTGGTAACTTCAGATTTCCTTCTAAATATTTAACAGTAGTACAACTAAGTATGACACCGTATTCCTATGACATTGATGTGACATCTTTTACACAGTTTAATATTTAACTAATTTAATACGAACAAATTGGTTAAAACGGAGCAAAAATTCCTCATGAATTATGAATATACTTAACCTAAACCACCCGTTGTAGTCATATGAATCTAGGAAAACAACGATAAAATCTCAGATAGCAACTCATCATGAGATAATAAATATCAATTCATGTCCTGACATTGCCCAAATAAAGAATGAACTACCAGTCGTAAACAGGTAAAACCATTAACAGTTGAAGATTACTCCTGACGGTATTTGCAGAAACTGACGAAACAGCAAAGCAAATGGCTTAAGCAACTAGTGTAAACTGACACACCTTTTTTTTGACACAATGAATGTGAATGATGTAAGCAACTAGCATAAACTGACACATTGAACGTGATGTAAATAAATGTTTAAGCGAATTACCCCTTCTGGCGGCACTGGATTTCTGTTGAACTTGGAACCACCAGGTGCCCATGGAACTGCTCATCATCAAAAGACAAAAACTATTACCAGAAGTCTAAGCAAGAAAGAGTTCATTCAACTTTTCATGTTTCCACAACTTATCACATATCCGAAGTGTGTAAAAAAATCTCAGACTTTTTTCTTTCAAAATCTAATAATAAGTTGGTTTTATGTGTGGTCCTTTCGTATCCATTCACACAAAGAAAACTATAATGTCAGATGCTTACTGCTGTTCCATATTTAACAAAAGTTGCATGAACAAAAAAGATAATCACACAGTCCAACAAAGAAACATGCAGAGGTAAGTAGGACAAGAAATAAGGTAATCACTTATCAGTTAGCATCTTCAAACTTCAAAGTAGATAAAAATTAAAAATTTCAGATGAGATGTATCCTGTAGATATTTTTCTTTTCTTCCTTTTTTCTCTCTTGGTCCACTAGACATTTTATTATTAGAGGCAGTCTTTTTTCACATGAAAAACCATACTCCCTGAATCCAAGAACTTAGCACCCCAACTGTTGGGAGGATGTGAAAGATTTCAACAGAACTTATGCTGGCTATAATTTTTAAGAAAAGTTTCTAACAACGTTTCTTGTTGATAGCTGAGAAATCCCTGATGGCCAGTAGCGCACGATTTGAAATTTGGTGGAAAATGGGCTCCACCGTCTACCCTTCTCCACTCAAAATACCAGGCCTTTTTTATGATAATGTCAAAATACCAGGCTTTTCCTTATGATAATGTCAAAATACCAGGCTTTTATCTGCGACGTGTGCCTAACCCACACATTACAAGCTGCGGTCTTACAACTAGGCCAAAACCCTAACCCTGGGGACCTAGTTCAATTCAACACCTGCTTCTCATATAATACAGACTCCGACAACATATCCTTAACATGTTTGGTTCATTGGGTTGAAAATCCAGTTTACTGATAGCAAAAACTCATAAAGAATAATTGATAGTGAGGATTCATATAGCAAACATCAACTTGCTTGGGATTGAGGCGTAGTTGTTTGTTACGGAACTCATAAAGAAACATACCAATGTAAGGATCAGGGTGCCGCCACTTATTATAGGATGCTTCACCATCAGCTATAAGTCTATCAATAGTTTCAATATCTTCCTGGATGAAAGCAAACCAAAACAGAAGAAGATGAACTAACAGATAAAACTGCAAAAAATCAAACCTAATACAGGAAATATTTAACTACAGAAATGCAATTTCACTTGTTGAAAAAAGGATTGCAGCCCCTCATTCATTTGACCATGAAATTAGCCATCACTAAGATGAGACTGCTAGAGGTAGAGTCATATCTATCCATAAAGAACCTTAATGCAGAGTCCTCATTTCCAAAAAGTAACAATTCTCAACAAGTTTTTAACTGAGACAAAACTTTCTTACTGTACAGCAGAATAGACAACATTAAACTCACATCATTTCCAGTATCACTTGTACATCAAAATAGAATAGTACATGGCAAAAGGTGTTTTTCTTATACTGAAATGATCAAAACATTTCATGAACAAGTCACTCAATTTAAAAATAACCATATAAATTTTGATCCAAATATCGAGTTAAAAAAATATTATCCCACCAGAAAATGACAATTTGTATACTCCTAAAAGTGCTAGTACACATAAAAATCACAAAAAAAAAGGAAAAGAAAAATGAAATGAAGAGTTGAGGACTCTGTCCAGCCGAAAATAAATTTATTAAGCATCACTAATACTTCAATTGTATTTGACACTTCACAAAGGTGAATTCCTTTTTTTGATACAGACATCATCAAAACATTACACATGAACAAATCGCGCTGTATAACACTAACCATATAAACTTCACTCCGAACATCGAGCTGAAAAACATACAATCGTTACCAGAAAACGACATTTTTTTTCTGTAACTTGGGTACTGGAAAGCATAAAAATCACCTAAAAAGAAAAAAGGAAAATGAAAACAAACCACTTTTTTGTTGGCCTCGAATCTCTCCCTTAGAACATCCGCCTGTAACAATCAAACAAACAAACAAATGAATAAATACATAGAGATCGTGTGAAGGAAATGTGGAAAATCGAATCAATGGGAGAAACCCTAGGGAACATTTTATACATCGGGATAGAAGAGATGACGATGGACGGCCCAATTAAGAGTGTCTCTGAGAGCACGCCTGTACAGGATCCGAACCCTCTCCCTCTGCGATGCTCGTCGAGCTAGGAACGATGCCGATGCTATTCCGCTCATCGCTTTTCTCAATCTCTCTCGCCTCCCTCTCCCCTTTCTGGATCTTTCTCTTCTAAAATAAGAAAAAAAAGAACAATTCGCACAATGAGTAATAGGATTTATGTTATTTTAATGATTTATAGTCTTCTGAATTATGTTACATGATTATATAATTATCGAAAATAATATTTTTACCTCATAAAAGTAGTGGTAAAATTTGCGTATATTTTACCCTCTTTAAATTTTTTGTGAAAATTATATTGAATATGTTATTATTGTTAATCTATTACAATTAATTAAATTACATCTTTTATCGAACGAACAACGAGTTTATAAACAATGTCAAATAAAAATAAGAAAAACAATACGCACAACAAGTAGTAGGATACTGAATAACGTTTACTATCACTTTGGATTGGGAATCTAATTTAATAGAATTTTTCCACTCTTAAATAAAGATTTTGATTCAAGCTATGGAAATTAAAAAAATTCTAGGAGCGCTTCTCACTTAGGATCCGTCTTTGGTAGGATGTATAAGAATAATACAAGATATGGTGTGTTAATAATGACTGCATTAGTAATGATGGTATTAGTTGTGCTAAAAAAATTATTATGCAGTGTTTGGTTTGGTGTATTAAAAATAACATGCATTGCATAATTTCTAAAAAAAATATTTATAAAAATACCCTCCACAAATATGATAGAAAGGATATGAAAAAGGTTTGAGGGATAATTATATCTTTAATATGTTAATGCATGTATTAGAATCCATTGCATTACTAATACATGAAAATCCATGGTATTAGTAATACATACACAATAGAGTGTATAACTAATGCATAGATTGAAAAAGTGTATCAAACAAGATACTAACAATACACAAAGCTAATGCATGCATTAGATTTTCTAATACACTCTACCAAACGAACCCTTAATGTACCTTTACCCAACGACCCCTTAATGCATGCATTAAATGCCGGATTGGAGAAAACCCAACTAATAACCCTTTACCTAAATAGCTATACCTTGGAAATTGGGACGCTATAAAATTAGAAGAACATTGGTGTACATCTCATTGTTCTTATAAGCATATAATTAACAAATACCAAATAAATTATTAAAAAAAAAATAGCTTGAAGCAAAACAAGAAATTGAAAGAGAAATGGTGAGATACCCAATAGCTCGACTTGTTATTTGAGATGATATGACCAATCAGCTTTACATCCACGGAGAAAATGGGCAACGGAAAATAAGTTGAACCAAGATAATATGAAGATCAAATTCAGATAGTTACAAGTAAATTGGTTTTATAATAACATCATATGCCAGAAAAATTACTTTCAACACTTTCTCCAGTTCCAGAGTTAGATTGTTAAAAACATATCTAACAAAATCTAGCCAATGCATAATTCTGCTGACTAAATGAAAAACATTAACTACTATTACTATAAAATATGAAGCAACAAATTATAATTGATTCCCAGAGTAGTATTGCACAAACCTAAGCAAACTAATAAAGGAGACCGTACAATCCTAATCAGTGAATTGGCAAAACATGTATCGAATCCAATTCCATTCATAATAAGACTATTGCTAATTTCACCTATATCTTTCTTTTCCTACCGAACTTTCAAAAAGCTCAGATAAGGGATGCCATACTGTTCTTCCAGCCAAAAGATCTCCTGCTCTTCCGCGGAGGTGTAATGCTGAGTCCAAACATCTCCTTGAGGGCCGGACCCTGATCAGAGAACCCAATCAGCTTCGCGACAATGGCAGCACTCTCTATCACACGATTCAGATCTGTCTCATTCCAAAGACGATGAACTAGTTGGTGTCTCCTCCTTTTAGAGTTCAAACTTATGCCCCATTTCTGATATATTTCATTTCTTTCAGCTCCCTGTAACCTTTTATATATGAGCCTACTGAGCATATCTCTCTCACGTCTAAGAGCTTTGAGGCTGTTAAATCAAGAATGATATTCATATTAGCAGATGCTGCAGAGATGGTAGTTACAATATTGTCATAATACCCAGGTTATACATAAATTTTAAGCAAGTACTTTCAGTCTATATGGCTCTAACACAAGTTCACATTGGCATCACCGACACTTCACTTAAAACTGTTACTCCACATTAATACACACTACACGCACCAAAAGTTGGGACGAGAGTAGGAATATGAGAGAAGCTAGGTAGAGAATATACCTAGATGCAAGTGTGATTGTCTGACCGCCTTGCACAGCTGAATTTCCATTTGAAAGTATTTCCTTGAGGAAGGAAAGCCTTCTTACCTCTACCTCCATGTAAATAGAATCCATAGGATCACCTTTAAACAGCAAGAAGAAGTATGTCCTGTGGATCAATGAAATATGGCAAGTTTGCCATAGTCCAATGATCATTTTCTGTAGCCTTCCAAATTCAAGAGGCCAATCTGAAGGAGCCTCCAACGAGTCAAGCATTGGGTTCACTCCAACATTTTTGACGCTCCTTTTTGACTTTCCAGCCTCTTGAGCCTAACATAGACATTAATGCATGTAATTATGACAAAGTTTGAGATAATAACAGTTTATCCAAGTCATTAAACTCACGATTCACAAAACTTAAAGAGAGACCAAGCACATCACCTGGTGATTAAATATGAGAAAAATTTATAGCACATGCATCAGGTTCCGTCAAGTTATAAACTTAATGCTTACTGAACAAATAATTGCAAAAATAGCTTACACAATACTCTAAATTTGTTATGTATATACGCATAATTCAATCTGAATAGTTACTTTTGCATTGGCTAGCACAGTTACCCCGTCATGCCCACCCAAAATAAGAGAAAGCAAGAACTGATCATGGAGGCAGTATTTTTCATCAAATCGACCAAAGTAAAAGGATGCACCGAAACCAAATGCTGCAAACATGTTCCACTAATCCCATGCATATAAGAAACACACAAGCAGAAAAGAAAAGAGCGAGCAACTCTAAACATACAGCTGGAACCAAGATATTTCAAACCTTATCATGAAGTTGATTATCATAATCAAGCTTAGCCATCTCCTTAAGACCTGCCACAAAATTGTCAACACTCGGGATATCCTCATCTCCAGCGGCATTACTCCCATCCACAAAGGCACTACCAATGGAAGACTGTGAATCGTTTCTCGATAATTTAGATCTGTTTGCTCCATAAATTAATAGAGGAAGTTTCCAGTGCTTCCGTTGGAAACCCTCAGGTCTTCCTGGAAAATCCTTATCCAGCACATTAGGTGGGGTGGTCTGGTTTTCTTCAACTGTCTCAGAGTCGGGTGAAAGTGAGCCCATCATAAAATTAGCTCTACAGCTCCTGCTTCTTGTTAATTTCCGGCTTCTGGAACCTGATATACTTGCTGAAAGGGCAGGTGAAGAAGAATCATCAGGGAAAGGTCTGACAAGAGAATTGATTGTACTCTGGATATCTTGCATTTTCTGCTCCCAGGCCCCATGACGAGAACGACTGCTTGTGCTACTTGCTTGTCCAAGTAACATTGATGATTGCTGTTGGAGATCAGAATGTCTGATACTGGAAGCAGGAGGCATTGACATATTTGACAAGCTGATGGATCCAAAGGTTTGCTTTTCACTAGACTCATCCATCTCAATACATCGAACTTCCTTGCAATGGTCATCAGAATCTTCTCCTGTCAAATTTGCAGATTCTTTGTCCCTCTTCTGTTGATCAGAAGCAGGCACAGCATGGGATGTAGCATCACTTTCATTGTCCCTGGTGTAGGACTCCGCTACAGCTGATGAGCAAGACACAGAGCATTCATCTTCATATGTGTTCCCTTCGGAAGGTAGACTTGATATGTCCTGAAATTTTTTGAAAAATAAGTAACAGATAAAGGAACATCTCTAATGGATAATTCAAACACGTTACTTATACAAACCTTTTGGCTGGAGGTTTTATCACTTTTAATTGTCCGCAGCAAATCCTCAACCCGCGATTGAGCAAGATCACGTTGCTTAGTTAGTGCCCTCACTTCTTTCTCTAGCTGCAGATTTTTACCAGATAAACTATGTAAACATTCTATGAACGAAGGTGCGTCAATTCTAATTAAACTCCATTTTAATACAGCTGTGGAACCAACAATTTTTCAGATGGACAGATAAAATTGGGAGCTAAAAACACTTCGATTTATATAACCCTCGGAAATTTTTTGCTGTAACATGAAGCAAGGATGCTTTGATAAATTAAATGCAAAATAACTGAGGGAAGAATAAGTGAAATCAGCAGTTAGGTAAAAGCCTTGGCATGAACAGAAAATAGATTAACAATTGGTTCATCGGATCAATTCACTGCTTGTGTAACCAATCCAAAATCTAGTAGCTCAAATTTCCAGAAGAAGTAACAGTAGGAAAGAAGACTCGCCTTTTCAATCTGCTGGTCTTTCTTTCTCAGCAATACCACATGATCACAAGTAGTTGTGGGGGTTTTTAATTCACTCTCTAATCTAGCCAACTCTTTCTGCAAATGCTTCACCAATGTCTTGTCAGACATTACAACATTGACTTGTGCATTAGTGGTCACTTCTTTGGCACAACAGGCAAATAGAAGTGTATTTCGAGATTGTTCTACATGGGTTCGGGCAGGACTCAAGGTGCAGATTATGGCAGTTCTTGCATTGCCCCCCAAAGAAGGTTGTAAAATACGAGTTAGCTTAGAATCTCTGTAATTAACATGCCCATGTCTTCCCTTGCTGCAATTAAGATAAGTCGTTACATGCAGTGAAGCTTCAACAATAAGGTAGTGGAAAAGATGAGTTGTATGCACACACATGTATATATAAACAGTCAAAGGGCGTGATGGAAGTCCATAATGTGGTTAACACATCATTTCATGTACTGTTAAACATACACAATTCACATAGCAACACTATTCAATACCATAAAGCTTATCTTCGTTAATCTGACGAATGAAAAAAGAAAAAAAATCCCCAACTTGCAATGTGGACAGCAAAACTGAATTAATGTTTAAAGACCATTCAGACATGTAGCTAAGTGCAGCAAATCCAGATGTTTTAGCAAGATGACTTAAGAAACAAGCAATCAACCTTAGTTTGCGAATAACGGTACCCAAAGTCAACAAACTACGATTAATATGACAGCCTTCTTTCAGTCTCTGCCCAACTGACAGAGCCTGAGATGCACGTTCACTTCCTGCCAGATCAACAAAATTCTGCATTCAAAATTCATAAATTTTCCATCAGCAATTCATGCGTCCATGTCGAGAATGTCAATAAAATCCAAAAGTGAGCTAATTGATGCATACCACACTAGCAGAAAGAGTTGTTTTGTTGTCCTTCCCTATAAACTCACGAGCTGAGCTTTCAATTGTCTGAAACAGAAGAACAAAAAAGTATCAGAAGGATTCACAGGTCTCTATTCCATGATAGCATTTTACTGTTCCGGACAGAGAGAAGAAGACATGGCAATACCAACTTTATCAAAAAAAGGACAGGAAGGTCATACCAGTCTAAGAATTTGATGAGACCTGGAGCTATTTTCATTAAGATAAGTCTCGCCAATTTGTCTTTGAGCTGCATAAAGGCGGCCATAGAACTTGTAAATTCTGGAGAATATATATATAGGTACTAATTTCTATATTGTGATAAAAACTAAAGTGTAGAGTTGGAGATTCGCACTACCTTCACACACGGACAAGAGCTCTTTCAGATGGTCCCAATCCCTTAAAGTTTCTTCTGTGAGTTTCTCAATAATGGTCCCTTTCTACGAAACTCAGAATCATTAGAAAACTTCATCTGCTCACTGTTATTACTAAGAAACAGAAACTCACCTCGGGATCGTCAAGCAACCTCAGTGGAGAACTATCAGAGCTGAGGAGGTCTCGGACAACTTCATTGTAGATCTCCATTGCAGAAAACTTCAAAACAAAAGCTCTTTCTTCGTGCTGGACAAGAGAAGGAAATATCATGTTTGCAACAAATAAAACAAAAGAAGATAAGATGTATTATCTCATGCACTGCTTAAACATTTCAAGTCAGAATGTAATGTGATGCTATATAGACCAACAGCTGATTTGACAATTAAAAATTAAATTACCCTTTGCATATAATCATATATGTCCGCCACTGTAAACTCTGTAATCCCATTCATTGTGTATGTCTTTCCGCTGCTTGTTTGCCCATACGCAAAGATAGTTGCTGCATAATATGTTTAGATAGTCGTAACAGTAAGTTCCCTTTCAAATGAATAGCGAATCTGCAACAAAATGTGAAAGGCATATGACTGGAACACTCACAGTTGATCCCACTGACAACAGAAAGAGCAATGTCCTTTGTTCCTCCCTCATACACTTCCCTTGTTGAGCAATCACCCCTATATACCCTGTCTAATCTCAGAAAAGAAAAGCAAGAAGATATGTATAGCATTAGTAAATCATTAATAAATTGCACTTGAGCTACCAATGAAATTACCCTCAATAAATATATATGGTTCAACAGAGTTGAATAGCCCATCCCAGTAAGTGATCTCGGCCTGAGTTTGCAAGCTAAGATATCCAGATCTAACCCTCAACTTACCCTCTCACTATTTATTCCTCATTGTACAACAATCAGGTTTAAATGCAAAGGCTAAAATGGGGAATTTTCTTACCGAAGGTATAAGCAGTTGGCAATCCAGACCGTTCTTGGAGACTGTTCCTATATAAGATGGTGGTCTCATTGATACACTCCCAATCTGAAACTTCATTCCTCGTGATTTCCTTTTCACTTAGAGGCCTCAGCCTTACCAACACCAGGATCTTCTCTTCACCGCCCAATGCAGCCCCTTGCATTTTCTCCCACTTCTTCAACTCTTCCCCACCAATAGCTCCCATGCCTATATTTTCCCCCTCCTTTCTTTGTAGCCACTCGATCACATTGCCAACAATAGACCCATGATTCAAGGGTCACCCAAAGGAAAGCGTAAAAAGAAGAAAACTTCTCACTGTCTCATATTGCTGCTGCCAACACCCAACAGAAAAAGGAAAGACAGTTAGAATGTTTGAGACATGGTGGTTGTGATTGCTAAAAGAATACAGTAGCTATTGAGTGATCTATAACTATACTGTTGTCCTCCTAGTGGAACTAATTATAGAAAGTATTTAAACAATTAACCACACGATTAGGTAGGTCAATTCATGTGTTAGTTGTGATTAAGCACTTTGCTTAAAAACCTTAAAACCAAATTTTCAAGACCTAAAATTCCATAAAAAGCGCCAGAACTCAATTCACATTACTTTGCTTAACGGGGACCAATATTGGGACCCAAGTATGCTTCAAGACCAAGTGACAGTACTATTCTAAGAAATTTCCACAGTAGCTCTGAAGCTTTGGAACTTTTAGCAATGGTGGACCCCAAAACCTATATAGAATACAAATATCCAAACATCAACAACAACAAATCCAGTGCAAACCCCCCACAAGAGAGGTCTGGGGAGGGTAGGATATACGCAGACCTTACCCCTACCTTTATGAGGCAGAGAGGCGGTTTCCGACGAATCATGCTCGATTATAAGAAAATATGACAGCAAAAATAACACGATACAAAGCAAATAAAGCAACAGATAGTAATAAACACCGAAGAGCAAACATCGAAACAAACAAATTTTACATACATTGACAAAAAGAGTTCACTGTTCACCTTCTCTGTTATTTCCGCTGGAAAATAGGGACCTCAACAGATAGATAAGGGTTTTCAATTCAACGGTCACAACTTTCTCTGCTTCAATCCTTTTGCTGCGATTTAAATAACAAAAATGTAACGTTGTATAATCTGAGATATTAAATTCTCACAATAAAAATTATAAGATCTCCTAACGGCAAAAAAAGATCGGTTTATTCAGATTGAGCAATTTAATAAATAACATTGCAACGGAAAAAATATATTAAAAGAACAAGATCCGGATTATTCGATGTTCAGCAAATCGTACAAATTAAATTAAAAATTATAAAAATAAAATAGCTTGAAAACTGAAAAGTCCTTTTCTTCAACTGATTAACAAAAAAAAAACAAAGTGAATTTGAAGCTTATTGAATACTGAAACATTGTTCTCAGAATCTCAGTACATGAAGATGAAGCTTTACGCGTCGAATAAAGTTAACAATTAATGAGAAAAAAAGACATAAAACTTTCAGACATAACAGTAATAGTACCTCCATTTTCAAATTCTCCATTAAACAAACAAAAAATTCACAGATGGAGAAGAAAAAACACACAAAGAAAAACACGCAGTTCACAAAATTTCCACTTCTGGGAACTGCAAAAATTTAGAGAAGGAAACAGTTTTATGGATCGAAGAGAGCGTCAACGTCTTTTTTTCGTGTGACGGTAAGGTATTGACTAAATTACCCTCTCTCTGTATGAACCACGTGACCACGTGGCTCAGGAATATCGGTGATGCTTTATTTTAACCGTACGGATTTATGCCACGTATATCTTTTCAGTAGTGGTCCACTAAACGACTTCTAGTAAGAAAACTGTGCGAGACTTGTGTGTTACAGGGACCATTTTGGGATTTTAATTTTTTTAATTCTGTTAATATTTTATTAGTATTTCTGTTGTTAGGTCATTCTCATACCAAACAAAACTTTAATTAATTGGGGATCTTTTCAATTTAGTTTCACGATTCTTTGAGTATTTTATTAGACAAAACAATTGTCAAAATTAGTATGTCTTTTGTCAAATAGCGTATGATAGTTAGAATCATACGGCGTGTGTTTGGTAGGGAGAAAATATTTATCAATTTTCTCATATTTAATCGATCAAAATTTTAAGAAAATCTTTTATCTAAGATAATAAAATGACTTCAAAAAATAGGGAAAACAAGTTTCATAACTGACATTTCATATTTATGTCCTTCTAATCCTGAGACACACATCTTCACCCGACCCGTAGCCCCCATATCCACCATCCCCTATCTCTCACCTCTTTATTTGTCTAAACTATATACAAATATTTTTAAAATAATATTTTTTATTTATACAATAAATACAAAATATAAGTAAGAAATTCACTTATTTGCCTTAAAAACATTAATGTTAGCTTTAACAAAATTGGCTTGACATGCTTAGACACATTCCCACCGGTGCACTTTTGAATTTACATGATTGGCATGACTTTCTTCTTTTCGGCCTTTGGAATATTTGGCTCAATATAATATATAGTTTAAAAGTTCAGAGTGTTACTTACATATTGATATAATTTTCAGGTTAATTATAATTTTCTTTGAGAAAGCTAAATTGGGATTTAAAAAAAAAAGAATTCCATTCATCATGAAAGGCACAAAAGAAAGAGAAGTTATAGGAAAAGTTAAAATGAGTAGTCATGCCTTTTTGTCGGTTGAAGCAACTTCCATGTAATTTTCAAAAATAACTGCCTGGATTTATTAATTTCTCTTTTTTCCCACACTTTTTCCAGATACATAATGAGGTTGATCTACAGTAACATTTAACAAGACAACATATTTAGTGTAGTACTATAAAGTAAGGTCTGGGGTAGTGGCGTAGCCATATTGATTCAAAGGTGGTCATCCAGACGCCCTTCGTTGAAAAATTATATTGTGCATATAAGAAATGATATTATGTACATACGTTAAAAATAACTATTTAGAGATATATGCTAAAGTCTTGAATACCTTTAGCAAAATTTTTAGCTTTATCAGGGTAGAGTGTACGCAAACATTACCTCTACCTCAGATACAATAACATATAATGCTCATATATTTTAATATATGATGTCACAACAGGTAAATGTTCTGATTTCGAATTTCACAATTACCATTACCAAAAAATATTTCATGTAATTGGCCATGAAAAAAGAGAAAATTAATCATGCACATGACAAAACGTGTATTAAAGACACAACTAGGTAAATTATACAAGTAAAAACTCCAAACAGTTTAATCTTTTAGATAAAATGAACATCCCCTTCAAACATAATAAAATTACTCTAATAATACCTCATATAGCGATAGTACACTTCTTGCCAGGAGAAAAAAGAAAAAAAGAAGGCATTTAATTTGTTTTCATTTCCCAAAAGGGGATCAAATTTGTAATTAAAATGTTGATAACTTGCTAAGATTTAGCTGAAACGATTTGGTTAATATAATGTCAAACCCGCCATTCACGCATCAGTGATCGCTTCAGCTGTCTAGTAATTCAGTACAGCTTTGCTGTTTTTTTTCCCACTCACTCGGTGTTTGGTTCTCGTTTTTAGAGCCGATGAACTCACACTTGCGGTGGGAGGTTCCAATTTGGGGTAAAACATTCTCTATCAATTACGACTCTATATCGAGGGTTCAAACTTAAAATCTTTAATTAAGAATAGAGAAATATTTATCACTCTGCCATAATTTTTTACGGCAATACAGCTTTGCAGTTGTGGAACTTTAACTTGTTTGTGGCAGACTTTATTATTATCCAGACTTATTATTTATTATTAAGATGATACTTATTAGGTATAGTTGAAAAGTAAAAGAAATTGCAGATGAAAAAGGCATAGTTCACATGGTTTAATAATGTAGATGCTCGATTTATCGTGACACCCACCGCAATTTTCTCATCCTTTAAAGTACAACTAAAGTTTATGTTACAGTCAAACTGTAAAAAGGCAGTAATTTAAAGTTGTAGGTAACTTTATTTAATAATGTTAGTTGGTAACTTTAAATAAATGGTAAGTAATACACTATAAAACAATAACATATTCGGTGAAATTATGAAAATAAGTAATCTATATAACATGTTAAATTATGATATGTGTTAAAAAAAAAAAGATCATTACACTATCATTATAGTTTAAATTCCAATTCTAATTGGGGTTTTAATTCACTGATAATTTTTTTAAAAATATAATATTAGTGTATTTTAACTTATTGTATCGAGTAAGATACCTTATTTTTTAGACTAATTCCTTTTTATAAGTGATTGATGAACTCATGGAATTTATCTTAAATTTATTTGTAGATCTTGTTAGATTGTATGATCTTTGTTGAAGCGAAGCGAAGTACATGAAGGATTTTTACGTTATAAATACTAGCAATTTAATGAATGTACGAGCCATCAATAAGATATACTTTCTTGCCTTAATTTATTTATAAATATTTATTATTTAAAATTGTTTGAAATTACCTTCTAATAATTTAATTGTGCGAGTATGTCTTATACCATCATGATACATATATATAACATAATAACTCTTGAGGGGTCATTGGATATGAAGTTTGATATGAAGGATAAGGAGTAATAATTTTTAAAGAAAATATAGGATTATTTTATATTGCGTTTGATTCGAAGTACTTCTTTCGTCTAACAATACTTGTCCACTATTGACTTAGCACACATCTTAAGAAAAATGCATTGCATAATAAATAGTATTTAATACCAAGGATAAAATGGGCACAAATGAATAAATTATCCATTGATTTTTCAAATTGGACAAGTAAAAATGGACAGAGGGAATATTAGTTATTCCTGAAATTATTTATTCTACTATTTATACTACAATGATCAAATAAATTATCTCATATATACGATGAGATATCTCAATCAATAGAATAACTTTATCTATCACATTTTGTTACCAAACAACTCCTATAATTTAGAAGAATGAGCACAGCCTGATTTGACAGGTCCAATATTCTACACAAAAATTATATTTTAGGACTGTTTCAATTTAACATTTGGTGAAATTAGTTACCTCCACCAGATAAAAATCATCTTATTGTTGTTTTTTAGTTAATTGGAAAGAAACAATCTTAATATATTTATTGATTTTATTCCATTCCCCCCACCAACCGCACCATTTGAAGCCGAACAGCAAAATACATATTCTATGCCTTCTTAAATTTTCCTGAGTGTTTAATTCAACAACAACAAAAAAAGAAAAAAGATTTCGGAGAATTTTACAATATCAAATAAGTCAAAATTAGAAAATTCTAGCATTAACTTGTACTTATATTTAACCCCTTCTCATAACAAACGTATTAGTACTAAAAATAGTTACAATAATACTACTCCATGTGTTCTATTTTTCTTCTTATATTGATTTGACACTCCGTTAAAAAAAATTATTAAGAATATATTTTACTAAATTTATTTTAATAATTATACTTAAAAATTTAAATTTGATTACTAGTATTTTATGTAATTATTTGATGAAAATGGTAATATTAAAAGAAAATGATAAATTTTTTTTGAAAATCTATTTTTATTGTAAGGATCAAATAAAATGAACCGAGAAAATATTTAAATTGTCATGTCAAACAAGTGCAATTAGCAATATGTATAATCAATTGCTTCTTTGGGAACTTTTTTGACTTTATCGTTTCATTTTCAAATGTGGTAATTAATTCCATCCTCGATAATTGAGATAATCAACTCACCTTTTTCCATAGTAGTCAAATTAAACCATGAAAAGGTAACTTATAATTATGTAAAAAGAAATTATATCATTGATGATTTTTAGCTTATAATAATATTTTTATTTATTTAAAAAGTAATCTGACTGTGGAAATATTTTTTAAACCTTCATATATTTCTTCAACTTACAAAGATAAAAGAGAAAAAAGATTAAGCCGCTTTCTTCCTTAACTAACCGATTCTTCTCTTTTATTTCAACATCGTGCTCCTTAATTATCTTATTAGAATTAGGTAGCTTAAAGATAAACCTAACATTAATGAAATTTCAAATTACCTAGATCATTATTCAATAGTGTTAGGTTCATTTAAGGCTACCACGTTAGGCACGGTTTTTATTATACTTGCTATGTCTGTTGGTGGTAGCTTAAATATAGTCAAAACTTATTTGTTTAGGTGGATAAGTTGTTATTATTCGTAAATAATTAAGAAATACCAACAAAGTCCTCTTCTTCTTTTTTTTCGTTTGCTTTTAAATGGATGGAGAAAATGCAGTTCAAACTCACTTAACAATAAATAATGTCACTGTCTTTTTCTAAACATTCTGTTAGTTATTATGAACAGCATGTTGGTACACAAGCATATCTCTGGTGAATCCTTAAGCTTTCGTGCTTGGTGGAGAAGAAACCAATAAAAGTAGGCTTGCTTGCTGTCTTATTTTTTATCATGATGAGTGGGAATAATTGTAGGTCGATGGCTATTTAAGAGAACTTTGATTCGATTCGCTCCTGGCTGAGAGGCATCTACCTCATTTCGAATTCAGTGGCGGATCTAACATTTTCACTCAGGGGATTTGAAAAATTAAAATGTAAGAGATATGCAGTCCCTCATAATCAAAACTTGGATGTTGGGGTGTATTTTGAATGTTTTGGACCATAGAGCTAACCTTTTGCATATTGTTTAGGGGATTCAAAACTTATATATCTACATAATTAGAAAAGATCTACCCTATATTACAGTGTAATCTTTTTACCGGGGGACTTCGCGTTACGCCCCCCCCCCCCCCCCCCCCCCAATTCTTCTAGATTCGCCCCTTATTCTCTATGATAATTGGGGTACTCCATTTTCCCTCGAGGAGAAAAATGAAAGATCATCCTTTTCTTGCGGCATGCTCCTCAGATTTATAGATTCGCATGTGTCCAGGATAGGATAAATAAGTCCAGATGCGTTTAATGGCCCAATTTATTTGGGCCATATTAGATGTCTAGGAAAGTATGCTTGAGAAGGCCTGGCCCATATATCCAATTTAATAATGGGCCTAAACAGCTTAACCCATTGTTGTACCGGTCCGACATCAAAGAGTGCTACTATTTCCCGTTAGCAGGTACAAATAAGGAAAGCAACCAAAATTTCAAGTCAATTGGTGGAATTGTGTGACCATTTCTTAAAAATAAAATTATCATTTGTTTTTTTATATAGAGCTCATTTAGGTTAGTTGATTAAAAATAGCTAATAAGTATTTTGGGACAAATGAAGTAGTAATTTTATAAACATTACAAAATTCAAAACCAAATATTATGCAATGTTTTGTGTTTCATCCTAATGTTCAATATTTCAAGACATAAGCCTTAATTGGTAATTTCAAATCCTACTTGTTTCAGGCTTTAATTAAATTGTCTTTCTTAGACTTTGGTATAGACTCATAATAACCAGAGTTTTAAATGTAATTATTATATTATTGGTGGATGACATATTAATTACTAGTAGATCATCAAACATATAACTGGAACACGTGTTAGAAATCTAGAAGATGGATAATAGAAGATGTTGGAAGCACAGTCATGAATAGAGCCGTTCATCAAAATTATCAGGAAAAATAGTTGCATTAAAGGTGTAACCTAACCATCGATAAATAAATAAGCTAAAGTTTGGATATACACAAGAAATAAGAAACAAATAATAATTTTAGAATTTGTGAATTTAAAATTGTGCGACTATAAAAATTTTCCATTAGAAGCAAAATGAAAAGTATACAATTATTTTTTTTCGAATTAAAAGTTTTTTTTTTTTAAATTAAAAAAAAGTATGTTACATAAATTGAAATAGAAAGAGTAACAATTAATGAGGTGGATAAAAATTACTCCTACTGTCCCAATTTATGTAAAGATCTTTGACTGAATTTAAAAATAAAAAAAAGACTTTTAACATTTTGATTAAATAGAAAGTTTAAAGCTAAATTAAAATAATGTCACATAAATTAAAATGAAGGAAGTACTTCGTAATAAATCAGAGTGTAAATTTCAGTATAAAACAAAAGATACTAGGTGCTAGTATTTTATTTTCATCTGTTTAAGTTTCATCGAAGCATAATTATCCAATATCTATACAATATAATTCATTATAAATAAAATCTAAAAAAAGGTAAAATACACACAAATTTTGCCAATAGTAGCTCGAATATCACTACAATAACATATTCAGTGTATTCTCACAATATGGGGTCCGGGGAGGATAGAGTGTACACAATCCGTACCTCTACCTCAGAGGTGAGGTAGAGAGGCTGTTTCCGATAGACCCTCGATTCAAGACAAAAATAATTTAGAAAAAGACGTAATAGAAGTACAACAGACAGTAGGTAGTAACATAACAACAGATAGTAACAGAGCAACACTACCACAAAATAATACTACGAGAAATTCAAGAACAAGAAACTACCAGTATAGCACTACGACTACTAGTACAAATAACAAGATAAAAACACTCTTATCTGCTAGTATAGAAACACTTCTATCTACTACTCTTCTATCTTAATTTGCGTTTTTCACACTTTCTTATCTAGGATCGTCTTCAGTGAGCTGTAACTGCGCCATAGCTCGGATATCACAATTTTTTTTAAAAAAGTTTACTATATAGAAAAAGAAAAGGTGGGGGGCATGGAAGAGAAGCAATTAGTGGGTGAAAAAGGGAGAGAGGTAGCTTTCAAGACTTTAGAAGTGTGTGGCTAAGAATTGTTGTATTGATCCTACTTTGTAAATTAGGACAATCTGTATTTGGGTTGGGCCCCACCAACAAATCTCCAACAGCACGCTCGCCACAGCCTTCTCGATTCTCACGTGTCCAATGCCCATGGGCCCATCTTATTGGATTACTTGTGGACCTCCTTTTTTTATCTGCTTTTTCCATTTCTATGCCAACACTTAATTCAAAAAACCCAAAATAAGAATAAAATAACACTTACCCCATATTGATAGTATACTTTTTTCCCTTTGTATTCATCCTAGCCTTTTACTCTAGTTTATCTTCCAAACTTTTTTTTAAAAATAATTTTCTTGAACCGAGAATCTATCAAAAACAACTTCTCTATCTTACAAGTGTAAAAGTAAAGTTGGTATATATCTCATTCTTCTCATGCCCCACTTGTGAAATTTTCTTTTTCATTATTTGTTTAATTCAAGCATAGGGATCAGATTGGTATAAGTGAGAGCGCCCAAATTGTCGTAACCAGGTTGGGCCTGGACACTCATCTCACATTTTTAATTGTGAGGATTGACCACTCATCATATCGCATTAAAACTTGCCTGAAGAATCATTACTTGTGAAATCTACTAGGTTGTTATTGTAATTTTCCCCTCCTTTGTATTGTCGGTGTGTATAAGTTAATTACTACAATTTAACATTTGTTTTGTGTCTTGTACAATTATGGTATTCTCTTGTCTTTTCAAAGATGAAACAAGTAATTGGTGGGGTAAGATAGCTTATCTAAAGCATTGACATTTCAATTCTACAACTCTTGTCATCATTTATGAAACTTGTTTTAACCTTTCATATCATAGAAGAAGATAGAACAATAAGGCTAGGGAAGTGTGGGGGCATGACAAGAAGAATAATAAGAGGGTTATAGGGGAATGGCTTGTGGTTGTCTGACAATTTATAACAAGGCCAAAGTAAGGGTCCTAGGTTGAGTATTGTGGGGAAGGTGTATTTGATTTTGTCACCAAGATTGTCCATCTGAATTTAATGTCTCAACATATTGTCTAAAGAGGACATTTTTTTGCACTTCTTTAAATGGTTGAGGTGGCCTTTGTAATCATCAACACCAAGAAAGAAAAGAAAAATTGTTGTTATCTTTCTCTACTTGCTAACATTTCAATTCAATCCCATAATACATTAAGCAAAACAAACAAAAAATGGCATTCAATAGAGAACCACTAAACTAGGTTGGCTCACAATTGTAACATAAGAACTTAGCATATGGTTTGAAAACATTCATGCTAATTGAATGCAACACAACCTAACATTTTTTTATAATTTATGTTGTCCGGATCAACTTCTACACCTCAACCATTTTATCAAAAATACCTTCACTAATACATTTCGTCTATTTCACCAGATAATTGCTATCTCTCGCAAGCACACATATCAAATAAGTATGCTCACCTAAAGTGTTCTTGTCTGACGATGTAACATGCTAATTAAATATAACACAATCAATATGTTGTTCAGATCAACTTCCACACCTCAATTATTTCATGGAAAAACCTCCCACCAACACTCCTTAATTATTTTATCGGGCAATCGCTACCTCCCACTAACACCGGTACTAAATAAGTACCTCCAAAGAAATGACCTAAAGTGTTCTTGGCTATGTGATCAAAACCATGTAACATGCTAATTGGATGCAGTACAAGCCTAACATCATCTTTGTGCAAAAGCAACAGTAACCAAACCAAATCAAAACATACCATGTAACATGCTAATTTGGCAACAGAATTGATAAAAAGGGCAATTTAGACAAGAAAATGACCAACGATTAGAGCTGGAAGACTCGAAAAAGACTCACCTTTTTGTTGTGTCTCTCTGTTGATCCCATTTGTCCTCCACGCTTTCTTTTTTTCTTCTTCTTCTTTTCTCCTCTCTTTCCTCCTTCCAGCATTCTTCCTCTTTTCTTAACACAGCTCAACCACCAGTTCTTTTTTCTTCTTTTCTTGTTAGTAAAACCCCAAGATTCTCTTTTTGTTTCCTCTTTCACTCTTCACTTATATTTGATAAAAAAACTATTTAACTTTTTCTTCATACAGATTTCTGGGGGTTCTTTGATTTTTTGTTAAATCAATTGTATGGTAAGTGAATCCATGGCCTGAAGTGGATTCTTGGAAAATGAGTAAAGCAACTTGAAGAGTGAAAAGATACAAACAAATATGAGAACCCTTTGTGATGTTTGTGAAAGTGCTGCCGCCATACTTTTCTGTGCTGCTGACGAGGCTGCTCTCTGCCGTTCTTGTGACGAAAAGGTATTATCCGAATTCCATCTTTTCAGTATTTATCGAGTTTTTGGATTTTGTAATCCCCTATTCATGGAAAATAAATTGTCTGAATCATGGGTTAGTGGTGGATTCTTGCCTTATGCATCCCATGTTGTTCTTGTTTATGTTTAAAGATTGCCCTTTTGTTGTACTATAATATCTTGATTTGATTGATTCATTATTGATCCATATTCTAACTAAGTTTTTTGCTTTTCGATGGGATTATGCTTGGTGTTAGTCCAGGGCACCTGTCTGTCGTAGCATTAGCCTTATTCCTGTAGTTTCTTGCTTTTGATATTAGTTACCATCTTTTGTCCATTGTGTTTCTGTTATGCACTAATTTGTTGTTGTTACCTATGTTGCTCGGACTCTTCAAAAATGTCAACGAGTGTGTGTGTCGGATTCTCCAAAAGTAGTGTATTTTTTGGAGAATCTGACATGGGTGCACATTGAAAGTGAAGAGTCTGTGCAACTTAGGTTGTTACTGTTCCTTTTCTGGATGTTCTGTACTGCGTTCCTTATGAATTGCCATATTTTCTTTACTGTTTTTGTTTCCATAACTACTTGATTTGTTGCACTTGAGCCGAGGGTCTTTTGGAAGCAGCCTATCTACCTCCACGAGGTAGGGGTAAGGTCTGCGTACACTCTATCCTCCCGGGGCCTCACTTGTGTGATTTCACGGGGTATGTTGTTGTTTGTTGTATTCTAACTCAATGGTTTTACTTTATGAAATAATACAAATTATCTAACTACATGGATGAAATTATCTTCTTTGAGGTCCATTCTATTAGTTTTCCCCTTTCTTGTGCAGAGAGGGATCTAGGATTTTTAGATACTGTGCAGAGAGGGATCTAGGATTTTAGATACTTTACATCTTCCACTGATGTAGTGCATATGGTGGTCTACGTTTTCTTTCTTTGTACTTACTACTTTAACTATGCCTGCTCTTCTCGAGTATACAATTCAATGCAATCCCTTTTGGTATTTCATCTTCTGGAATTCCACATCCACCCCTTGATCAACCTGAATGGACTAGAGGCCTTCTTTTTGTTTGATAATGGTGGTGTCCAGCCCATCACCTCACCTCGATTATTCCACCAAGTACCTGCTATCTCCCACCAATATAGGTAACAGTACTCTGCCCCCCCCCCCCCCCCAAAGGCTTAGGCTAGGTGAGAAGAAATCATTAGGTTCTGTTGTCTCTGTGTGATTCTAACCTTGGTTTCTGATGGTTTTCATCAACTTCATTGACTGCTAGACCACACCCTTGGGTACTAATGGACTATAAAGTCTTTCTTTGGAATTATTCTCTTTATAACACTTTTATCTAGTTAGGGGTGTATTTTCTGATGCGTGTTTGGAAACTTCTTCATATTAAGCATTTGCTTATTCACTGCTCGTCTCACCTATATTTACTGCCCTTGTCTGATCTTCCAAGACACTTCGGGGTCGTTTGGTAGTGTATTAGAAAATCTAATGCATGCATTAGCTTTGTATATTACTAATACCTTGCTTGGTATGCTTTTTCTACCTATGTATAACTAATGCAAGCATTAGTTATACACTCTATTGTGTATTGAGCTATGTATTACTAATACCATGGATTTCCATGTATTAGTAATGCAATGGGTTCTAATGCATGCATTAGAATGACTAAAGACACAATTGTCCCTCAAAACACTTTTCACATCATTTCTACCATATTTGTGGAGAATATTTTTGTAAATAAATTTTTTTTTTTTAGAAATTATGCAGTGCATGTTATTTTTAATACACTAAACCAAACACTGCATAAGAAAAACCTCAGCATAACTAATGCAAGCATAACTAATACAAGCATTACTAATGCAAGCATTACTATGCACTATTCTTATACACTCTACCAAACAACCCCTTCTAGTGTTTGGTAACACAAAAATGATATACAAGTTATAGGATAGAAGAACAGTCACTTATAAGGAACTAATTTGGTAAAATATAATCTTCTGGCACAGTTGGTTAGTATCTGTTTCTTTGCCTTTTTAACTCACTAGTTTTAATTCATCAGTTTTCTACTGAAAGAAATTCATGGTCCTTATTTTATCTGATATTAGGTCCATATGTGCAACAAGCTTGCAAGTCGACATGTAAGAGTTGGACTTGCTGACCCCAGTAAAATCCAGCGTTGCGACATATGTGAAAATGCACCTGGTATGTAGCTTCATTTCTTCTCTTTCCTTATCCTGTTTCTGTTGGCCAAAATGACAACATTATATGAAGTTTTTGCTTCTTTGCTGGAAACCTGTATGTAGCTTTCTTTTATTGTGAGATCGATGGAAGTTCCCTTTGTTTGCAATGTGATATGATTGTCCATGTTGGAGGTAAAAGAACCCATGGAAGGTATCTCCTTATAAGGCAGAGAATTGAGGTTTGTAAATTCATGCTAAGACAATGGTTCAGGTTCTTGTTATGTTTAGAGAAGAGTCGATGTTTATTAATTCTTTTATGTCCTGTAGTTTCCGGGGGATAAATTGGGCCCTTCAAATGAGCTAGGATTGCCATCTACTGAACAAGGTGATGTAAGGAGGGAGCCTGCACAGCCCTTTAAGCTCCCTATGATAGACAATTACCAACCAAACAGGGAGACTGCTATGACAGTGGTAGAAAATAACGTGAATAATAGCGTGAAAATGGAGAATGAGTTGATTGACCTTAATTCCAGACCTCAAAGGATGCATGGTCTAACGTCAAATAATCAGGTTATCTACTCAAATTGGAAGTACTATCTCACTCACTTTGTTCAGCTATTAGTCCCTAGTAATTATAATTTAATGCAGGAACACGGAATGGACATGCTTAGTGGCGGCAATCATGAGTCAGTCGGCGTGGTTCCTGAAGGACCCTTCAAAAGAGAACCAGAAAAGTGATCAAGGTATATACTCAACTCAATTTATTTCAGGTTAGAATGTCCTTCTCTCAACTTTGTCAAAGTCTTGTAGTATTCTGAATAGTTCCATGAATTTTACCATTATGTATTACAATGTGCACGTACATAAGCAATATGCTATTCAGTCACACATTCTTATGGGTTGTGACACCTTTTTCCATTAAGAGTGGATGAATATAAGCAACAACAAACAACAACAACAACAACATACCCAGTGTAATCCCACAAAGAGGTGTCTGGGGAGGGTAGAGTGTACGCAGTCCGTACTTCTACCTTAGAGGTGAGGTAGAGAGGTTGTTTCAGATAGATCCCCGGCTCAACACAAAAACAATCTAGAAAAAGACGTAATAGAAATACAAGAAACAATAGGTAGTAACAAAACAACGAATAGTAACAGAAAACAGAAACAAGACTACCACAAAATAATATTATAATCGATCTACCCGAAACAACAAGCATCACCAAAACTTAAGAACAAGAATCTACCAGCGTAGCACTACGACTACTAGTATGGACAACAAAACAAAGCACTCCTACCTACTAGCATGAACACACTCCTTCCTACTAATCTTCTACCCTAATCCGCGTCCTCCATACCTTCCTATCTAGGGTCATGTCCTCGGTAAGCAATGAAGGAATAATTGTCACTTTCTGCTAAAGGATCTGTGCTGTACTTAATTGCAGATTCTAAAGAAGTGTTTAAGGACGTTTAGGTGTGCCTCAAGGTGGCTGGGTTAAGAAAGAAACTTGAGGGGCATTTACACCTTTTTGGCTGAGATGTCTTGTCGCTGCGATTTTTCTTGAGTGCCTCGCTGCTGCTAGGCAGTTACATGATGAGGATCTCGTATCAAGTTTAACAAAAAGAAGAGGAATAAACCACTTTCCAGCATTTGCAGCAAGGAAGAAATTGTAGAATCAGTGAGAAAAAAATATCTCATTTCTGGAGAAGCTGGAAGGGGAAGAGAGCAGGAATGGAAGGAGGATTGCCTTCCCAATTATTTCAGTTTTTTATGTATTTGGTGGTAGTGAATATAAACTACATACATAGAGTGTACTTGGGTAGTTTTGAATTAGACTGAAAACAAACTATTTATTTTGGTTTTATAAACCAATAAAGGAACATAACAGGCATAAAAAAGTTGTTCATGCATCAAAATTCAAAGGGGAGCATTTATCATTTTCTTTTTTTGTTGAGGTACCTATAAGAATTGAGTTATGCAGAATGCACGAAGGGCTTTTAAGTAGATGACTCATCGGGTGGTCAGAGCACGATTTCTTTGGGAAAAGAACTTGAATAAGTTTGTTTTTCTGAAGGAGTCACTTAGTAGAATGAGTTCTTTCTTTTAAGACAACAGACAACTGATAGTGATAGGATATTTAGTACAACAATAACATACCTAGTGTGATCCCACAAGTGGGATCTAGAGAGGGTAGAGTGTAACAGACCTTACCCCTATGTTGTGAGGTAGAGAGGCTGTTTCAGATAGACCCTCGGCTCAAGAAAAAACATTTCAAAATTTTTAGGATATTTAGTAAGAGTTCGAAATTCTTTCTGGGCATGCAGGAATAATGAAGGCACCTGAATGTGCAGGCACTTAGTAAAATCAGCACTTTCTCTAAGATGGTGCACAATTGATAACATATGGATATTTAGTAGGATGTACAATTTCTTTCTAGGCATGGACGAAAATGCAGGCAGGTGGAATTGCATGTTTCTCCCTTCCATTGGCCCCATCTTCCGGTTTGGCTTGAACAGTTTCTGTTATATTTTAGTAATCAAAAACCAAACCATCGGAAGAATGTTTTTTCTGAATTTGACCTGGACCCACCCAAACCTAATGATTTTACCCTTTTCTGGGCGATTTGGGCTGTCTGAGGGGTTCCATAGTCTTCCCTGTCATCCCTGTTCCTCTCCTCCTTCCTGTGAGAACAACTACTAGGAAAAGCAGGCTTCATTATAATAGGCGAAGGACTGCAATTTTTCTACTTTGTGAGTTCCCATTGCTGCAATTTCTTCAATATCATGTATATGTGTATTGATGAAAATGAATAGGCACTTTACCTTAATAAACTTTCCATTAAGAAAGATCAGAGTGTCTTTCCCCTATAAAGACAGAAAGAGGACAAAAATTTATCACATAATAATAATTATTCCCTCAGTTTAAATTTGCGTGATGTAGTTTGATTGGGCACAGAGTTTGGGAAAGAAAGACTTTTGGAACTTGTGGTCCTAAACATGGCAAGAAATATCTGTAGCTATAAAAGCATGCCATTAAGGGTAAAATGACAAGTTTACAGTTGAATTCTTTCTATATATAGAAAAGTGCCATTCTTTTTCTACCCCTTATTATTTTAATGATGCAAATAAATGTAGAATAGCTACTGAACCCGTTAGTGAAGAACTGAAACTTAGGGCATAATTTGTATATAAACGACTGTTGTCCCTCAAGTGGACCTTTGAAAGATAGGGCCTTTGCTCGGACCACCACATTTGCAGTCTGCTTGGGTGGTTTACCTTTATGTCATAATATTAATGATCATCTTGTCCTTTGAATTCGTTCGTAACCCTTCTTTTGTTCCTCTGGTGGATTCTGGTCTTTCATCATGTTGCCTGCAATAGATTTGCAGCCTAGCAAGTTTCAAAATCCCTAAGATACTGAACTGGGTGCTAACTTTTCATCTTCAGTTGGGTATTGAATCTCTACTTCACATTGTAACATTTCAGTAAGATATCTACATTGTAAGATGCGTTCAATTATACAATGTTTATGGTCAGTTTCTCAGCCCTCATGTTGACAATCTGCAATATGTTTGTTTTGTTTGACGTATGTAAAGTTATAGCAAAGTGGACCGTATGGTGTTGAGAATGTTTAAGTTTGAACGCATGGAAGTGTACTTGACAAATATTGCTCAGTTTATAAGGCTTGTAAGCATGAACTTTCTATGTCTCTCACATGCTTATTATTTCCATTTTTGAAGTGCAGATGTGAGATTGCTGCCCTTCCACATTTCAAACTTGAATTATGAATTGGAGTTGCCGGCCCTAGCTGAGTTCTATGTAATGTCAAAGCTTTAAGCGAAGCTTTTGAACTATCCAGGACCAAGTTGAGGTATTTCTTGAGTGAAGAGCTCTCTGAAGTTCATTATTCAACCACTTCATGCATATACTTCGAGAAGAGGATCAGAAAGAAATTCTGCCATCTCGCTTTGGAGAGAGGATAAGGCTGCAGTCACCACATTTGCCTTTGTAATTTTCTGTAATGAGAAAAACAGTCTTTATAGATTCAAGATGAACTGGTACTCTATATAGCAGTGACATTCATTTAATTGTAGTTTTTATTCATCAGATTTCCACCATTACAATTGTGATTTCATCTGGTTTGAATTTGTCTCGAGTAATTCTGTTGTTTAACTTTATAGTATTCAGGTTTGACACAAACTATTGGGGAGTAAATCCCTAGTACCATACTACTTGTGTCCAATTCGATTTAACCAAGCAGAAGAGTTCTCTGGAATCTTATGACTGGCATTCCCGGAACTGGATTTAACATTTTTCTTCACTTGTATGTACAGAGGTGTATCGTTATAGTTGGATTATCCTTCCGTTGCAGAAGATAGATTTATGACTTTAAACTGAAAGGTTGATGACCATCTATTAGATTATCTCTAGGTGATCTTGTGGATTCTTTAACCAGAGGTTTCAAGTTTAAGTCCTTGGAATGAAAACGCTCTTTAAAAGTTGGATGACCATCTATGAGATTGACTCTAGGTGGTCTTGTGGATTCTTTAACCAGAGGTTTTGAGTTGAGTCCTTGGAATGGAAACAATCTTTGAAAGTTGGATGGCCATCTAATGTTATTAACTCTAGGTGATCTTGTGGATTCTTTAACCAAAGATTTCGAGTTTGAGTCCTTGGAATGAAAACAATCTCTGATAGGGAGTGCTTCTTCCCGTAATAAGCGCAATGTTTCAGGCCAGTGGGATCCGGATACTGATATGCACCTCCTTTCAGATTCTAGGAATTATGCCTCAAAAGCTAGGAGCTCAATTACTGCATATTTGGTTAATGACTTCCAAGTTCCAAGTATATGAAGCTTCTGTCTTCAGTATTTCTCCATGTAAGTTTCCTTTAAGATGTATATACCTTTAAGATGTATATATCAATGTAGTTTTGTACAAGGGATCTTAATTCCTAACTAGTTTTTCAAAATTTACATAAAAGTTATTTATTAGTTCAGATATGTATATTTTTCCCAAAACAATTGTGAAGATATATTAGTAGAAACTACAGAGAACTTTAGTAGTTTTTTATTTTATTTTATATAATTTTATAGATGGATCTAAAACGGAGTGACATAGAAAGTGAGTATTCATATAGTCGACCCCAACTTGCTTCGGATTAAGTCGTAGTTGTTGTTGTAGCCTCCTTCAATAGGAGCGATTGGTAAACAAGTATTGCTTTTAAAAATCTCTGAAAACCATATGCTCACAATAAGTAATTTTCATTATTCAGTATGCGTAATAAAACAAGCAGCTGGTTTATAATTCATTAAGCAACACTAACTAGTCTCAATCAGCAAGAAAGTTTATTAAAGTTGTTAAAAAAAAAGTACAGGTAATCAAATAAACAAAAATATTCTCTATGGCTTTTACTAATTGCATAACTCATAGTATGAGATAATTCATCATTTCTCTGCTTCACTATAAACCATTCAGCTCAAGACTTCAGTGCCACTAACTTAGTAGACATAGCCCTTTACAAACATTCCTTGTTTAGCTTCATCAGATTCACCCTCACCGGTGTACTTTCCGAGCTGAGCAAGAGAGTTAGCTTTGGCCCTGACAAGTAAAGTATCCTGAGCAGCCTTCACATTCTCAGGTTGTCCTCCCCATGTCTTCAAGCAAGTGTTCTGAAGAGCCCTCGCGTAAGAGAACGACACGTGCCATGGGTTTGGAGCTTGGTTCATGGCATTCAAGTTCAAGGTAGCCTCAACTTCTGATTGTCCACCAGACAAGAACTGCTCACAATCCATCAATATTGAATCAATTAGCATAAGTTATGTATTTTCACTTACTCATCTACCACTAGCAATGGACTAACAATTCATATTCTATATGTTGGAAAAGTGAAGTACTATAAACTTCCTATTTTGCCCTTAATGTCTTGCTCTTTTAGCCTATTAGAATGTTCCAGAGCTAAGTTTTAAGGGTACTTTTGATATGTGCCAAAATATTTCTTTCTTAAACTCTATACTCAATTATATACTGTCATATAAAATGAAACGGAGAGAGACTTGCCATGATTCCAGGGACAGCTGGGGGAATCCTCCTCTTGAGGAGACTGAGGGTATAGTCCGCGACCTGCTGAGGAGTGGCCCTGTCTTTACATTCAGCACCAGGAGTGACCATGCTGGGTTTCAGGAGGATACCCTCAAACATGACGTTGTTCTCAGCCAAGTAGAAGAAGACTTCAGCCCAAACCTTCTGTGCTACCTCAAAAGTCCTGTCAATGCCATGTTCACCGTCCAACAAGATCTCTGGCTCAACAATTGGGACCAAACCATTGTCCTGAGAAATGGCAGCGTAGCGAGCCAAGCCCCATGCTGCTTCCTTCACAGCCAATGCAGATGGTCCGTTGGGAATGCTCACCACGGTACGCCTGCAAGGTACCATAATTTTAGCATATAATTTTAAAACATAACAAAATCAACACAACAACAATTATTATGCTTCAATCTCATGTAAGATGAATCCTTACTGACTTGTTACTCTATTTAAGTTCATCTCAGACCAATATTGTGCAAAATAAGAATAATTTAGCATATAGGACCTAAAGTAAATGTAACATAGCATGAGCAAAACATATTCTTAACTAATTGGTATCGCCCATATAGATTTTTTCTTCTTTCGTTGTGCCTATTATGGGAAAATAACGAAGAATTAGGACTTCAAATGTACCATTTGGCGAAACGTGCTCCCTGTTGGTAGTATGCAGCAGAGCGGGAGGCAAGGCCGTCAAGACCTTGACACCATGACTCATCATTTGAACCAGCAAGGGGAACCAAACCCTGTGAACAGATAAAAATGATTAGGAGATTGATAGAAATCTCGTTTCAGTCCAATTCATCATTTAACTTGAAATCCTCTTAAGTTGAACAAATTAATTTTCTTCAGGAATCAAACTTAAGTTTGAACACCCTATAAAATGCTCTTGTTAACCATATATAAACTCTGCCTTTCCTCTTTTATTGTTACTACAACTACAATTCCACCTCAATCCCAAGCAAGTTGGGATCGGCTATATAAATCCTCACTGACATGTCATTCCATTTAAGTCTAGTTCAGACTTCAGACCAATATTATACAAAATAAAAGTTACTAAAAGTTCACTATATTTTTTTACCGGCATCATTAACTCTTTACTGTTGTCCTTTTTCAAGTTGTGGATGCAGGTTAATATACCTTGTCAACTTTGATACCAGGAACAATGTTTTGTTCAACAAGAACATCAACTATTTTGCGTCCATCAACGGTAGACTGGTAGAGGGTCTCCTCGAAAAGAATAGCACCAGAGATGTACTGTCCAAGTCCTGGAGCTGACACCAGCAAGGTACGGTAAGATTGGCGGTTGGCCTCAGTGTTTTCCAAACCAATGGAAGCCAAACGCTTTCCACAAGTAGCATTCGACTCATCCATAGCCAAAATTCCACGTCCTGGCGATGCAACGGTTTTCTACACACAACAAACACTTCATTGTTAAAGCCTTATTCCATTTATTAAGATTGCTAAGGTAAATTCAACATTGATAAACTTAATGGTTTCAAGATTGATATTTATACTACTACGTCCATTTCAATTTGTTTGCCTTACTTTACCTTTTAGTCCGTTTAAAAAAGAATGCCTTTTTCTTTTTTTGGCAACTCTTTACTTCTAACTTTCCAGATGACATGTTTAAGACTACAAGATTAAAGGACATTTTGGTACATTCTACATATCTTTAATTTAAGATCACATATTTAAAAAATCTTCTTAATTAAACTCTCTAACAAGTCAAAACCAGACAAACAAATTGAAACGGAGGAGTACTTTTCAAGGTTTTCACAAACATATTGAAGTTAACTGTTAGTAACAAAAATTTATGCTACAGTATCAGTGTACGGAACACAAACTCATAGCTAAGAGTTTAAGTTATACACAGTAACAATGTAAAGAATTTGTATACTACCAAAGGCGTAAAACAATTATTTGGAAACTTTTTCAAGCAAATGTGCATTCCCTCCTTTTCTTGACGGAATAACTGATCGATGTATCTGAAATGCATTTCCTCTAGCTCTTGTAATGACATTATATGAGTTGGATTAAAACGGCCAGTCATCCTAAACTTTAATTTAGCCGGTTCGTGCTTACTATAACTAGTTATTTCAGTTTCCAATTAGTGGCTTTAATGATAACCTCAGCTTTATTCATTGGTCTGTGCAAGATACTGAACATTTAAACAGAGCAATTCACAAGAAGAAATATTTCAATTTAACTGGTTATAACATATTATTACTCTATTTTCCAGGTTTTTCAAATAAGGCATGGCATGGAGAATTACATGCTGATAGTGTAAGAATTTCTTATACTGACAGTACACAAAACATAAACTGACGAAGCTAAAACTTACAGCGGTTTTAATAAGCTCATCAGCATAGGAGGAAGCAGCACGGACAGTGAGAGAAGTAGCATTGGTGGGGTGGCAACGGACCACTGAGACAGAAGGCTGACGAAGGCTTTGCCCCTTTACAAACTCAGATTTGTCAAGAACTGGGGATGACTTTAGTAGAGATGCTGAGGCCATTTTTTCTTAACTTTTTTTCTCTCTACAACAAAGTTCCTTATCTCTCAGCACACTTTCTTCTCAATGTCACTCTTTGCCACACAAATTTCTCAAGCAGAGTGCCAAAATTTATAACTGTGATAAAGTGTCATTGAAGATGTATCATTTGAGGTTGTTATGAGCCAACCAATGACTGTTTGCCATGTAATCTTTGATTAGTTTGTCTACTTGGCACATTGTACAAGTTGTTGATTTAGATGGAATTATTGTAATGGTAGCCAAACGTGAGGCTCTGATTAGCAATCCTACCTCGAGTGGCTTGGTAACATTTTCCCTGTTTGTTTTGGTTATGCCAAGGTGATCAGTGGTCATGGTTCAGTTCAAGGATTGGGTTTGACAATGACTTTCAAATATTACAACAATTCTTTTTTAATAATTGTAGTGTCCGAAATAATTTGCGCGCACCTCATTTGTTCCATGACTATTTCACTGGATACCTCTCACCTCCCGCCAAGTAGGTGTCGATTAGCTTTGGATTTAACAATTTCAATGTGAGGCATCTGCACAAATGATCTTTTCTCAGGCTACCATTTAAATTTGTAAATGAAAAACATATCTAACTACTCCCTCTGTCCCAAAATATTTATCATGTTTCACTTTTCGAGAGACAAACTACTTGAACTCTGATCAATGTTTTAAGATGCATAGTTTCACCAAAGATGATACAAGAAGAG
Source organism: Jaltomata sinuosa (assembly GCA_003996215.1). Classification (NCBI taxonomy): domain Eukaryota; kingdom Viridiplantae; phylum Streptophyta; class Magnoliopsida; order Solanales; family Solanaceae; genus Jaltomata; species Jaltomata sinuosa. Next base: position 265,996 of record QJPP01007255.1, read on the forward strand.
TCGCAACTTATTGTACTTTTCATGTTGTTTTTGAATATATAAATTTTAATTTAAAAATATTAAATTAATTTGGTCCAAGTTTTGTTTGAAGATTGAGCAAATTGACTCTCGAGAAGCGAAAAATGACAACTATTATATGGTACAAATAAGTTTTTACCGGTAAACAGTTGTCTCAGTAACTAGCTAATCAGATGCGAGCCACTCCCTCGGAAATTTAACCCATTGAGTTTAAAGAGTAACCTCATAAAAGGTCTACTTTGATTAATGTAAGCCTATAGAAGGACCCAGTCTAGACTTCTTTCCTAATGCTGACTGCTGTAAAGAGACTGGATCAATATATTTCAATCCCAAGTTTTAAACATCATATCCGGTGTAATCAACAAGTGAAGACTGAAGAGGGTAGAGTCAACGCAAACCTTACCGCTACCTCACCCAGTCTATTTCTTTCCACAAGTTTTAAACGGCTGAAAGAACTCAGAAAAATTTCATGCACCAAAGCTGAAATCCAATCTCTTACATCAGCTAATAAACTCCAGTCCAAAGGAAGGGGAAAGCATCACCTAAGTAATCTATACCAATATACAAGGAAAGTTTGAAGGACAAAAGTCTGTTTTCCTACACTAGTTGCTACCTAATAATCAAGCTAAATAGGGGTAATAACTAAAACACAGAACAACATCTGCAAATTTATGTCTGAGCATAGATGATACCCATCATTGACTGTCTTCTTTCCTGGACCATGCACAAACATACCACCCTCTTTCTACAAGAAAATAAGTCGGAAAAAGTAAGCTGCAAAACGGATTCATTGAATTTTGTTTAAACTACTCAAGCTTTGCATCTAAAGCAGCATGCTCTCAGCCAGAATATGGATTAGCAACATAACTTAGTCAGTTGTTGGACTCAAAGACAGGCCATCAAGGCCAGAAATGATATCATCAAGTAACTTATCGTCCAGTACTCCAAGATATTCAGAAGCTGAAAGGGTGGATCCCAGGGAGCTTCCTGCAAGGGCTTTGTAGAGCTGTTTAACAAGTTCATCTTCCTCATCTGGAATCTCAAGTTCCCAGACCTTGAATATGTAGTCATCCAATTTTTCCTCAACAAGTGTTGAAAACTCTGAATCTACTTCAGAATCGGAGGCTTCAACTAATCTCAGGTCCTCGTTATAGGTGGGGTAAAAAAAATTCTCTGAGTTAATTCTGGACCAAAAACTCTCTGTATCTTTGTTATTAATCTGATGACGAGTAGTGTTCCCTTCTTGTTCATTGGTTGGGGAAACATCATACACCGTGTCATCTACAATCCCTGAAATTCCTGTCTCTTCGATGGTGGGGAAAATACGAGATTCTTGAGGAGAGTCATCCCTCATCACTGCGGAAAAGGTTGTTTGGGAAGGAAAAGTGTCCGGTAAGGCATGTTTCAAAGAATCCATGCCATGGTCCAATATAGCAAGATCGTTAATGAGGCATGAGTCAGCCCATGCTACATCCTCAGGTGAAAGCACATCTTCACTCTCGTTGCGACCTATAGAATCAAGGTCAAGCGAAGAAACACTGTCATCTTTCATGTCATCATCAACAGCCATGGCTATGGAGAGAAGTTCAGCCATATTCCTTAGCAACCGCTCTGCAACATAAAGTACATAGGTAAAGCCTTCATGAATCATCAACATACCTAGTGTAATCCCACAAGTGGAGTTTGGGAAGGGTAGAATGTACGCAGACCTTACCCCTACCTTGGGAGATAGAGAGGCTGTTTCCGATAGAACCCTACCTTCAATGAACCATCAACAAACATTTTATAATAATAGGATCCAAGATACCATCCCCTCATCAGAAAAAAAAAACATTTTTTTTCAATTCAGATCACTTCCAAATTAACTCATTTGTTCCTGACATCATACAATATGTCTTACCAACTTAACTAAGCAAATATCATATAGAGCATAGACTAGCTTTTAAGAAGCCTCTTTCTTTGTGGGGGCTGGGGCAAGTGGGGTTCTATTACAGAACCTCTATACGGTTTATGACTCCAAGCACAAGCAATTAAGAGAAACCCACAATAGTTCGGTTTCAAATGTGATAAACTGAGGTTTCAATAACAAGAAGATGGCAAAAAAGTGGGCTACTTGCATCAACGATTCACAACAAGGGAAATCTTCAATCAAACCTATACAATCATAATACCACGCAAGAAAGAGACAGATGAATCTCTTCAGCTGTTGTAGCAGACTAAGTAGCCTATAATTGATAAAATCAGTTAAAAGGCTTGGTGTGAGAGAGTCACTACTAAGAGTCAGGCCAGGATTAAAGATACAGAAGCATCAAGTGAAGGAGGATTCAATAGTTTACCCCTACTCGACCATACGGAAGGAGAGAAGCAAATTTCATTCAAATAAAAGAGTCACTCATCATGTAAGGTCTCGGTGTACTCGATAGAATCCAAAGGCAGAACCACTGCAGGTGCAGCATACATAACCAACATAACATCATCGGGAATGACAAAAAGTAACCACTAACTTCGCATATACTATAACATCAGTGCTAAAACATCTTATATGACTAATCAAAGGGTCCCTTCACATATAGAAACTAATGATATACCGTATACGACTATTCCTCAAGGATGCAAGTCTATGATGAATAATATTTAAATGTATTACCTTTTCTCCATTAAGTTCCCACTTACGACAAGAATTCGGTACTAGTTCATTGCTACAGCTCCTACCTTGCATCCTTACCAGAACTGCCTTTCTACTTCTCCCTACCTCAAGCCTCTCCCACACAAAGAAAAAGGTGAAAATCTTTGACTTAATCCAAACTTTTACAACTTTCTTTCATCTTGACTTTGGAGTTTGGAATGAACAAGTAGTTGTTCTATATGAAATAAGAAGTGCACCCAAGTGGGTGTGACCTAGTGGTCAATGAAGTGGGTTGAGAACAACGAGGTCTCAGGTTCAAATCCCAACAGAGACAAAAAATACTAGGTGATTTCTTTCTATCTGTCCTAGCCTTGCTAGGCTAGGACAGAGTTACTTGGTACCTTGATACCTGTTGCAAGTGGGCGGTGACGGGCATCCCGTGAAATTGGCCCAGACACCACGGTTATATATATAAAAAAAAGTACTTGCAAAATACTGAATTAGCCAAATCAATTTATACTCCCCTTTAACATGTATCTATGAAACACTCACTACAGTACAATCATATTTGCCATGTCAGAGACATTAAGTTTTGTCACTTCAATCATGCATTGCTCTTCTAACAAAATTTTTAGAATCTCATCTCAGTCCAACAAGATTGTATTTTTCGGACTCAAAATTGACCCGGCAATTGATTTCAATAGTTTTCACACATCTATGATTAGATAATCAAATCATGTTTAAACCCAATCACAACAATCGTCTCCAAAAGAAGAAAAATAAATGGCGAAATCAATACGAATAACACGCCAATAAATCACCTAACTTTATATAGCAGCAAATTGCCAAATGGGTTCAAAGAATTGAAACGATTTCTGGAAAATCAAAACTTCAAAAGCTTGAACTTTATCATCTCCTTTTCAGAAAAAATAAAATTAAAAGCTTAAAAGAATGAATTATAGAAATGGTGAAGGTACCTTAATTTATCACTTCAAAAACCTCGAAGCACATACCCAGAAAACCCCAAACACATAGGGCTACTTATGTGTCACCGCCCACCGTTTCTCTCAAAGAAGAAAACAAGAGGCAAACAAAAGAAAATAAATTAAAAAAAAAAAGTAATAAAAGCGATTGAAACATTTAAATATATAATTCCGTTGCCGGGACTTGAACCCGGGTCTCTCGGGTGAGAGCCGAGTATCCTAACCAACTAGACTACAACGGATCTGGTAATAGTACTCCAGTTAATTTAAATATTACTACAACAATTAGAAATAAAAAATTTCTTATGGTCTCTTAAATTAGTTGAACCCCTAAAGGGCATCTTAATCATATCAGGGGCCTAAAGTCAAATTCTAACGAGGGGGCTTAACTTAAGTTGTTACCCTTTTTATGCTAAGTGAGATTCTTGTAAAATTCTACTTAGTTTTTCCTTTCCTCGAAAATTAACTAGGTTGTTTTCCTTAAAAGATTTCAGTAATTTTTTTATAGTATATATAACTATTTATATATGAAAATATGAGGCCCTCATAATTATGAGGCCCTAGGCAATTGCCTAAGTGGCCTAATGAACAGGGTGCTCTTGCCTGTCTCTCGGGTGAGAGCGGAATATCCTAACCACCAAGACTACAATGGATTTTCTAGACCATACAAGTATGTCGGCGTATGTTTGCACACTTAACTAAATTTGATATCCCATTCATTTATGTGGCGATCTGACTAAATATTGAGTTTATGACAGAAAAGGAGAACAATACTTTTGATACATGTAAGAAAATATATTTGGAACTTGTTCATACACATGTAATAATATTTCTATGATGATAAACGCTTGTCATTAATAATAAAATAGAAAATTTAAAATTATAGAGTTTTTTAAGTACATATTTTTTGAACGTACTAAAAAAAGAGGAAGAGTTTCATATGAAATAGAAAAGATAGAAAATATGTATTTAACCTCAATATGGATAAGGTTTTCTTCATCAGCCCATTCCCTACCATTTAATATATGTGATTCCTCTACCTTGTTCCTTTCATCTTCTTTACCTTTAACCAAAAACCAAAAAACAAATTGACATAAAATAGTGTATTTTCTTTTTCTTCTTCCAAAGTGAATTTGGATGTAACATTTATGGTGCCCATCCACCATGGTTCGGCTACATTTTTTTTTTTTTAAAATGTAACATTTATGAATATTTAAGTGTTGTATCATGTATGGACTAGAAATAGTTATTTTGTTTTCGCGGACTTTTGAATAAAATGTGGCACCTAATTTGTGGGACTATATTGAGTATATTGTTGTTGTTGTTGTTGAATAAAATGTCGGGAGCATTGTTTTGAAACATAATTTCGTGATATATATATATATATATAATTTTTTGTATACATGTTCGAGTACTGTTTGGTTAGTAAAATTAATTTCCAATATTGCGGAAAATTATCTTATCAAGTAGTGAAAAATCGGTTTGAGAAGAGCAAAAATATTGGTTAACTCAGTGTATTGCATATGGAGAAATTAATATAGATGAATTTCTCATGTTATATTTAGAAGTTATGCATGATTGAATTTGCTTGAAAGACAAAGAAGATCCAACTAATTTCATTTAATTTGCAAAAGCCTTACATTCATCAAAATAACAACACAACTAATGACTAAAGAATGCTCCTTCATTCTTTTACAAAATAAGCAACATGTAAGATCTTTACATGTTAAATTTGCACTCTCACTCTCTCTATATATGTCACAATAAGTTATTGTGACTACAAATTATATTCTCACATGATTTAATTTGAAATTAAATCCAAAGAGCCTCTTCCTTCTTTGCATGTGCAAGATGAGAGACTATCCACATATATATACAATATTCATCACCAGAATTTTGCTCTGATGGTGATCATCTAATTAACTAATTAATGTTAGGATTAGCTGCAAAATAAGCAAGTGCACCAACAAATGGTGCATTAATATAAGTAGTTGGCTCGGATTTTCGAAATTCATCCCTATTATCATCATAAGTATCATCTTCTCCAGGACCACCAACAATTGCACCAACTAAAACATTAGGATTAGGCTGCGATGAGTTAAAATAAACCGAGCCATCCTTGCACGCGATGACCTGAGGATGATCTTTGATCGATGGAAGGGACGAGCCACGATGATGAATTTTTTGAGGATAATAATAACTATAACCAACCATGTAGGACATACCTTTAGGATTTTCTCCTAAAATGTAATCAACCTGCCTCTTACCAATTTTTCGAAGCATCGATGGACTAACACTGATGGTGCCACAATTCAATATTTGTGATGATTTTTCTAAGTAATTTGCATAGACTAGTAGTAGGAATGTGATTGTTGTGGCATGTTGTAAATTGCTTCCACCAGGCTTGTAAATTAGGCCACCAGGAGAGTACTCTATGTGGGAGGATGATGATTCTGGGATTAATGTACACATGAAGCTATCTGCTGATGCTTTGTAAGATTGGATGGAATATGTGCACCCTTCCAACACTTCCTGTCGACTAAGTATCGTAAGTAAATTGCTCCCGATTGTTCAATCATTTGATAACCAGAGTCATTCTTTGATAAATGATCACTATGAGTCAAACTCAATGTCTTATTCTCAAATTTCAAGATATACAATGGTAGATATAGTATGTGGACGAGAGTGTCTATGATACGAAAAAAGTCATTTTTTAGGAAAATGTTTTTTCGTGAGAAAGTTAATTTCTATTATTTGCTCCAACCAGGACTTAGAAATATATCAATCTTTTATACTCAAAATTCTCATTAAAGTACTGTTGGATTTGCTAATATCAATATATATATATATATTTATTTATTTTGAAAGATATACTAAACCCACCAACCAAACATTAATTGGAAGATATAATTTTGAATGGGAAAATGACATTTGTCATATCAAGAAACAATATTTTATTAAAAAAAATAAGTAGTAGTTATATTTATAGTACTTCTTTGTCAAAGTAATAGTGGACAATGTTTTATAAACCTCACTATGAGTCAAACTCAATGTCTTATTCTTAAATTTCAAGATATACAATGGTAGATATAGTATGTGGACGAGAGTGTCTGTGATACGAAAAAAGTCATTTTTTTAGGAAAATGTTTTTTTCGTGAGAAAGTTAATTTCTATTATTTGCTTCAACCAGGACTTAGAAATATATCAATCTTTTATACTCAAAATTCTCATTAAAGTACTGTTGGATTTGCTAATATCAATATATATATATATATATATATTTATTTATTTTGAAAGATATACTAAACCCACCAACCAAACATTAATTGGAAGATATAATTTTGAATGGGAAAATGACATTTGTCATATCAAGAAACAATATTTTATTAAAAAAAATAAGTAGTAGTTATATTTATAGTACTTCTTTGTCAAAGTAATAGTGGACAATGTTTTATAAACCTCACTATGAGTCAAACTCAATGTCTTATTCTTAAATTTCAAGATATACAATGGTAGATATAGTATGTGGACGAGAGTGTCTGTGATACGAAAAAAGTCATTTTTTTAGGAAAATGTTTTTTTCGTGAGAAAGTTAATTTCTATTATTTGCTTCAACCAGGACTTAGAAATATATCAATCTTTTATACTCAAAATTCTCATTAAAGTACTGTTGGATTTGCTAATATCAATATATATATATATATATATTTATTTATTTTGAAAGATATACTAAACCCACCAACCAAACATTAATTGGAAGATATAATTTTGAATGGGAAAATGACATTTGTCATATCAAGAAACAATATTTTATTTAAAAAAATAAGTAGTAGTTATATTTATAGTACTTCTTTGTCAAAGTAATAGTGGACAATGTTTTATAAACCTCTCTTTCTTGAGGGCAAGGTCTACATATATATTACCCTCTTCAGATTCATTTATGAAATTATAGTATTATACCGAGTATGTTTTTATTGTTCTTGTTGTATACAGTACTTTGTGAAAATTACCGTGAGATATGAGTGCTTTTAATTATCAAATCGAAAAATTCCTAATTGATTTAAAGAGAGTATAGATTTCTTATGTGTTGTATTAAGATTCCTTATATACTATAAAAATAAAAATCTCTTAAAAAAGACGTAAAGCCAAAAATAAATTTGTAAAGAACTACAAAACCGACTGAAATTAAATGAAAATCTTGAAATAATATTACTGAAATCTGACCTTAGAAACAAGAACATTAAGGCCGGCGTGCTTATTGTCCCATCCAAATTCATTGATATTGTCATCCGCCCCAAGTGTCTGCCGATTCTCTTGTATGTAACTCAAATAATTGTCCTCCTGAGTTGCTCTCCTAAGCCATGCTGCTCCCCACAACAATTCATCCTAACCATTTATACAATTTAATTAATTTTATAACATTGAAATTTAATTTATTCTTAACTATAATGTATCTATATTGTATAAATAGTTAATACTGTATAATTCCATGTATATATGATGTATATACAATGTATCCACACTATTATACACAAAAAAACAAATTAAGACAGACAAAATGGCCATTGATTTTAATAGTATTAATTTAATGAGATAACAAATTTATCGAAATAAATATAAGAAAATTCAAATTTTATGAGTGGGAAAGAAAAATAAGAGTGGAGACCAAAGCTTGGGCCATTTTCGATAATCTAGGGAAAATTGGGCCATTTTTTGTTAAAACAATGACCAATTGGCCATTTTATTTAATTTTCTCTTAATTTTTTTTCTAATGATCTACGATAAAACGTTAATTACTACTTCCTCGGTTCCTAAATAAATGGTGTTTTAGATAATCAGGAAGACATTAATGATGTTCTTCCAATTTTATTACATAATCAAGAAAATATTAAAGAGTTACATTTTTTTTAAGGTATTTATTAGGGATAAGTTAGTAAAACCACTCTTTATTTTTTAGGAAGGAGTGGTTAAGCAAAAACAACTATTTATTTAAGAACGGAAGGAGTAGTAATTTGTAGGAGAAGAATGCATGCCTGATATCCATCAAAATCACAATAATATGGACAAACTCCATCTCTAATATCGAGATTATCACTGTAAGCTCCACGGTTCTTATCTGCAAAATCAAACACCCTTGTGGATGTTCTCAAAAGTGTCTCCGCATATCCGGGATCCGATGGCCGGAAAGCTATAGATGCAGCTGCCAGAGCAGCTGCAGTCTCTCCGGCCACATCGGATGCCGGATTCGGGGCATCCACTGTGTACACTGTCCTAACAGTGTCCATATCTTCTGGCCTTTCCCAACAGTTATGGTCCTGTACTGGATCACCCACCTAATAACATCAATATAACAAAAGAAGTAAATGTGTCAGCTACCCAAAGTTATTGCTAGTAATGTCTCTTTTAATTTTTTTTTCTAACCAAAGAAATAAAGTATCACACGAGACACTGGTTTTTTAATTAGCTGATTTGAGACCTTTTATTAAAGTAGGATTCAACCTTCAAAGATTGTGTAAATTTTTTAGGAATAGTAGCATTTCTGGTCAGTCAATTATTGGTAAATTTTAATTTTAGTCCTTGTTGTATATGGATCAACACATTTAACCTTCAAATAATTAAAAGCTGTGATTTTAGTCCCTTTATATATGTTGGAAATATGTTATATTGGGACTCTATTTACAAGTTTGTCACCCTCAAATATGAGTAACAATACAAGTTTAACATCACACAGGTAATTAATTGGTGAAACGGTTAAGAATTATGAAAATTTGTGAATATTCACGAACAAAGGGTTAAGTGAAATTTCAAAACAATTCAAAGTTAAATGTGCTTAGTCCAATATCACAAAGACTAAAATAAGAATTTATCGATGATTGAGAGACCAAAAGTTATATTAAACTTTTTCTTAAACTATCAAAATATTTTAACCTGATTTCTGAATTCGTAATTAAACTCAATTTTATAGATTGTATGACTATCTTTTAAGTAAAATGATCACAGCGGATAAAAGAAAGTTGTTTAAGTGGCGAGCACTTTTCACTTTCAATCCTAAAATTGCATCTTTGAGCAACAAGGGAGTAAAAATGGAGAAGCTTATGAGCAGGGGTAAAAAAAATAGTATAATCATAGCAAAAAACAATCTAGGACCAAAAGAAATGCAATATGTGCAACGTAGGACAACATTATAGGTACACTGATTGTTTTTAGTTGGGCCGATATATTAAAACAAAACAAACAAGTACGAAGTTCACGTGCTTAGAGAAACACAAGTTATTACTCCAATTTGTTTTTCGGTTTTTGACTTGGCAAGAAATAAAATGTATCAAAATATTTTTAAATTGTATGATCTTAAACATGTCACGTAAAAAATTGAAATAAAGGAGTTGTTAAAAACGAAAAAATATATTCTTTTTTAAATAAATTAAAAAGAAAAATAAAATAAATAAATTGAAACAAAGACAATACTATGTATAGCTCCATACTTAAACCTAAGTACTTTTAATAATAGTAATAATAATATAATACTAACACATGGACAAAATTTGAGTTAATTTTTTAGACAAGAAATAAAGACAAAAATTCGTTTGAGAGAAGATATAAGGACATGTTTATACTTTATAGAAGATATATTAATCTTCCCAGTGGGAACTGACATGTTTAATATAAATCTAATCAAGATCTCAACCAAGTGACCAACCATTACTATGGACATAAATGGATTCAAAATTTAAAATATATAAATTTAAGCGATCTCAAATTAAAAAGAAAACTTTATCATAAGTGTTCCGAGAGAGTTGAACCTTAGTCAAGATGGGCTTTGTTTGGATCAAGACCACACTTCGTTTGGATTTTCAAAATATATTTTTTATATATTTAATAATTTTTTAAATATAAATGTAGAATCTATGAAAAATTACTAAATTATCTGATACTCTAGATTCGCCCTGATCTTTGCACCACTCTGAATTTTGCAGAGAATTAGTATATGTTTTATTACGTTTGCAAATATCAAAGGAGAACTATTACTAAATTGAAGAGACAGAAAAGTTCCACGCAATAAGGTTAAGGCTGCCTCCGTAGATTAGGACAACTAACCATGCGTTTCAATCTATTCTATACTCCGTCGGTTTATCTTTACTTATCCAATATATTAAAAATAGATATTTAATAATATTTATTTAATTTAAAAAGTAATGAATAATTTATCATTTTTGTGTTCATTTTACCCTTGCCATTAATTACCACTCCCTCCGTTTCAATTTATTTGGCCTATTTTGACTTGACACAGAGTTTAAGAAAGTAGAGAAGACTTTTGAATCTTGTGATCATAAACTAAAGATATGTCAAATGTACCAAAATGCCCTTTAATCTTATGGTTTTAAACATGTCATGTGGAAAATTAAAATTAAAGAGTTGCTAAAAAAGGAAAGAGACATTCTTTTTGAAACTGACTAAAAAGAAAAGTAGGTCAAACAAATTGAAACGGAGGGAGTATTCATTATCCAATGCATCTCTCAAAATATTAAACTCATTATATTTAAAGGGTGATATAACAAAACTATCCCCATTTTTTTGTTGATTGTAGTGTCCGAGCAAAGCTTCGCGTAGCTCGACTAAATTCATGAGATACAAGTCACCTCCCACCAACAACCAGATAACTCTATCCTTCAAGGCTAGAATGAATGAGAAGAATCACTTAATATTTTTTGTCTTTGCTTAAATTTGAACCTGAAATCTCATGTCTCATGATTCTTAACCTACTTTATTGACCAATATGAAGTGGGATGGACGGAGGGAGTATTTTGCAGAAAAGCTCAATTTGTTTTTAAATTTTCTTTTAAAGTAACTACATTTGATGAACGAGAGAAAGCAAAATGTTACTCCCTTCATTTAAATTTGTTTGGCCTATTTTTTTTTATAATCTGTGTAAAAAAGAATGTCTCTTTCCTTTTTTAGAAATTCTTTAATTCTAATTTTTCACATGTCATATTCTAGACCACAAGATTAAATGATAGTTTAATACATTTGACATATCTTTAATTTAAAATCACAAGTTTTAAAAAATTTCTTTACTTTTTAAAATTTCGTGTCAAGTTAAAATAGATCAAATAAATTAAAACGGACAGAGTATATAGGAAGTAGAGCGGCACGCTGTCAAAGGTAAAATTTTGGTGAAACCAAAAATTGGCGCCATACGACCCAAAAGAGAAACCAACAAACACATCCATTCCAAGAAATAAGAAACAATTTCAGCCAATCCATCATATCTACCCACATTATCAACTCACATGTTTCTCTTTATCAGAGCCACTAAACCTGTCACTGCAAGAATCCTTTATATATCCAACCGTTTCTTAAGCAAATCAAATTTTTTCCCACCAAATCATTGAAATTATAAAGGCTACATTGTTTCACTCAAATACTATTGCATCAGCTCGTAGCGTTAGAAAGGTGATCATGTAGCCCCATTTCACCACCCCACTCTCCTACCCCACACTTAATATTGTCTAGGTCATATACAAATATTATTAAAATAATTTTTTTTTTTATGTATGTATCAAATACAAAAAAATAGTAAAAAACTCAGATATTTTCTTTAAAAATATTCACAAAAAAAAAACATTTCCTTCACACCGGACACACTCTTAAAATAACCACAATTTCGTATCTCTAGAAATATTTTAAGTTAATTTTTTTTTATATTACCTCTTAATTAATGACATATTTTTATAATCACAAAATGTTAAAACAGAGTAGTAGTAATTTTACATGCACAAAACACACTGAGTCCAATAGAAACAGAGCATAAAAAAGGTCTTAATTTTTTTAATTTTTTTTTTAATTTAATAGTGTTCGTTTAGTCCAATCAAAAGGAAAAAAAAAAGTTGAATAACGAACCTGGACGAAAATGCGATTAGGCTGAGAAACAGTTTTGAGAAGATAATCAGTGGACCACCGGATAGCGACTAAAGCATTCCGTAATTCAGCCGGCGGCATATTTTCCCCAAATTCAATTACACTCCAAGCCAACAACGTCGTCGTAAATGCCATCGGAAAATTGAACTTCACATTATCTCCGGCGTCGTAGTAGCCGCCGGTCAAATCGACGTTCACCTGCCATCCATCGCCTAAACCGGAATGTCCTCGCCAGTTCATTCTCTGGTCCTGCGGCAAATAGCCGGAGCGTTGGCCTTCGAAGAAGAGAATGCATTTTGTTAATGCGTCTGAATAGTCAAGGTAGCTTCCATGGCAGCTCATTATTAATGGAAGAAGAAGAAGCAGCAGTATTAATTTTGAAGAAACAATGTTATTCTTCATTTTTTTCTTTTTTTGCTTCTTCTCTTCTTACCACTACTGTCTACTACTAGTTGTGTGAAAAAATAATTGGTTGGGTTCGTGAATTTATAGTAGTAGTAGAATATAGTGGTCACTTTGTTTTATTTTATTTTTTAATACTAGTTTGTATGGTTAGAACTTGTGATCCTGTATAAGTTATTAGGGGTGACTTAGAGTTATGCAGTAATATAGAGATTATTTAGGAGGAAAGTTGTGGAGTATTATTTTATTAGTTATGCAGAGTTTAGTTATTTTATCTTCTACTATTTTGTATAGAAAAAATATATAAATTTTCTTATAATTCAAGTAATATTAGGTATACGAATTTTTAATATTGCATTAGTTTTACATAGTAAAAGAATGCTATCAAAACTTATGTATGATATAATACATGAAAATTTTATTTTCTAACCAACTATCAAATGATCTCAGTGTGAGAGTTAGGATTCTTATTACTCCTAAAAAAAATATGAAAATAAAAAAAATAAACAAAAGAAGTAAAAAAAGAAAAACAACATACACACTCAATTAAGCATGCAAAATATCAAGGGTGACTTCGCTACTTTTTAGAAAATTAATGAAGTACTAAAGTTAATTTTTTTTAAAATATATTCCTCTTTGCTTCGGCCCATGTTTCAAAGCTAATAATGTTTTTTCGAAACATAAAAAAAGGGGGGGAAGAGTGTATATAAAACGGAAGAATATCACATTTTTTATAATCGATTTATTTTAGATAAATACACAATCTTTTTAGTAAACATTCGGAGTAAAAAAAAGTAATGTTAAATAAGTATTAGTGGTTGCAAAAATAGAGTAAAGGAAGTGATCACGGGAGAGGAAAAAAGGAGAAGAGAGATTGGTGAAAGCAAATAAGCGCCGACAGAAAACAAAAGAGGGCAGTGTCAGTTAAAATTCACATGCACAAAGAAATGTGACTTGCATTCCTCTTTTTATATATGTCCCCATAACATTTGTTTTCTACCCTACTCCAACTATTCTCACCCACTTGTTTCTCTATAATTCATTTATCTTGGGAGAAAAAAAAAACAAAAAAGGATGACAAGACTTTGATGTATTTCACATTTTCACTTTGGGTGTGTTTGGCGGAAGTAAAAATGTTTTCATGTAAAATATTTTTATAGAATTTTTTTAAAAAAAATAAATGTTTTTTAAAAAAATTTCTAATATTTGATATATAAGTAAGAAAATATTATTTGAAAAATATTTATATGTAATCTAGTAAAATACTCAGGGGTTAGATGGGTTGAGGAGTAGGGATTTGGGGATGGCCCGAGGGTGGATAGTCAAGGGTGGGGTTAGAGGCGTTGATTAAATGAAGAGCATACAATGAACTTGAAAAATCGTTTATGGAATTTGTTTTTTCTATTTTCATTAAGAATGTCATGAACTTCATTTTTAAAATCACTTATTTTTCTAGATAAAGTATTTTTTAAAATATTCTGAAACACGAAAAAATTGAATAAATAAATAAATAAAGATTCTACATACCAAACACACCCTTTATGTATTTTATTTTTATTATTAATTTATTTCAAAAGGAATAATTTCTATATATTTAAATTTTGAATTTTAAGATTCTCATGTCTTGAGGACCCTTCTTTATATGAATGACATGCGTTTAGATTTCATTTCATGATTTTAAATTATGAAATGAAATTAGTATTTAGATATGCGATGAAAATCATGAGATAAAATTCTAAATTTTTAAAAAATCATAATTTAAAATTTTAAATCATGATTTTAATTTTTAAAAATATAAAATTTGACTTATAAATTTATATTTTGTTAAAAAAATCATTATTTTAAAATTTGTAAAAAAGAAAAGAAAAAAGGCTCGTGCTTGACTTGAATAGATTGTCTGTACAATGTGAAAAATTATATTAAAGAATAACTAGTTACTATTATTGTTGACTAGTGAATCTTTATAAATTGTGTCTAATTTTAAAACTTTGTAATCGCAAATATTTATTTATAAAATAAAATATGAAGAGTTGTAATTTATTAATACAGTATCTATGATATTAAAATATTTTATTTATGAACAATAATTTGTTCATTTCATAACATTTTACGAGAATAAAAAAAATTAATAATTCTTACCACTTCGTAAAAATTTCATGTTTATAGGAAAAAATATTAACTTGTGTATAATAATAGTTCTAGTTTTGTCGGTTTAGATGTGCATTACACTTGAAGTTAAAAAAGTAGTTTACTTTCTGTTGAGAAACCGTCGGTCACACTCCAACTATAGATTGGACGGTTAAAGAAGTCATGTTTACTTTTTATATTTTGTTTTATTTTTCACCAGGCTTCATTTATACTTCGTTATCTTTTAGAATATCGTCATCTTAAAGAAAATAAATATGCCTGAAAAAAGTGATAAAGTTGTTAATATTTTTTCTTCTTTATTTAAACAATATTTCTTGGTTGAATATAGGTTTCGTGTGTTTGTATAGATAAGATTAGCAATGAGGTCCAGGATACTCGGGATAAAGTGGGAGTGGCCTTTGTGATGGGCAAAATGAGAGAAGGAAAATTGAGATAGTTTGGACATGTAAAAAGAAGAGGCGTAGATACTCCAATGAGGAGGTGCGAGATGTTGGATATAGTAGGTACAAGGAAAGGTAGAGCTAGACCGAAGAAATATTGGAGAGAGGTGATTAGACAAGATATGACGCAGCTTCGGGTTATCTAGGACATGACCTTAGATAAGAGGGTGTGGAGGAGACACATATTAGGGTAGAAATTTAGTAGATTGTGGAGTGTTGCCATGCTTTTCGAGAGTTTAGGCTTGTAGGTGTTTGTCGTTGTACTGGCCGTATTATTGTAATTTTTGCTTATGATATCTAGGATCGTCTGTTGTTTATTGTGTTTTAATTATAGCACTATTTTATAGTTGTTCTTTTTCCATTCTTGTAAGCTATGCACAACTTCTTTTATTAGTTGCTATGTTTTCTTCTTCTTTGTATCTAGACTTCCTCCACTTGAACCGATAGTATTTTAAAAATAGTCTTTCTACCTCGTGAAGGTAGTGATAAGATCTGCGTACACTCTATTTTTACCAAACCTCACTTATTTACAATGAATATGTTATTTTTATTGTTCTCGTGTGTTTGTGTATATTTATTTATTTCTTCCAATTCTGAACTAGCGGCGTGTGGATAGTTAACGTATTGAATTTGATGAATAGTGCAAATTAATATGAGCTATTTGAATATCAACATCAAATAATTTAGGAAAAGGTACTTGAAATTATTTATTTTTTTTGTATTTCCTACCCCCACAATTAAGGCATTTTAAAAAAGGACGCCATGAGTACTTGCTAGTGTATATTGTGATGGTTAGTGGCCACTCACCAACCGAACTGTGAAGCGGAATAGTAAAGGTTTCTTCCTTTTAATCAGATGTATCGAGTTCGAATGGCAAGATATCAAGTAAATGGCTTGATTTGAGGATAATTTTAAGCTGACGCGTCGGTTGGTTGTTGGCACAATTGGATGGTGTCTCATCGTAGTGAAGATGGACGTACAATAATATTTATGGTGGTGCTTCAGAATACCAATATATTGTGTCCAAGATCAAAATGAGCTTGTCGGCAGATCACTGTCGATCTGTTCTTGAGTGAGCTGAATTGCAACCATCTTACCTAGTGAACTAGCTAAATGTTATCGCTTTGGTCGAAACACTACAAGAAAAGGATTGAGAAACGTAACAGTGTAGAAATTACAAGCACACACACCCCCCCCCTTTCACGAGCGAAGGGAAAATATAGAAAATGCTAAAATCTTCACATTCAATTTTTCACGAAATGAATTCAAATTAATCAGAACCGTGAATTTCGGACATTGAACACTTGAAGAAGAAAAAAAACAAAGAATTTGTAACCACACAAATCCTTAACCTACTTTACAAGATCTACAAACAGTAAGATCGAATAGATTTTTGTTTTTCTCTTTTATTTTTTGGAATCTTGTTTGAGTGAGTTAGGAGAAAAAGATTGTCGTGCATAGTTAGAGAAAGCAGCGGGAGATTTGATTTTGTAATCTTTATAAATTAAACTTGTTTTTAGTTTGATTTTAGTGGCAAGTAACATTTGTGGTAGTGCTTCGTGATACCAATATCATGTGTAAAAATCAGAACGAGCTTACTGCAGATCACTGTTCTTGATTGAGCTGGTGAATCGTAACCATCTTAGTAACCATCTTAACCACCAAACTAGCTAGATGTTATCACTTCGGTCGGAACACTAAAAGAAAACGGATCGAGAAACGTGACGGCATAAAAACCACAAGCCCACTACTAGTAAATGGAAAACGTAGAAAATGCTAAAACCTTCGTATTCAACTTTCTAGAAAGGAGTCTAAATTAGTCGAATTAGTGAATTTCGGACACTGAACACTTGAAGAAGTGAAAAGAAAAGAACTTGCAACCACACAAATCCTAGACCTACTTTACAAGATCTACAAACAGTAAGATCGAATAGTTTTTTGTTTTGCTCTTTTATTTTTTTGGATTTTTGTTTGAGTGAGATGGGAGAAAAGGATTGTGATTTGTTTAGAGTTAGAGAAAGCAGGGTACCAAATAGTGCGGAAATAGGACACATTGTCAATGACATAAAGCTAAATATAGAAAGACATAAAAATGGAGGTTTAGCTCCACTTATTCTTTTTTTTTTTGAATCTCAAAAAAATTCGCAAGTTGCTATATTTCACGTGCATATTGCGTAAATCAATTTATTCAATAGTTCGTAAATCACATGAGGGATGTAAACCGCGCTCAGCAAGCCCAATACAATAAGCTTGACTGAGAAGACGTTGATAGAAAGAGTTGATCCCTGACATAATTTAGCCAGGGTCTTTGCACCTCATATTCTTTATGTCATTTCTTAAATAAAAGGAGAAATTAAGGATGATGTCCCTAGCTAACTGGACATACCAAACAATTAATAATAACGATATCTATGAAAAGGACCCACCAATTAATTGTATTGCTATAATTGGCCCATAAACTATTGCGTATCTAAAAATCTTGACAAGAATTTTAATTTGCACCATAAATATTTTGTGGGAACACTTACCTTATTCTTGTCGCAATATTTTTATTTTTTCTTATGTACTTTTTAAGTCCGAATGGAAAAATTCAAATCAATTTTTTTGTTTTTTCCATCTAATTGAAAGCTTTAGACGCCATTAGTGTGGGAGACACTAATTTCTAGCTATCTAAGTGTTCAAGCTTCCTATTAGAGTGAATGCAAGTCAAAATATTACTCCCTTACCATCGTTAATCATATACTATAATTTTTTGTGACAAAATTTATTTAACTCTCAATCTTATCCCTTTAGACTCTATCAAAGGTTATATCATGAGGTGTATTGTGCGTTAGACACGTGGAGGATGTGGCCCGAGCCTGTTTACCCACACGTAACACTAGGGATGGTTCAGGGTCATAAAACTATTAATCATTCCATCATGGGAGCATCCTAAGGTAGCTCGTGTAATAAAACTAATATGATGTTTAGTTTTCATAATGTAAAAGGTTAGCTAGTTGATGCTTGTGGCAAGTATGTGAGAAATTTGGGCACTACACAAGGCATCAAATACCAAACTCAAGACCTAACATTGAGCTACTCACCATAGACATTTCAGCATGGCTTCTCTGTTGTTGTTTCCTTTCTATACTTGATTTTGATATATTTTACTTGAGTCGAAGATCTATCGAAAACTAATCTTTCTACCTGCACAAGGTAGAGGTAAAACTGTGTACACACCACTCTCCCTAGATCCCACTTGTGTGATTACACTGGGTATGTTGTTGTTTCCTCATTAATGAATTTTCTACCAAAATATGTTATTCACTGCATCAATCTTTTCATCTCTATGCAGATCTATCCATTCAGATATTTATTAGTATAGACAAAAAGAAAACCCTTCTTCCTGTAGTGTAGGAAAATATAGTCAAGTGCTGTATTTTGCTGTTGGGGAATTGATATTGCTTTGGCCCCAGAGGTACCAAATGTTTCCGATAATATCGTAGCACTCTATTACTCCGCACATTTTTGTAAAGGGGAAAAAATTTAGGGCCTCCACGCTCCATGTACCATATTGTCGACTAAAAATAGGATTTAATTTGCATCAACAACAATAATATATTCAGTGAGACCACACAAGTGGGGTCTGGAGAGGGTAGAGTATACGCAAACCTTACCATTACGTCGTGGAGGTAGAGTGGCTATTTCCGATAGACCCTCGGCTCAAGTGCAGCAAATCCAAATACAAAGAAGAAGACAACAGTGGAGAAAACACAACAACTATTAAGGGAAGCAAAACAAAGCCTACAAGAAAGGAACAAGAACGATAAAATAGTGCGATAACCGAAACACAATAAATAACAGATGATGATAGATATCAAAAGCAAGAACTACAAGAATACGGCTAGCACAACGACAAACACCAAACACGCCTAAACCCTCGAAAAAGCAAGCCGACACTCCACTACCTACTAACCTTCTACACTAATACGCGTTCTCCCCACCCTCCTATCTAAGATCGTGTCCTCGGTAATCTGAAGTTGCGCCATGTCCTGTCTAACCTGTTATAGCATGTTACCTGTTTTATTTTCAAGGTAACTACTACCACTTATTATAGACAGTTACCTGATAATATAAAAATTCTTTTATGTCATAGTTAACTTAAAAGTATAAGATAAGAGGGAGTTGCTCGGATGGTAAGCACCTCTAACTTCCAACCCGAAGGTTGTGAGTTCGAGTCACCAAGGGAGAAAAAGGGGTAGAGCTCCTACGGAAAGTATAATGAAAAATTCATTCAATTACTAGAGCGGGGGCCCATATGAAAAGTTATCTGAAGCAGCATTTCAATAATCTCTACAAGTGGATGAACACACTAGAGTCAGTAGCAACTAGTAGCAAAACCTAGGCTGCACTCTAGGTGAGTAGCCCTATTAATCCCATAGCAAGCCGGACCATCAATGCACTCAAGAATCAGTGTGATCCAGATCCAATATTGAAAGTCTAAAACACACCAAAGTCCAACATTCAAGTCTGTCAGACATGAACACTATTATCACATATACCAAGAAAACCTGTATAACAAAATCCAATCTCTTCATCAACCAACATAGTAGCTCTAAATCAAAATAAAACGTATTAACCAAAAGGAATTAAAATTACAATTCCAAAACCCAAGATAGTTCAAATGTCAACCTCACTTCACAAACAAGAGGAACAAGATATCATCACCCACCACCTTATCAATATGCCACATTTCATCTGTTAGTATCTCTTAAGGAATGGTCTATAAACCTTCCAGAGAGGCATTCAAATGCTTGATGTCCTCCCCTCTCCCCACGCCCCAAGGTGTGACAAATCATCGTGACCACAGCTACCTGCTAGCAGTCTCGACATACAATGTCCTGTTTATCCTCCACCACCAATGGCCCGAGGTCCAGTACCCCACTCTTCAACAACACTGGACCTAGGCCAACTTTCACTTTCACCTCGACTATTAAACCGGATACCTGCTACATTCATTATTATCACATGTACCAAGTAATTCTATCCAACCAAAGCTTAGACAAATGGGAGCTAAAAGAACCTAAATAGGACTAAAACAATGAAAATTTCAACTGTTCGAATACAGCAGCAACAAATTTCTAAGAAATAAACGTGTTTAAAGAGAACGAATTTGTGCTATAATGAGCAGTGAAGTATACAGCCTGGAACATTGGTAGAAAGTTGATGCCTTTCTACAGAAGAGCTGCCTATGGGAGGCAACTGCCGTAGAAATCAAACAAGTAAAAATCAATCATATACTCAGAATACTATTAGAAGGGTGTTATGCTTCTATTCTTTGGTATCAAAAAAGAGCACTTAATGAAGAGGAAACTGATTCTGGCATGGAACCAAGTAATTGACTTCCAGTTAAAGATATACAACCATCTGCTAGAAATCTGATGTTTTCTTGAGAGCGAGAAGATCTTTAAACAAATAGATTCAGTGTAAAACATGTAACAGAGCTTGGCCCGACTCATATCTTAACCCTGTATTATACTGGGTAAGAATAGCTTTGTTTGCTCCGGATAAAAGAAAGAAATCAATAAGTTTCCACGCATAAACATAGATGGATTATCCAGTAAATTACTAGACTAACTGAACTACACTTGGCTGAAAAAAAATCAACATGTTATTTCTTAAATCCTTACTACAGATCAGAAGGCGCCTCTCTACCCCACAAAGGTAGGGGTAAGGTCAGCGTACATCCTACCCTCCTCAGACCCCACTAGTGGGAGTACACTGGCTATGTGTTGTTGTTACTACAGATCAGAAGGTGTATAAACCAAGAATGAGTGACTGCTTGTATAACTGGAGATGAAGGCCCTTCCAACTGAGGTTGGCTGAGAATAGGCCAACTCTGAGCGTTTAAGAACTAAATCCTTGCAAAAACTTTCCCTGATTTGAAGAATGATAAGCAAGTTCAGACTAAACATAAATCATAAGCAATGAAATATATGTGGAGCTTTGGCATTCCAGACTGCAAACGGCAAACTGGGAGTTTAATTTAAAAAGAATAGTTACTACCCTTTTCTTTTTGAGAAGGTAACATATTTGTATATGTATAAGCAGACTACACAAAAACTGTGTAGTCATCCATATTTACATTGTGGAGCAATATAGATGGAGTACACTGTGGTAGGATCTTCTCATACTATATAGATGGAGTACACCATTCTCACCTTGCAAATACTTGCATACCAAGACCCCTTTCACAAATGATTATTAAGTGCAAGTGAAGAAGATATTCAGGTACAAGTTCACAAAGGCACTGTCAAGTCAGAGCATCAGACTACTCAATCTATGAGAACTAGGTTTGTTGGATCAGTGACAGTCGTCTTTCTTCCTTTCCAGTGGTCTCGTCTCTCAGACATGAACTTTTTCATTTCCAATTGAAACTAAGGAGAAATTACTAGTTTGAACCCCAACAGTTGTCTTTTTAGATTTAGAGAAGTCAATTCCTTATTCAATCCTCCTCCGACGGGTACTTCTATTTAAGCTTTAGAGAATCCAGTTCCAGTGGAAGATTAAGTAAGGTACAGTATAAAGTCCAATCAATAAAGTATATATTTCGTTTATTTAAAATTATTGAACTAAAGCTAATAAAATTTAGTTCTTTATAAACACCTAACATTTTATTCATAAATATCTCATGTAATAGCATAGCATTCTCATACTTTATATAACTATATAAACCTACAAAATCAAATAAAACACCCAATCAATCTATATTTCTCGGTCATAGATGTAGTCAAAGAACCCAAGCTGTGTTGACCAAATTCAGTGTGGATCCCACACCCACACCCAAGTCGTGTCAACACGGGTGCGGCAAGGATTTTGAAGAGTCCGCGCAACATAGGACTCACTCTAACCCCACATTCGACAACCATAATAGGCTCTATAACCGGATCACGCACACTAAGAACACAGTGGATTAGAAGGGACAAGAGGCTCCACTCATCAAAGTGTGAGACGCAAAGTCAGGAGATTTAACTTCATTAAGCATGCAATGTATTTTCAAGGAACCATAACTCCGAGAAAGTGAATGGTGTTACCTAGCAGCATCCAGCAAATAGCTGGCTATATGTTTTCTCCTGTTGGAGGGAGTAACCCAAATGGCTCTAATGCCACATAACGCAGATACAGCTTCCTTCTCACACAAGACTACTCCACTGACACTTTCATCGGACTCTTCGCAACTTTTGGTTGAGTGATTTCTTCTTACCATTTCCCTCTGGAAACTCACTCCCCCAAATTGGAGTGTGGTTGAAGTCCGTCTTGCTTCCTTCTTAGGTGAAACATTACACCTGCTGTCCTCTGGTCTTGAGAGAATCTTATAAGCCTTCTTTATGGGCTCTGCTACAAGACATCCAGATATTCTTTGAGAAGATATAAACAGATACACCTGTTAACACGACAAATATTTCAGAGTTTCATTCACAGAGCTAATCAAACTCAGCCTGTCACACCACCACTACACAAAGGGAGAATTCTTCATAAAAGATAGCCAGCAAATGAGGACAGCCATTCAATGTCATAGGATGATTAAGAAGCCTCATTGAACTCAAGTAACTTAAAACTCAAGTTATAAAATACAATGTAGCAGAGAGTAGGAAGCTGGACAGTTGAGATTTGATATTGATTAGTGCAAAATTTTCAACAATGAAAGTTGCTTTCTATTACTATAAGTTTCTTATAATTGCAAGAGAAGGAAACCTTGCATAGCTGATGATATATCCACCCATCTCCAAGTTCCATCTCCATCATCTTCACAACTTCCTGTACCTGTCAATAACACACTCTCTCTAACTCTATGAACTATGTTTAACATAATTAACTAGAGAAATATCAATTGTGGAAGTCAAAATATGACTTTTCATGTATAACCAATTAGTATATATAAACCTTGTTTCTCTGAGGAGGAGGGTCGTCGTCCAGCACCAGGATAATTCGTCCAATTTCAAGTGAAGGAATTCGAAGTTTTCTTTCATTCCGCCAACCCTAGACATTTTATCAAAGCCCGGTAGGATAGAACTTTAATCTTTTAATAACTTTATTTCATCAAGCACAATAGAAAATTTTGAAATACCAGATTCTCTTGCAGAATTACCTTAAATGGAATACCATGCGTATAATTCTTGTGAAACGTCTTATGAAACTTTTCATCCCCTTCATCACCTCTCGCATACTTGAAGCCACAGACAGTACAAGTATGTAATAAAAAATCAGACTGACCCAGTTCCAAATAGAATTGGGCGTACTTTCTCTTCTTATTCAGAACTTTCCCGGACTTTGCCACCCCAAGGTTTGGCACAATATTCTCCAAGTCTATTTCCTTGGATTCTTCACCAGTTGACGCACCATTCTTTTCACTGCAAAATCAGCTTAGCATAAGCAAAGAACTTGAAGAGGAAATAAAAAAAAAGGTCATTAATGTTAGGTAGTACCAACTCTGATATATAATTTCCCTTTAAATACATGCTAGCCCAATTTAGCATATAACCTATTTGTTCAAGAAAATTAAGAAATATTGTGTAATGATCAAGCTTTCGAACTCAAAAGCATTAAAATTTGGTTAATGGTGTGATTTAAGGAACTGTTGTTAAATCATTTCCTATAATCTGCCTTAAGTACTATGTTTCTCTAAAATAGCCATGTCGCCCTTTAGTTGTAGAAAAGAGAGAGAGGACTATTACCAGTCAATAAATAAGATAATTGTAAGTAGATGACAGACTGCTGAACGAATACGTGTTAGCTCACTTATTTATCAATTGATCATCTACATTTTCATTTTACAACAATGCCTTCTCTTATTTTGGAGGGCAGAAATTGATTACTTTGCTGTTTGGATCCAAGAAGTGGTGACAAATGGCAAAGCAGCGAGGTGGAGTTTCAGGTGTACATTAGTATGACAAAGCAGAAGGAGATGTTCAAACCAACGGAAGCTGGTAGGGTCAAAATCTACATGCCTGTGCCTGTATCGTTTTGACGTCTTTACAAATATTTATGATATTTGGCATATGAGCTAGGGGAAAATCCAGTAGCTTTTATTGGTCGACATTGCCAAGATTTACTCAAAGACATGGACGATCTCCAGTGCCTCCAACCAAAACATCAGCCACATGTTACTGAGCCATGAACAGATTTAGGAAATGATAGCTAAGATAACAACAACATACCCAGTGTAGTCCCACCGAGTGGAAACTGGAGAGAGTAGAGTGTACGCAGACCTTACCCCTACCTCAGAGATGGAGAGGTTGTTTCCGATAGACCCTCAGCTCAAGAAAAACATTCCAAAGCAGTCCCAAAAAGAAGTAACGGAAGTACAAGAAACAATAACAAAAATAGCAGATAGTAACAAAATATAGTTGATGGCTGAAAAACTAATCAACTAAATGAAGAGAAAAGTGGCACCACATAACATACCAAATTGAATTTTGAGGTCTTCGTTGGTATGTGACCAGAATTTCTGGCTGTACTCTCCCATAATCAAACTCAACGCTGCAACATTTAGATGTATCTGCACTCTTGGGCATAGGAGATGAACAAGAGGGCTTGAAGAAGCTGTTAATCTTCGATTGCATGCTTCAATTTCTTCGTTTCTTCGATATCCTCTCAACTTTTTTCACCTTTCACCAGTTGTATATTGTAAATGTCATATGAAAATTTTGTCATAGGGCCACTCCTACCAAAAAAAAAATGGAAGTCAAATTAGTCGTATTCAAGGGCCACTTAATATCGATGATGACACAATTAGTCAATAACAACTAAGCCTCAATCCAATATCGATGATTTCACAACAACTATGCCTCACTCCCAAACAAGTTAGTGTGACTGTATGAATTCTCACTACTTCATTTAAGCTCATTCTAAACAAACTTTATTCAATCATTTTGGTAAACAGGTCTTGGAAACTCAACTCATTATATTTTTAATTACCCCATCACATTGAGGCCATGAAATTCATAACATATATTATCATGTCGTATATATAACATGTGTGTTAATTAAGCCAAAAAAAGAAGGAAAAATCAAAAGCTGCGCCTAACAATGGAGATGAACTATTGAAGAAGTACTAGTAATTAGATAAAAGAACCGTATATAACATGGGAATAAGCAATTCTGCAGCACACATGAATGAATACAAATAAAGGCATGGCTGCCCAGTTCACTAGGCTCCCGTTGTGCCGGAATTTTGAGGAAGGGTCCAACCACAGTGGTCTATTTGGGGGCCGCCAGACCACAAAAAAAAAACTCACCGATTTCGAGAGTATGTCTGAGAGTCAAAATCAGAAGAAAACGAGAAGAACCTAACATAACTTTTAAGCTTCTTTTCATTTCTCTTCCTTGGGGAATTTGGCGGCTTTTAAAATTTGGGCCAAAAATTGGCTTTTCCTCCTTGGGCTTTTTTTCTTTTTTTCTTTTGGAAAAAATATATAATATGACAAAACATCTATGTCTAATTACTTTCATAGCAATAATTTATTTCAATTACGTTTCACAATTTATATTTTAAAATTATTGCTATTTATATTTGTATGTCGTTCTTTTAATCAAAGCTTAATTGTATTTATATTTATATGCATGTATTTGTATTTGTATGACGGAATTCCACAAAGATACGATACGAATTTGTATTTGTATGCATATATTTATATTTATATTTCGAGATTCCACGAATAATATAATACAGATTGTATATTCTCTCAATCAACACTCAATTTTATTTATATTTGTATGTCTAAATTTGTATTTATATGTTAAGATTATACAATTGATATTGAAAATGTTACTGCAAATTATAATTAGATAAAGTATAAGTATGAAAGTCTTATATTCCAACTAGTTGCTATTTATGAAAGTTCCTTTTTTTCCCCTAAAATGTGTTAAGTTTTGTAAGAATTAAAGAATATATGAAATATACATGTGAAATGTGATATACTATAACCGAGATAATGTCTAGAAGATAAGTAGTATTTATTCGTGAAGGATTAATATTCTCAATTATATAATACTAATAAAAAATTACTATTCATTTATTATTAGGAAAGTAAAATGTGTAGTTTGTTAATATTTTTCGTTTATTCTAGTTTTGATGGACAAAGTCACTTGATACTTGTTGCTGGTGGGAGATGACGAATATTCTGTGAAATCTATTAAAATACGCATAAGCTGACTCAAACATCACGATTATATTTTTCTTTTAAAGAAGAGATAATAGTTAATTATTTGAAATTTAAAAATTGTCTAGTTGATTTGTATCTCATATAATTTAACACTATAACATTATAAATACTTGTAAAAGCATACTAAATATTTTGTATATTTTTTTATATAGATATTTTGTTTATCTAAGTTTATTTAATCTTTTTAATTTTCTTAAAAGCTTAATGTACTTTATTATATTTTTTATGTTATTATGATGTTTTATTAAAACATTCCTCCGTATATTTCAATTTATTTAATTTTTTTTCATTTTTAGTGCATATTAAAATGAATGTCTCTTTCATTTTTTGATAACTTTTTAATTCTGAGTTTTCACGACTTGTTTAAGTACCTCAAAATTAAAGAATATTTTAATATATTTTACATATTATTAGTTTAAAAGTACGATATTCAAAAAATTTACTATTTATTTTTTTAAACTTAATATCAAGTTAAAATCAGATAAATAAACTAAAACAGAAAGAGTGTATATAAAATAATATAAATCCGTTCCTTTCGATATTGGGACTCAAAATGTCAGAGAGAAAAAAAAATCACACGAAAAAAGAAACCGAGAGCATACAAAAAAAAATTTAATAATAATAATTAAAGCAACCGTAGGATGCAAAAGACGTTGAAATTCATTTTTTCCGCCATAAACAATCAACAACTAACTTGTAAAATTCATTAACCAACACAAGTCACTTACCATTCTTAGCTTGAATCTCGCTTTTCTCTCATTTCCCCCCTCCTAAGATATATATAGATACATTTTCTCCATTCTATCATTTACTCGGAATTTGACTACAGATTCTTCTTAATTTCTTCTCACATTCTTCAGTTATTAATTACTATCTGAAAAAACCAAACAATTTTTTTTTTCTTTGCTCGCAAAATCCAGGTTTCTGTTGGGATTGAAACCTTGTGATTAACTAATGCGAGCAAAATTTTGAACGAAAATTAATGGCTGCTATTAAGCGAGTGATTCCATTAGGTGTTAATTACGGTATTAGTTTATCCAAATTTCGAGGGATTAACAATGTAGCCATTAATGTTCCTGTAGCTTCATTGCTTGTAAATAGGTCTCAATGCAAGGCCGATGATCATAATTTCAAATTTTACAGTTCATTTTCGTCGAAATCTTCTGCTTATAATAAGTTTGATTATAGGCAGATCTCGCAGCTGGTTAAACCGGATAGCAAACGTGCCTTTCTCGTTGATACATTAGCTCTGGTAATTTTTTTTCGCATTTTTGTTTCTCCATTGTTCTTTTTATTTTATTTTATTGGTATGTTCATTTTTTTTAAAGAATTGTTCGGTTATACTCCCTCCGTTTTAATTTGTTTGTCCTATTTTGACTTGACACAGAGTTTAAAAAAGTAAAAAAAGCTTTTGAATCTTGTGATCTTAAATTGTGAACATATGTCAAATTTATCAAAATGTCTTTTAATCTTGTAGTTTTAAACATGTCATGAGGAAAGTTGAAATTAACAAAAGGGAAATAGACATTTTTGAAAGGAACTAAAAAGGAAAGTACCACAAACAAATTGAAACGGAGAGAGTAGTATATTCTAGTTTCCACTTGAAAAATTGCTTTCAATGCAGCTTGTTTTGAAACACGCATGATACAGTCAAACCTCTCTATAATGATGTCATTTGTACCTGATATTTTTTGGCTACTATAGCAAATATTGTTGTAGAGAACATATAATATAACATAACATGAAAGATCGGTTCCACGGATAACACGGTTTTTATAGTGAAATGTTATAGAGGATGATTGTTATGGAGAGGTTTTGGTGTAGTTCATAATTTCAGGCATTGCTCTGGTTTTTCCTGTTAATTTGAAGTACATATATTTATACGCTTTCTAGTACTTATATTGTTATTTTTGTTCTATATAATATTGGTCTAAGATAGATTAAATGGAGCGACATGGCTAGTGAGGATTCCTATAGCGGACCTCAACTTGTTTGGTATTGATGCGCAGTTGTTGTTATAGTTAGGAAGTTTGTGTTTGACAGGTTCGTAGATTAGAAGCACAAGGTGTACCTTCAAAGCAGGCAGAGGCAATAACATCTGCGATCACTGAGGTTTTAAACGACAGCTTGGAAAATATTGCTCATTCTTTTGTTTCATTAGCTGAAATGCAGAAAGTAAGAGATTCACAGATAATATTTTTTCCTTTTCGTTTTAAAACAATGTGCCATCGTTGTATGAATTTGAAAATGTTCTTTTGTGTGTTTGTGTTTGTGTTTGTGTCTTTAGTCTGCTCTGGTTCAAGAATCCAATCTTTCCAAGTTCAAATCCCAAGTACAAAGTTCTCAGGTAAATATATTCTAAAACTTGTATAAATCATCCAGCTTGGAGCCAAATAATTCATTGTTGAGTTAGTAAGAAGATGCAATTCTGCATATACTACTATATTTCTTCTTTTAGTTGATTTTAGGTTGGTGTTAATTGTTAGGTGGATTAACTTAAAGTTGGAGAATCACGACTTTATTTTGAACTGTTAGAAAATATAAAACTGGTTAAATGTTACGTGGCGAAACACACAATGAGCATGGCAGAAATGACAGGAGAAGCTCTCTATTTCAGCTATCATAATGTGGCAGTTAAATGTTTCTCTCTTCTATCCGTCTCATCAGGCGATGATTTTGAGTTGGATCTGCATAGGTCTCTGCACATATTTCTTGGGATCGTGAGGCAGGGCCGATTGGGGGTTATTCCCATTTGCCACACCCCCTTCACGCTCAGGCCCAACTGGAGCGTGGACCGGGAGCCCAAACAGGGATGGACTTGACTCTGATATCATATGAAGATATGACACTTGGGCCTAACTCAATCTCAAAAGCTAGCTCATAAGGTGAGGATTGCTCCAGTCCATATAAGCAGACCATCAATCCATTCCCCAAACCACTCTAACAGAGCTCCTAATCTATGCATTAAGTTTATGCAAGTACTTGGTGGTTCACAGATCTTATGTTCCTAATCAGCTGTTGCAGCAACCATGGTTTGTGAAGGTTTTTGATTTCTTCGGCCCAAATAAAGATAGCTTCTCATTAACTACTGTATCCGAGAAAGAGAGAAAAAAATTAACTATTTAGTTCCCAAGCATAGGTTCTGCAAAGTGCTGTGACTGGTCCATATCTTTGTTCAAATATCAATTCATATATATTCTTCACATTTACTGCTGAATATTTTAAGCAGAGTTAGCTATGTACACTTACAGCATGTACTTCTTGCAATGTTCTTTTCAGTTGGATCAGAAGAGGGATTCTTCCAATTAGGAATTTATCGTTTGACAGGATTGCAAATATCCATTCAAAATGCAATTAACTTGGTTCATTTATCATCTTAGTCCTTTACTTGTGTTAGTTTAAGGACTGGCCATATTGATCAAAAACCTGTCAGAAAGAGCTTTTGCTAACAGTTCACTGAACTCATTTTTAGAGATCTAAGCACAATCCTGAAAATATTTTCTCAAAATTCTTGTAGATGACTCCTAATAGTTCCTAATGTTTTTCCAATATTAATACTCCAGTAGTTGAAGATTTTAGTTTGATACCCATTATTTCAAGTCTGTTCTGACATTTTCTGGGGATTTAGACTTAAATCTGTATGCTCAAAAGATTAAAGGCGTAGTAGTTGTTGTTGTGTGTTCAAAAGATTGTCGCTGTAGTTCAAGATATACATTCCTTATCAGAAGTATGTGAACACTGAATATAGCCAAACAACAAGCCAGTATCACTTATTCGGTGATTCCTCAGATAGGTTCTAATAATATTTCCAAGTTCAGGAAAGTGATTTTTCTGGGAAGCTGTTGATTGGATCAGACTGCGATCCCTTAATCAAGGCTCGCCACATCCACAGTGTTATGAGCGGATCAAAGGAAGAACCAAAATAATCTAGTTAAACTTGCAAATAGGAAGAATGATGGACTATGTGACATTGTGATCTACGGATTGGGAGTTAAATTTGTAGCATCAGTGTGGCCAAATCTTTTTCAATAGGCTACAGCAACAGTCTCTGTTTAACTGGAAGAATCAGCTTCAAGGAGCAATCCACTTATGCAATTCAGGCTGTTTACTAATTCTTCTACTACAGAGCAATTCTAAAGTAATGTTATCTCACCAATGGTATTTTGATATATACGGAAAGTCTGGTGGCTTGAAATGAAAGCTCGGCCTTGTTCATATGACTGAATTGTTCAGTCAATCTCCATAGTTAAGTGAGTGATGTGATGTCATAGCTTCTGATCTTTTGCATAAAAGTTGTGATGAAAATGACGTGGAGCTTTAAACTCAATTTGTTGGACTGATGATTATTGTTTACTGTAATGTCTTGTGATTTTTATGTTTCTAGACTTGCCAAAACTGATTTTGAGTTTGATATCTGAAGTCCTCTCTGATTGCAGGAAAATCATTTTTCTCTACTGCAACATGAAACTGAAAAGCTTCGGAATGATATTGAGAAAGTGCGTGTTGAATTGAGGTACATCAAAATTGTGTGAACTTTGATTTTATTTTTATTTGCATGCTTTGTGAACCTCTTATTTACTCATATAGGTATGAGATTGATAAGCTTACTGCGGGTCAACGTTTGGATTTAAATCTCGAAAGAGGGTAAGACTTCGATAGTTCCTAGCTAATAATGAAAACATTTCAACATTTTTCTACTCCATAATAAATCAATGACTAGTAGTGGCTCACTCCAACTTGCAACTGGTTTCAGAAGCATTCGCGATGAGCTTGCCAAGCAGAATACAGGGACCAGTAACCTTACTAACAAGCTAGATCGAGTAAGTCTTTTCTCTTGCTTACAGTGGCGGATCTAGAATAGACGTAGTTACTTCTAGCTCGGACTATCTATATATGTATAAAATGAGTGTAGTATCATAAAATACCTTCATCAAACTCTCTATGTTCTGTAAATAGGAAATCCATGCCATGAGGGCCCAACTTGAAGCTGGAAAGTATGAAGTGATCAAATATTGTATAGGTACCCTTGTGTCCATCTCAGCTGTTGGCCTTGCTGTGCTTCGGTTATATGCTTAAAGAGATGTTCCAAATAGATATTTATTGCCTCAAATATAGGAAGATATATAGCTGTTGACATTATTCTTTTGGGAGCTTTAAGTAGATGTCTCCTCAGATTTGAATCAATTGTAATATTAGAATTGGCAGAAAGGTTAACAACTTTGTACAAATGAGTAACATGATGTATCTTAATAGGAAAGAGTTTTCTTTTTTCCTTGTTACATTTTTTGAAGAGACATTGTAAAGAAAATAATTTCTCCATGACACAGAGTTATGTTCAACCTTTTTAGTGGACGATACATCATAAGACAACCTCGACGATTATAGCCTCATTGGCCAAGCTTCTAGGAGGCTAAAAACTTGTACTAGTTAAATATTACAGTTTAAAAATACTTTTTCCTCTGTTGTTTATTTATCTCATGAGTTCTTATAAATTTGCAAGTGTAAATATGTTTTGGTGTAACAAAATTTTACCAATCAAAATATATTAGCCATTAGGAACCATTCAAATGGACCACTTTCATTGTAACAGGCTGGATAAAGTTTAAAACACTCCTTGGGTTCTACTAAAGCAATCAAACCCTATGCTTTTAGGATTTAATTTATATACATTGAATTTGATAATGCAAATGCTTTTCACTTTGTCAATATATTTTACGGAGAAGGGCCTAAAATACCCTTCCATCCACCTATATAGACCTATATTACCCTTTCACTTAACAGTTTTTTTAAGAGTAATAATTAAACTTTTCATTAATGACGTGGCAACTTTTGATTGGCTGAAATTTAAATTAATCAACTATTTTAATTATCTCAACCAAACCCAGATCCAACCTAAACTACGCGACCCGCTTAGTACACCCGCCCCATATTTCTATCAACTACTAAAGGAAAGCAACTAATTCTCACCAAACAAGACTTGCTATCAATCACTCACGTGAAAATTTAACAGACAAACTTGAAACACCAACTAGGATAGCAGCCATGCAATAACTTTTCAGAACTACAAACCCAGAAAGCCTTCTTAACCCCAAATTAGAACCTTCCCAAGCTGTCCTAAAAATTGACCTGTATTTCCCTAACACATTATTCAACGCTTGCAACAAAATTATCCCATGAATCCAAGTGTAAGTAACCAAAAAGGCCAATACCACATATGCATAAGCAATTGATAACACTAGTAATGGCATTCTTTAGTAGTTGATAGAAATATGGGGCGGGTGAACTAACTGGGTCGGATAGTTTAGGTTGGATCTGGGTTTGATTGGGATAATTAAAATAGTTGATTAATTTAAATTTTAGCCAATCAAAAATTGCCACGTCATTAATGAAAAGTTTAATTATTACTTTTAAAAAATCTGTTAAGTGAAAGGGTAATATAGGTCCATAGGTGGATGGAAGGGTATTTTGAAGCTTAAAGGTGGAAGAAGGGTATTTTTGTTCCATTCCCTATACTCGAAGAGTATTTTAGGCCCTTCATATTTTATCATATTGTTACTTTACAAGTTAGCAGTCCCACTTATTATTAGCAAACAATTATCTTTCATATAATGTAGAGCTAGCGTATAATTTCTTTTTCCTTTTTAACTTTGTCAGTGCATATAAGTTAAATTTTTTTAGCCGTTCTTCTCTGGATGCTTACTCTGGTTACCCCTCTAGAATGTCCCCTCTTGCACTGATTACACGGCTTGAATCCGTAATCTATAGGTCAACACGAAAATAATTCTACTGTTACTCCAAGGCTCAACATAAAATAAAAAATAAAAAAGACAACAAAAATAAAATGAAATGAAATGACATTACATAAGTTGACTAAATCTTTAAGAACCAAATTCTCTGTGTACGAGAAACCAAAGAATCAATAACCATAGAAATCAAATTACCTTTCTCATATTAGTCAAAAATCAAGAGATCACAGCTAGCAATCCACAGTGTAGTGTTTTAATTTTTTACCCAAAATGATGATTGGATATAAGTTAAAAATAGCGTAGGAAAACGACAGTTATGGGCAGAAGAAGCCCATGTTCTTTCATTACAGTTAGCACGTCTTTAATGATTCCTAACCACTCCACCGTTTCACATGTCCACATGACATGCCACCAATGTTTCCCCCAATATTATTTGTTTGCACCCGATATTTATATCAAATCAAATAATTTAATCTTAGAACAAAGAGTAACCGTGAAAAATATATATCAATTAACCATAATAAACTGATATAAATTTTTATTATACACATCACATGTCTTGAACATATTGGCTCTCTAAACATGACGTGTGTGTAAAACCTGTCTTTATTCGTTCGCACCTGATGTTTACACCAAATTAAAACTAAAATTAGAATAGATATCACTGATGTCTTTTTACCTCCCAAGGTAGGGTTAAGATCTGCGTATATTTTTCCTTTTTTAAATTTTACTTATGAGATTCCACCAAATATGTTGTTGTAATAGATGCCACTGGTCATAGTTAAGTGATAAATGTGCATGTTTGAAAATATATCTTACATTAATTTGGTTGGTGTAAATACTACTGTATGGGTGTATTATTGATGGGCCATCTCTGTCTATTCCGGCCCAATTGGCCCATTCTTCTAAAACCCAAGAGATGGCCCAAGTAAATGAAGTCAAAAAGAAATTGA
The DNA here is from genome assembly GCA_003996215.1 of Jaltomata sinuosa. Lineage (NCBI taxonomy): Eukaryota > Viridiplantae > Streptophyta > Magnoliopsida > Solanales > Solanaceae > Jaltomata > Jaltomata sinuosa. Next base: position 300,432 of record QJPP01007255.1, read on the forward strand.
ATGAATTTAATTGGAGAGAAGAATAGAGTGAGTCAGAAACCATTGAAAGTGGTCACAAGTCATTACAGAAATTCTCAATTATTATACTATAGATAGAGGGAGATATTATTTGAAAACAACCAACAAAGGTGGGAATAAATACCACACACCCTTAGTGGGCTCCAACCCACCTAATGACGTAAATACAATATGGGCCCATTTACAACATCCCACACCTTTGCCTTTAACGTTACGATAAACTACCAACACACTCACCAATGCATTGAATGTTCCCTCTTCTCTTTTTCTTCTTTTTTCTTGTTATTAAGGTCGTGATAACTGAGAATTGTAATAGCTTAATTAATCGACTATATGAACTTTTTTCTTGTTATTAAGGTCGTGATAATTGAGAATTGTAATAGCTTAATTAATCGACTACATGAATTTTCATCTTGTTGATGGGCATTTGATTCTCCATTTCCCTTTTTCTTTCCCTTTTTTTTTTTTTTTGAAAAAATAGGTAGTGATAACTCTCTAAGTCAACAGATCAACAAGCCATGTTGAGTGTGTAAGCAAATCGTATTAAAAGTAAAAATTGTTTTTTTTTATGGAGTTTATAAAACTGATAATCAACACTTGAAATTGAAAATTTTAAATTTAAATATTAAATTCGCTTCAAGATGAAGCAAGTTAATCAGTACAGTAGAATGCAAATAGACATTCCACCAATCAAAAATTTAGTACTCCACAAGACTTTAATTTCCAAAATCACCAGCCACATGATAAGACAGTTCAACATACTTAATCGAAAAATTATATGTATACATAAAAATAAAATAAAAAATAGCTTAGTCCTTTACCAGGTTGTGTCGAACTAAAAGATTAACATAGTTGTACTTTGTGCTGCAGTTGTTGTGCTTAATTTGGCAAGTGAAGATTTATTATGTAAGCATTTCGATTCTCGATGGTTGTCAGAAACCGCTCAACCGTTTTAAATTTTCTAACCTACTTTTCTCAAAAAGAAAATAATGAAAACAAATGAATGGTTTCTGTAAGATTGACCACTAAACTGCAAATTACACTGCAAAAAGTAAATTTAAATAAAATAAAGTAGCAAAAAACCTAAAAGTAAATTACAATAACCTCCCTAAAAATACGTTACATTTCTATGTCTACCCTCCTACTTACCCACAATTTACCAAAATTTTCACATTTGAACCGCAACCGAGCTAGACCTACTAAACCGCTTTTTCAACTGAACCGGTTCTCTTTCATTTCAACAAGTTGAAACCATAGAATCTAGACCGGAGTCAATAATCTCACCGGTCTCCTTCTTCCGCCGCATCTCTAAAACTTTCCGGTGGCTATTCGAGTGAACTTCAAGAGAAAAAGTTGGACTACAAGCCGGTCTATACTCAGGAAAAAGCCGACCAGATTTGTATCTAACACCACAAGCGTTGCACAAAGTTTTTGGACCTAATGGACCGGCTCTCCACTGGGGTGTTTTCTGAACCTGACAATGAGTACACCGACGGCCTGAACCGGTCTCTGCTGATGAATTCTTTTTCAGCTTCTTCAACGGCGGCTTTTCTACGCTACAAAACAAGTCACCGTCTTGAACCGGGTTCATGAATAAAACCGAAGGGAACGGTGAAGAACCGTACGACGAAGAGGTTGGAGAAGAAGAGTCTCCTGAAACTGTCGGTGACGGAAAAGACCATGTTCTTCCAGCCGGTCTGGACCGTTTGCTTCTTGGTTTCACCGGAACCGGTAACTGAAAACATGGAACTGGAACTCTCATTTTCTTAACAACCGGCCTAACCACCGGTTCAGACCGGAACTCTGGAAAACCACCGGTTTTCTCCTTGAAAATCCCGGTAGGACATAACAAAGAGAATTCCGACGAAGTATCGTCCACGAATTGTGATAACCATTCGAGATTCTCCAATTCATCAACCTGTTCAAATGGGTTCTTCTTAAAAATCCAAAATTTACAAAATATAACCAAAAAAATTGCAAATTTTCCTCCTGGGTTTTTCATAAAAATCCAAAATTTACAAAATAAAATGAAAAAAACTGTAACTTTTTTGCTTCCCAAGGCGAAGGCCATGAGTTTTTACCGGAATAGGGAGTTCGCCGGCGAGAAAACCAAAGCTTTCCATGCCGGAAAAGATGGAATCTTGTGAATTTCTGTTCTGAGAAGACCCAGAAAAAGAGTTTTTTTCATCATCTTCATGCAGTTCTTGTAAAGACCCATCTTTGAAATCTTTGTCAGAAAAATCCAAAAGGTCATCAACTGAAAAATCATCACTTGCTCCATTATTAATCCCTGTTACACACCATAAATCATCAAGAAAAACTTGTTGGGTACTTTTCATAGCCATATCTGAAAGAAAACTAGATTTCAATGCTCTTGCTTCAATCAACTCCATGAGAAAAAATAAGCACAAAATTGAAAACTGGGACAAAAAAAGTTGAGTTTTTTTTTTCTAAGGTACAAAGAAGTTTACGTTGGTTTTATGGTAGGAAAATTGGAAGAAGAAGTTTGGAGAATTGCAGGTGAAGGAGAAAAAAAAAATAAGTTGAGAAGAAGAGTTTTTGGATTAAAGCACTGAAAAAGGGGCGAAACTAGTGGGGTGGTTATTGTTTTTTTCCTCTTTTTATCTAACTTTCTCTCTCCATTTTATGAAAAAATAACTGTAGAATGAAATAAAAAAAAAAATATTTATTTTTGTTAATAATTGAGGAGTACTGTTTATTATTACGTTGGGGCGTTACGCATGAAATTGTAAGTTACACATGTTGAAAAATTATTGGCTAGATGACAAGTCTTTTCTTTTGTAACTGGTCCAGAATTTTATGTTATATTCTGCTTTTTATTTGTATTTTGTTAAAAAAGAAAATAAGAAGGATATTTATTTGATTTATGGTTTACGATTCAAAGGAAAGGTTTTGATGTTTTGATAAAATTTCAAAGTTTCTTAGGAGAAAAAAAAAAAAGAAACGGAAAATGGTCAAAAAGAGAGAGCTGTTCTAGAAAGACAGCTCTTAAATTGTCTTGAGTTATTACCGCGTTGAATCCCAATTGACGTTTTCTTAATGAAGTTTAAGTGGTCGTTTGGTCATGAAAATCAAATATGGAGTTGAAGTTGAAGTTGTGTTTGACCATGAATATAAATTGAAATTATTTTTAATTTTTTATGAAAGAAGTGAAAACACTTTTTTTTTGTTTTTCAATTTCAGAATTCAACTTGAAGTTAAATTTTGAATTTTTCAAATTTTCATGGCCAAACACCATTTCCGAAACTCAACTCTAGAAAAAGTAAAAAAAATTCATGGCCAAATACCCCCTAAGTTTTGCTACTCCCCGATTCATTTTAATTTTCATGTTTATTACTGCTCCGTTCAATAATACTTGTCTAATTTAAAAAGCTAATGGATAATTTACTCATTTCTATTAATTTTATCCTTAATTATTAATTATAGTCATTGTTCAATACATTTTTCAAGACATTGAATTAATTATATTCAAAGGTTGATATAATTAAATTACATATATGATTTATTATTTAACATGTGTGTCAAGCCAATAATGGACTACTATTATTGGATAGAGGAGTATAAATAAATAACTGATTCGAAATATTACTTTGTTCATTTTTATTTGTCGTGTTTTATTTTTTGAGAGTCCAATTGCATTTTGATTAACATTTTAAAATTTATTTTTTCAACATATTAATATGAGAAGGATTGCAACTTATAGTATTTTTCATATAGTTTTGAATATCTATAAATAGTGAACTAATTTAATTCAATTTAGCTTCAAATATTAATCAAATTGACTCTCCTAAAACGAAATATGAATAGAGAAAGTAAGTATTATTTTGGAAAATCAAAATAAATCTAATCACATATTAGTTTTTAACTTTACTATTATAATCAATAAATATGGTGAGAGATTAATGTGATAAAAAGGAGAATAGTATTAAATTGACATTAAAAATTATATAAAAATAATTTAATTAAATTATCTTTTTAATTAATATTTTATGAACGTGCAATGAAAAGCATGACTAATAAAATTGACCAGAGAAAGTAATGAAGTAATTAAATTTTAGCTGCGATTCACTAGGCATATACGCGGAAATATACAAGTTTCATTTACGCGGAGATATACAAAAGCAACAAATGGACCTCGATTTCATCATCGTTGAGCTACAAATAAACACTTCATTTTTTCTTTATTTTTTTAAGTTTGATTGACATTTGACATAATTATTCAAAATAACATTCGTGGCGGTCTTAAATACTCAATGAAATTGTGGCAAAACAACAATTTTGGTGAGAGCTCACTTTTAGCTTGTGAAAAATAGTTTTAGTACATAGGCACTTCATGAAATACAAAATTCTAAAAGTTCACTGCATTTTTTTCTTCTAATTTTTGGCAACCATTTGATTAGTGATGGAGTAAAATTTTCTTTGAGCCAATTTTATTACTCCCTTTTACATGTTCAATATGCATTTTGTACTTCAATGTAAATATTAATTATGTTTCTACTTTACTATTTTTTTTATTTACTATATTCTAAAGATTTAAATTTGACTATTAATATTTTAATAAATTTGAAAAATTATCATTTGATGATAAGAGTAAAACTGAAAAAAAAAAGTAAATATAAATTAGTAGATATTATTAGCACGCATTCAACAGATTGATAGAGATCTTGTCAAAAAATTTAAATATTTAGAGAGAGTGATTATTGGCTTGGTGGGGGTAATATAGGTCAATAATCAAAACTTTAGTTGGTCAACACAATGATTATTGCTTTCATTGTGGGTTATCGAGAAGCATTTGCCTTTTTTTCGAAATTTACGAGGGAACAATTTTGTCGATGTTAATTAAAAAAAAAATGTATTATTATTCCTTTATTATTCAATTGAATTAGAGACAAGTTTCCACATTGTACTATTAATGGAGAGAAATATCGTTTGAAGTTTTAGTTGACGTTTTTTTTTTTTTTTTATTATAGTAAAAAACTAAAAACAAGGGTAAATTCATTTTTTTATATATATTTCTTATCATATAACTGTTATAGAAGGGTAATTTTTTAATGAGATACTGCTATAATGAATGTCATTATTGTTATAGATACAATGATGTTATACAGAAGTAAAATATAACATGAAAAATTGCATCCAAAAAAAGTCAAATCATTATAGTGAAATGATGTTATAACAATGGGGATAGGCCGTTTTAGAGAGGTTTCATGGTATATGTTTACTCCTTACTAATCTAATGTTACTACTATTATACATCAAATATTTTAATATTATTTTCCACTGCTTGGATGCATTTTAAACTTCAAACAGTTCATGATTTGAATTTCAAATTTGTAAAAAAGGAGGAGGGATGTTAAATATATCGTGATGATATTGATGGTCTAAGCATTTCCAATGTCATGAACGACAAATTATAAATGAAAAAAAAAAAATACTACTCCCTCTGTTTTAATTTGTTTGGTTTATTTTAACTTTGCACGAAATTTAAAAAGGTAAAGAAGACTTTTGAAACTTGTGGTCTTAATTTAAATATATTTTAAATGTATTAAAATATCATTTAATCTTGTGGCCTTGAATATGTTATGTGGAAAGTTAGAATTAAAGAATTTCTAAAAAAAAATATATATATATTTTTTAAAATAGATTAAAAAAAAATGTCAAAAAAATTGAAACGGAAAGAACAGTACTTACTATTCATCAAAAGAAGACAAGAAGAATGTGAATGAACAGTTGGAAACATATGGCGCTATGAAAATTCAAAAATCAAATTAGACCGTCTCTATTTTGACAAAAACTAGAGAAAGTAGCCAAACTTTGCCGCGTTGATTGCGCCGCTGTTATTCGGTATATTTTGGAACTTTCATCAATCATCCTCCCGCCTCATTATATTCTCCTGTTTTCATTTGAATGTTATTCATGCGCCAAAAACATCCAATGCAAGCACAATTGAGTCAAGTCCAATTGAAATTTGTTTCCTTATTTTTCATATTAATTGTTCATATCTTACTATAAATATTTATTTAAATTACTTGTTCATTTATCCAATCAAGAAAAAAATCAATTAGAGCATTTTTTTCATTTTATCCTTACGATTAATTATAGTATATGAAGTCTAACTAATGAAAACTATGAATTAGTTCCAAAAAACCGATCGTTCACGTCAAGAGTAGAGCTTGTTAAGGATGTATTTTTTTAAAGTGTACAAAAGTTTGTAAAGCTTCAAAAAAAAATTTAAAATGGTAAATTAGTAAAACTATCCTTCTTATTTATGATTTCTTAAAAAAACACGTAAAAGATAAAGTAGACAATTAATATGGGACGGAGAGAGTATTGATAATTGAAAAAATTATACTTTCTTTGTCCCAATTTGTGTGGCACAGTTCAAATTTTGAGAGTCAAACAGTTTAATTTTGACCGCGACTTCGGGCATGAAATTTTCAAAAAAATTGAAATAAAATTTATTTACTTAGAAACTACGTAAAACAAATAATACAAGTCACAATGATTGGTAACTCAAAATATTTAAACGATATACAAAAAAATTACAAGAAATAATAGATTTATTTAAATCAAATACTCTCTCCGTTTATTTTTAATTGTCCACTAGTCTAAAAGTAGATTTTCATTTTTACTTATTACTTTTAACATATCAAGAAAAAGGTAATTATTTTTTCAATGTTTTACCCTTAGCATTAATTACTTATCTTTCAAATCATTTTTTAAAATCTAATACTAAACATCAATTAATAAAGATTAAATAATTATGTTATCATTATTTTCTTAATGAGCATGTCGAGTTCATATATGAGAAGTAAAAATGAACGGAGTGAATACTTTTTCTATCTCAATCTCAATATACCTTATTGGTACATTATAATGGTGTGTATTTTATCTTGGACTTAACCAAATACTTGTATGGAAAATAGGAATAATTCAAAGTAGTAGTTGGCTAGTTGGAGGCGTGTCTTTCATTATGAATAGCGCTCACAATCGTGCGAGGCGACCTGGCCGGCGACTACGAAACTTTTCCAATGGGTGAAAGCCATCGGACACCCCACCACTTCCCTAAACATTTTTATTTTATTTTATATTTTATTTTATTTTCATTTGAACAAGAAAGTGACTGGAGAATGAGTCATATTGACACAAATTGTTTCTTATATTATACAAAAATTTGTGTAAAAAAGAAAAAGTCAAAAGTGGAAGCTAACAGGAGTGAGGAGCTCCACATGTGAGTCCTCTCTGTCAATTTTCATTTTATTTTATTTTTTTAAAAAAAACTTTTCTTTCGTCTTTGTTTTGTTTTGTTTGGGTTTTTTCTTACATCAACTTGATTAGAAATAATAGTCTATCAATCTAGAGTTTTGACATAGAGGTTACTTAGTTCCCTAGAGAGGCTCATTAGTCAAACATCATATAATGTTGGACAACTTCGAATGCTATGTAATGAGTTTGGTTCTTACTTATATATAATTGAACTGCCCTCACATTTTGAAATTTATTTCGCTTAAAGCATCAGATCAATGATCACTCGTGATTTTGTGGCACACTAGCGACCCTCTTTCCACTCCTACCGTCTAAACATGTCTATAGAGTATATATAGCTAAGTGGTAAAGATATCGATTTTTTGTATCGATATACAAGGTTATGATTATTTTACTTAAATTATGAACAACTCACTGGATATGTTCAAAAACAAGATAGCGACTACATCGGAAGCAGCTACAGGCAACCAATGAGCACAAGCCACAAGTTTGCTTCGAACTACCTATTTTAAAGGAGTAGCGATTAGATACTGGCAAAAAGAAATCTTTTCAATCGCGAAATTGAGCACAAAACTGACTTCAGCCAAATTCTTTTGTCAATCTTTTGATATCAAATTAATTGATAATGGGTCGTATAAAGTTCTAATATCATTTCGGTTTATTCTAGTGACTTAAATATTCGTGTATTAAATAATTTATTTTTAGAACAAATTTTGACTTTCCTAAATCTAGAAATTTTCTAATAGTCTTTTAAGAGAGAACTCACGTTACACATCCCAATAGTTGTAACCAATAACGACAAAGCATTAATCCCAATTAAATATTTGTTCATATGATGAATCATTTGGTTCAATTTTGTCATATGTTCTACTCTTGCCTTGTATCTCTCATGTTGTAAATAAAATGCTCGACTTAGAAGAAAAAAACGTCTATTTTGGAATAGTATAAAATTGCCTTATTTTAGAACAACTTCTAGCCATCTATATGATTTAGATCAATCCCAACACCAACAATATATCCATGTAATTCCATAAGTGGCGGTTTGGGGAAGATGATGTATATGCAGCTTTACTCCTGCTCTGTGAATGTAGAAAAATTATTTTCGATAGACCCCCGACTCAAGTATTTTGAATCAATCTCATTTTTGGGTTATATATTCAGCATTCATATTGTAATGCCAATTTCAATTTACATGAAAAATTTGCGAAATATACGACCAAAACATGATAATTACTCCTTCTCCACTTCCTCTTATTGGTAACACAACATTAATAAAGGTATAATACTCTATTAAGCATTGCAAGTCAACGATAGTAAACAAGGAGGACCACATTACGAACTTGCGTAGACAATTTTCGTGCTCCTTTCTTCTCGTTTTAAATGAGTTTATATTCTTGAACGTTCAACATATTTCAAACCTTTTGTAATTAACGAAAAAATACATATTTATTACATAATAAAAGTAATACGTGTCTTCACATGATTTGAGTTGGTTCAATTTGTTTCCTTCTTCTTTTCTTTCCTCATGTAATAGCATAGAAATTTTGCAGCGTTTGGCCATTAAATTATGAGTATTTTTAAAATAAAAAATAAATAACAAATGATATTTGAAAATTTTATGACCAACTATATTTTTCAAAGTTAAATTCTAAGAAAAGTAAAAATAAAATAAAATATATGGGCAAACCCAAGAATCGAAATTATTGTAAAAATTGGTAGTCAATAGTCGACCTCAAAGTAGCACGATTGGAAACGACAAAGCAGGCCTGTATCATACGTCTTTTCTGCGCCAATTAAATGTCGGACATGTAGCATTTGTTACCTTTTCCTTCTTTTTTTTTCTCTTTTTCATTATTGGGTGTAATTGAATAAAGATTCACGTTGAAAGTTAAAAGAAATTTTTAAAAAATGTGGGCTTGAAAAAAAAACGCATAATATTGCACCATATTAAGAGTAATTTTTGATTAGTTTAGCCAAACAATCAATATCAAAGGCAATGATTTGGTATGACGAATATGAAAATGGCAGCAAGATAATACGTAGGCGTTTGGCCATGAAAATCAAAAACACATTTACTTTATTTAAAAAATTTGAAGTTGGAGTTGGAGACTGTGTATGGCTATAGTATTTGAAATTAATATTTAGAAATCAAATGTACTTTTAAAAAAATTAAACATGCAATATAATTTAAATGAGGTTATTTTATGAAAATAAATAATTTAGATTTTTTTTTAAAAATAATTAAAAAGTAAAAAAACTAAAATCAAATAAATCAAAATCCCAAATACAACTATATTTTTATGGCCAAACAAAAATTTCAAAATAAAGTAAATAAATATTTGGGCAAGGTGGGTCACAATACTAGGATACTTTGGGTAACACACGCTCAATTTTCACATATAGTAGAGCATCTCTAAATTAACATTGTTGAGATTATAAAATATTATTATTTGTAGAGATATTAGTTTAATCGAGAAATTAATATTTATTAATTTAAAAAATATTTTCGAGATTCAATAAAGGTTAATTTTGATTATATTAAAACCATTGTATCTTAATAATTACTATGTATCATATTTATTAAATTAATATAAAAAATAAATTCATTATAAATAAAGTACAATGTATGATGTATGATTTATTATAATGTTTTTGGTGCAATTCGAGAAGACAACACCGGAACTTTTGAATGCAATAAAAAAAGTTAGAGATGAGCTTCAACTAGATTTAAACTTAAAAAAAACACTAGAATCATATTTCACTAAATTGTCTTAGATATTTTTGTAATTTTAAAGAATTATTAATTTATAATATTAATGAGATCATATATTTATATAAGTGTCTTCCAAAAATATTTTATCTTATTATCTTATCGAAATCGGTAATTATTTTCACTGGTCCAATCGGAATCGGAGAAAAATATTATTTTAGAAAGTTTATTAATTTACTGAGTATTAATTTAAAGAGGTTCTATTATAATTAGTTCATGAATATTGGTGATAAGTCATGTGAAATTAATTAGTTCAAAGGAAAGATTATTGAATGTATATGAATAAACGTTCCACATGAAAAGTCAAAAAATATATGAAGAAATTAATTACAAAATATTTATTTGATACTCTTAATAGATCTTTTGAAAATTGGATTCAAATTGACAATATAAAGAGTACCTTTGGTCCAGTTTAGTACAACACCTGTCTAATTAATTACATTGTTTGAGTTGTTTTCACCTGTCTAAGTTTGCAAAATATTTTTAATTTTGAAATTATTATTACAATACTTGTATTTTTCTCATCCACTTAATCAGCTTAACTATTTTAAAACAAATTTTAACTCACATAGAAGAGGTATCAACATTTTAATTTTTATTTAAAAAATTAATTCTCTAAAAACATATTTTAAACCCATGAAGGATTGCATTAATCAAAGTATACATGCAGTCCCAAATCACATGAGCTGATAGCCTTTTTTTGGGGTCCAAAGCTAATAGGTAGAATAAAGATTGACTTTTTCATATTCAAATTTTATACTAAGTACCATTTTTAATCATTCGTTGAGTAAAGATTGGTTATTTTTTTATATTTAAATATTTTCATTTAGTTGCTGTTTAAACAAAGTCTCTTAATATCCTTGCAAATTTATTGAAAAAATAGAATATATATATATATATATATATATATATATATATATATATATATACACACACACACACTTACTAGAGGGAAGAGTCCATGCTAACACGGGTCCAATATATGTCACTTCATTTGTTTTAATTTATGTGATACAGATGAAATTTAGAGAGTAAATTAAATTTATTATATATATTTTAAAATATTTTAAATTGTTACTTATATATTTTGATTTATAGTACTGTTTATGTCATTTTCTAATAATATATGTTATTCCATTTGTTTCAATGTATGTAGCCCCGATAAAATTTGAAGAGTCAACCAAATTTCTTATATGATTCTTAAATGTATTTCCAGTTATTAATTATTGTGACATTTTCTCGGTCCCAATTTATATGGTATTGATTGAATTTCGAGAGTCGATCCAGTTTTTTTAATATGTTTTTAAGAATATTTCAAGTTCTTTATTAATATAATTTATAGTAGTTTTTACGTATTTTTAAATTATTTAAAAAAATATTTTAATCAAATATATAATAGATTAAAAATATAATAAAATAAATAAATTAAACATAGATTTCTAAATTTTCTGAAGTGAGATCCACTCTTAATTGTAAGCACACAGCTCAAGCACACATATTGTTCATAAGTTGTGAGCTTATAGCCTCTTATACATAGTAGAATACATATGAGCATTAATATTTATTTATGTGCTGGTAGATATATGTAAAATTTCTGTTATTTAAATTAAATTTGTATGATATTAATCCAAAATTAGTTTAATTTTGAATAATAGTGTCAGTGTGAACTGTACAATTGGCATCGTCTTGCTTGAGATTAATGCATAGTAATAAGTGACTCCAACTGTGCTTACGTACGTTAGTTGTAAAGTCTAATACGTATATTTTTCACATAAATTTTACCTAATTATCACCAAACATTATTTGACTAGCTAGTCACATGTCCACAATTTTATGAATAACAGCTGGCCAGTTTTTCTTCAATATACTACTCCCAGTATATACGCATTAAAAAGAAATTATTGAATGGTGGAGAGTGGGGAATCTATGTCATCTGTAACAAAAAGAAAAATAATACACTATACTGTACAAGTGCTATACAAGATATATAGGGTGTGTTCGGTAGGAAAGAAAATGTTTTTTAAGAAATAAATGTGTTTCTTACTTCTTCTTTTTTGTGTTCTATACATAAATAAGAAAATATTATATTAAAAAATATTTAGATATAAACTAGACAAATACTATGAAAAAACATGAGGAATAAATAATAGGTGTGTGAGGTGGTGGGATGGAGCTATGGGGGTGGGGGTGAATGGCGGTGGAGATAAGGTGTGTTGGAGGGTGTGAGTATATCATCAATATGAAATATCATTTGTGTAACATGTTTTCACTAATTTCACTTGAACATTCATTTTCCTAATTTTTAAGAACTCGTTTTTCTCAAAATAAAAATATTTTTCAAAAAATATTTTCCTCCATACAAAACACACCCCTAATCGGGTAAGTGATTCACAAGTGGGTACTCCCATCACTTTTGTTTTTATAAAAATATTGATTTAATTAAAGGCTAATTTTATTTTATTTTTTATTTTTTATTTTTTATTTTTTTGGATTCTTTCAACAAAATCTGGTACTTGAACAAAATTTGAAACAAATGAAAAATGCCAAATGATAGTAGTTGAATATGGAAATATTCTCTTCTAGAGAAAAATAAAATGAAAAAAATAATATTTTAGGTTGATGTTAACATCGTACACATCTGAGATAGTAGTAATCAAGACTTCAAGAGAAATCCAATAACACGAAACGGAAAATATGTGCAAGTGTTTTTATTCCTTTTTTTCCTTTTTCGTGTTTGGCAGGCATTCCATTTCCACTGTGCACTCCTTCTCAAAATAGTACTCTTAGAAAGTCTACCGTAATTTGGTTGCTTATATAATATGGAAATATTTTTTTAATTCAACTTAGCATTATTAGTCTCCAAACTAAACGAATATTAAAGTACTCTTTAAACAAATATTTTAATTCAACCACTAGTACTCTTGAAAATGAAGGGGAGCCTTCGGCCGATAAATTGTTGTTATTTGATTAGAACTTACGAGTTCGAGTCGTAAAAATAAACTCTTTACAGAAATATAAGATAAGACTGCATAAGATAATTCGACCCTTGCTCAAACCAACACATAGCAGAAGTTTAGTGCACCGACTTGAAATCACCAAAATTTATGAGGTTGTTTGGTTGATGGTTAGAATTATATAAATATTAATAATGGAAGTATAATTAGTTGTGCAAGGATTGATTATATAAAAATTTAATTATTCTTTTATGTATTATTAATTATTTCATCTTTTATCCTGCATAAACTAATATATAAATTGACTAATAACTTATATGTTTTAGTTATGCAAGAATCAAGATTTTAAACTGATAATCAAACACTATACTACTTGATATGTTATTTTTTTGTATATAGTAACTATACCATAATGATGATGGTTTTAATGCATAAATAATTCACTTCATAACCAACAAATAGACAATTCCATAGTCTAGTAATTGCATGTACTGATGACAATCTTTTTCTCATTAACTATGGATTAATTTCTCATTATTCTTTTTCTTCTTCCTTGACCCCCTATTTTTTTAATTATTTTTAAGCTAAGTCAACACTCGTTTTTTTTTTATTTCTTTTTATTAATGGTAGGAGCATGAAAAACTAACAGGTTTTTGTTTAGTAATAGTTGAAACTGTGTCGTTTCGTTGATGAAATAAGGATAATAATTCTAGAATAAAATGTGAGATTATTATATTTCATATTTGATTATATATTGATTAATTTTGAGATTATTTTGTCCCGTCATTTAACTATGCTAAAATGGTGGGATTAACTTTAGGCGGGGAAGCTACAACTCATTTTGATAGATTGAAACTCTTAACGTATGTCCAATTCCATGCAATGTTTTTCAAATGGATTTTCAATTTTAGGCGGGCTAAATCTGTTTGGCTAAGCAAATTCAAAGTTGACTATTAACCTGATATGATATTTTAAGCCTGGCATAATACATAAATGTGCCTCTTAATTTAGCGTCAACGGGTATTTATACTCTTTAACTTTGGGTTTACACAAGTAGACACTTAATCTTATACAAAGTTGAACAAATAGACACACTTAATCTTGTATAAAGTTGAACAAATAGACACACACGTCCTATTTGGTATCTACATGTCAATCTCGCAAACTGCCACGCAGATGCCACTACTTGTTCAACTTTATACAAATTTAAGTGCCGACTTGTGCATACCGAAAATTGGAGGACATAAATACTAATTGATATCACGTTAAAGAGCACATTTATGTATTATGCCTTTAAGCTATGATCCAAAACTTTTCGTCTTTTGTTTCTTCAAAAAGTTTTATAAGTACTACTCCACTTAAGAGTATATCATCACACTTATATATGTAGCATCTATTTTCTCATCATATTTCCAAAGTGGGACTTTATCTGCAAATCCACTAAAAATTTACAAAGAAAGTTAGTTTTCTCAAAAGGCAATCTGCTTTTACTTTAAAAAAATAAAATAAAAATTGGGGGCATAGGGAAGGAAAATGAGGAAAGGATTACAAGGCCGGGGATCGAACCTTCACCAATAAGGTAAAAGTTCACATAGTCAACCAAAGTTGTTAGTGTTAGGATTTGCCCTGAATTTCCTAACTTATTTGGATTCTACACAATTGTGTTCTAATTCAAAAAGGTTTTCTTGACGGAAAAAGGTTTTTTTGGTGAACAAGAACTCTACAATATCTATCCTTTTTCTTGGAAGAGAAGTCTTGTAATTCTATAAATAGAAGACATGTTCTTCTCAAACCACAACACAATAATATCCATGATGTAGTCATCAAAAGAGTCTTGTTTAGGGGGAGATTTTCTCTCAGTAGTTTTTATGCCTTTTAATATTAGTTTTTCATATGTAGGCCAATTGACCAAATCATATCGAATAATATGCTTTTTAGTATAGTTTTATGTGTCGTCTGATTTATCACCTTGATGGTTTGTAATTAATAGCTTCCGCATGACGCCCTCTCGATTTCGATCCCAACAGTTAGGAGGGGAGATAGGGGAAAGGATTACATAATGAAGAATCGAACTTTTACCATTACCATAACATGAAGGTTCAGATAATCAACCATCTAAGCTACTAAAATTCCCTATAATCTGCTTTACATTTTTCAAAAGGCTAATTTTTTGTTAGATCATTGTAGTTATCTACTCGGCCACTATAACCCACCCAGTTAAGTAATAAATATATCACCAGAAAAAAAAGTGATTTTTTTCCTCATCGTTTGTGTCGGCCATCTTTTATATGAAAACACTTTAATTTATCTTCTGTTGGACTATTTATATTATTGTCGTTGGCTAATTGTTTTATGATTGTCCTTGACCCTAGTAAAGATATAACCAATCTAACGTATCATGAATGACAATTCTAAATCAATAGTCAAAAGAATAATTAAGAGGAACAAATTTGGACTTTTCTCAGAGTATTTAATACATAGAGTTTATCCGATCCACACTAGAGCTCTGTTATTTCTAATGTTGAGGGCTATGAACCACTCGATAGTATAATGTACAATGTAAATTAACATAGAACGAAAATTCGAAAGGAACAAGTTCTTCTTAAACATATACTTGCTTTCGGCAGATAATAAACCTATTCTAAACAAGTGGGTTTTGCACAATTTCAACTCAGATTTTTGGCTATAGATAAGGAGGTGTTCCCTCCATTTCTTAATCAATTTTTTATGTATCTCTTTTGCATATTTCTTACAAACAAAAATTGAGTCTTGTGTGATTTGAAGACTGACTTTGAGTTCATCGAAATTATTGAAGTTTGAGGTACTGCTACATTAATATCAATATATCCATTTTATCATGGGAGAAAATACTCCACAACCTCGAATACAGAGAGATTAAATTTCTTAAGGATACAAAGTAAAATATGTGGTCTCGGATATTTTTACGATCCTCTCATGAGTGAAATGGTAGCTGCTTCCTGCTTGTGTAATTTACGTAACAAAAAATTGAGTAATGTGGACTTGGTGCCACAGCCCACACATATAGGCCGACTTATCAAATTCAGCCCATGTAAATGTAACATGTCAACTCCGCCCAATTTTGGGTGGGTGAGTTGGGTTTGGAATAAATTCCATCCAGGAATTTTGGTAAATTAACAATGGCTAACCTTAATTGATCTTTTAAGAGCACTTTGTCAAAAACTTGGATTTTTTATTATGGTTTGATTGTGTTTTTTTTTCTCCATGAAGAAAGCGAAAGTCGGTTTTAGTTTGATATAGTAATTAAAAAATTATAAGATAACAACCAAATAAATGAAGAAAATGACAGACTCTAATGAAGAAAAAAAGTTTGTTTTGTTTTTTAAAGAAAGAATTGAAAAAAAAATTGATGTGGGGTGGAGGTGGGGTGGGGTGGGTGAGGGATGGGGCGAAATAGAAAAAATATTTTAAAAAAATTGTGTGAGGTAGAGGTTGGGGGTGGAGGTAGGGGTGAGAGTAGGAGGGTGGAGTGGGTGGGATTAGGGTGTTATTTTTAAAAGTCATTTTTCTTATTTTGGTGGAAAATTTTTTTCTAAATTTTTTGACCAACCAAACACAAGAAAATTTAAAAATATTTTCCTCCGTACCAAACACACTCTCTTAGTTAGACGAATTAGGTAGCGCAAATTGAACAGACTAGACAGGCTTTGGACTAATTGGTCATGGCTTATTCATCGCCTCAGCCCGTTTTGACTTACTCATAATTAACACATCCTATTATTAAAAGTTATTTTAGATAAATGTTTGTTTTGTAATGTGGTTCATTCTTTCAACTCAAACTTGAAATACAAAATTTGAATTTCGAAAAATACGTTAGAATAGTACTTTAAGTTCTTACTAAAAAAAAACAGGTTGTTGCAAAAAGTATCCACATTAAGGAGATTAGGGGAAAAGTCACACTCCAAAGAGTGTGATGCATGTAACAACTTATTGTATAGGGTGAAAAAAGCATCAGTATAGATTGGGCCAACAGGGGAAACTTGGGCCGGGTTAGAGAGGAACTGGCCCATAACGACGTCATCTCGAGAGTGGAACCAATGCGACAAGGCGACTTCTCCGTCAAGAAGGAAGACGCCTGAGACCAGCTAAGGGTGGCTACCACGCAAAGGAAAGGATGATGTGTCAGGGGTCCCGAAGAGCGCCAACAGCCCTTGGCAGAACCGCGTTTGACACATGCTAGTGGGATATCCATTTTCCAAATGGATCGAGGACAAGCGACTGCCAACCATTGGACGCGGTACTATTGACCTAACTGAATAGTACTATTCCTTCCGCCCGAAGGAACGCTTTGTACCCTATAAATAGAGATCCCCACCTTCATTGTAGAGGATCCGCTTCTTGATAGCTCCAACCCTAAAAGCAATAAAATACTTTTAATTTGGTTCTTATGCTTTTTATAGCGTCTTACTATTCCATTGTTGTTTGGCTTGTTTATATTCTGTTCACGGTCATGGCTCGGCCATAACGAAAAGGATCGGACGTCACTCCATTGTTATAGATTTGTTCTTTATCGTTATCTTACTGATTTATTGTATATTTCCTTCGTGTTTATTACCTTTTGCAAACTTACGTCTCTAACAACAAAGCTAAGATAGTAACGTGTGCTCTTGACCCACAAACAAATGTAACTGTTCCAAATCGATGGTAAACACCTATTATAATGCAAAAAATTAATTGATGCTTCCACGATTCGAACTCATGACTTATAAATCACATGAAGACCTATAAACCTTTAAAAAAAAGCGAGTAAAATTCATGTCCAAATACAACAACTTTCAAACACAATTTTTCCACTTCAAACATTATTTTTATTTTAAACTTCAACAATCAAATCATATCCAAAAGACCTACTCGTAGTCCTTACAGCAAATGTTATCACCCAGCAACATTATTGACAACTGTTTTAGGAATACAACTATTCCACCTGAACAAATGATTAATATTCCTCTAGCTGCTACATGAAAAAACCCAATGATCGTGTACTCTTTCTAGATCAACAAAATCCTTTAAATAATACTAGTAATTGTATGTGATTTAAATACAAAAATTAGGTCCAAATAAAAACTACATAGGATTTGCCTATCCCTTATTCATATGACTAGGGGTGGATCTAAGGGCGGGGTATTCATCTGAATCCTTTTGGCAAAAGTTTACGTATAACACGCAAAAGGATAGCTCAACAGTTCAAGACATTCAAATTATGTCCCAACCTTCAAGTTTCGATTCTTAGGGATTTCATTTTTTTTTTTGAATCCCTTGAGTGAAAAATTTGAATTTGTCACTGTATCTCTTTTTCTTTTTGATACGTGGTTGGCGGGGTCAAAACCTTTCTCACTGGGCAAGCAAATCAGTATTATTATAGTAAACGTGACCTTAACGACCTTTATTTAAATAATGATTCACTTCAAGATACATGATAAACACTAATAATAACTATTTCATTTGTTCTAATTTATGTTATCATATTTAGTTTCTTGTTTATTTTAAAATAAATTATTCCTTTTCCAAAATTTAAAAATAGTTTTACTCACGTTACACTTAACTCATTAACAACAAACTTTTATATTCACACAAACGTTACAACATATTTAAGATTACACATTTTAAAAGTACTATTATATCTATGCAATTTTTAAGGCATGTTTTAAATCATATATTCTTCAATCACTTATTCTTTCATAAACTCAATGACTGTTCAAATAGGTTCATATAAAAATCAAACGGAAGGAGTATTTGTTTAAAAGAGTATTTTACAGACAAATAAAAAGTTCTTTTTATTTTTTTAAATTTAAAAAAGGAAAAGCAAGAAGGGCAACTTGTTAAATTTCAAAACCTAAGGGGAAATAGTGCAATTTACAGAACTTGTTCCAAGTCATATTTCTCTATTTTCCAAAACAACCCCATTCGAATTCTCCCATTTCGAAAATTGCCCGTTCGAAAGGGAATATCAACGCTCCGACGAATCGGACCTAATCGCACAATCTCAAATCTCTCTGAATTTGCTATAGATTTTGAAGGTCCACTTGGTTCATCAATGGAAGCGATCCGAAAGCAAGCTACGAGGCTTAGGGAACAGGTCGCTCGCCAACAGCAAGTAAGATCGATTTCCTCTCTCGACATATATAAGCATTTTGTTACGCCGTATTTCGTAATTTTTATAGGTTTTTGATGTTTTTATAGTTTATGTATTGATCCGTTGTGAGCTAGTTGTATCGATTTTCATTTTTTAATTGTTCAGTGATCATTTTGTTACTCCGTAATTCGTAAATTACATAGGTTTTTGATGTTTGTGTAGTTTAGGTACTGATTCGTTTTAAGCTAATTGTGTTGATTTTTATCGTGTAATTGTTCAGTGATTGCATTGATCTGTGAGAATCGTACCTTGTTCTGGTGTATTGTAGCTCAGTTCTGAATATTATTTGTTGATTCATGTGCATCAAGAGCTTTTACATGTCTAGTATTTGGTAGTTTTAATTTTTGTATAATGTATTTTGATTGATTTCACGTAGTAGACTAATTTTCTGTCACTGTTAATGTAGTATCATATCCTAGTAATGGTCAATGATAATCAATTTTGTGTTATATATCCTATCGTGGACTTGTGCTAGTAGAAGTTGAAATTTGTTTTGATGTTTTGTTAAAATATTGAAAGAGTCAATACTGTGATGTGTACTAAATCTCCCTGGTTTTGGATTTTGGGATGCTTTGAGGGGATAAACTCATCATCTACAGAGATGAGAATGCATTGTTTGTTCTGAAATGTCTACATTCTGAAATCTTTATCACTTGTCTTAGGCACTCTTCAGTTAGTAGAACACTTGTACTATCTTTAATCTTGTTTGGTGTTTTGAAATATTAGACATTGAAAATATTGAATCTGAAGCCCTTTGTTATAGTTTAGTTTGGGTGGGTACTCAAATTTCTTGTAAACAATCTGGCAACTAACTTCTGAATGCTCTTCAATTTATTTTTAAGTGATTTTTCTCGTCCAAATATTGCAAAGTATAGTAGATTAGTCATATTTTCTTGTACCATAGTTAATTAGTTATAGCTTAGGAAATTAATATTCGAGAAGAACTGTTTTAGAAGGTCAGTTTCTCCTGGAAGATTGAGTTCAAAGTTTTATTTATTAATCTATGTTAATATCTATTTTATGGCCCATGATTTCCATCACAATATTTATCAGTGCCTCTATCAAGCTCCTTCATTTATAGATTCTTGATCCCGGTTAGCTTGTCCAACTTTAGCTTTGAACTCATGGTTTGTGGCTCCAATTCATCCGTCTGGCGTCATCTTTGATCTTTAGGCTTTTCTTTTTAATGCATTGTTCTGGTATTTAGTTGCTGCAACTGATCAAATTACTGTTATTGGAAGTACTTAATATTTTCTTCACTCCTCTCTTTTCAGGCTGTCCTCAAGCAGTTTGGGGCAGGGGGATATGGAGGTTCAGATCTTGTGGCTGATGAAGCTGAACTGCAGCAGCATCATAAGCTTGAAAAGCTTTACATATCCACTCGTGCTGCAAAGGTTGCTCTCGTCAGCTGATAACTTTCCCCTTTTCCCCTGATTTTGTAGGAGCCCTTCGCATTGAGATTAGGAAGTTGAGTCTCACTTGCATATTAATTGATGTAGTCTCTTACATTTATCAAACAGTTTATCTTCTGCTGCATGGTATATCTGTTTGAATGTAGTTTTACATAACAGAGGTTGAATTTTTCTCATTTATAGAATCTTTCTGTAGATGAACTAGGCCACGTACAGGCGTATTTGTAGTGCTTTAGTTGCATTACTTTGAATCAATCAGTCAGTTAATTACTTCTCAATTTAAAATGAGTTGGGGTTGGTTAGTAAATCCTCTAAATCCATTTCTGCCCTACAAAGTCCTTTTTGTTCTATAAAGATTTTCTTTTTAAGGAAAACTTTTTTTCTAAATCTCACACTTACACCTACAAAAATAACTAGTTTTTGTTCCTATATGGATCACTACTTTCATTCTTTGTTATATTGCTTCTCCTTTCCAACTGGAGACACATATACAAAAACTTTGAGCTATAGCGTGAATTAGAAAACATTTGTCATCTTCTGAAATGCAGCATTTTCAACGGGATATTGTTCGTGGTGTTGAAGGCTATATTGTTACTGGGTCTAAACAAGTTGAAATAGGTCATTTTCTGACCTCTTCCTGATGATTATTTTTTTTGCGGTAAAAATCTAAGCTTATATATCTGTTGACAAATATGGGCTTCTCTCCAACAGGAACTAAACTGTCAGAAGATAGCAGGAAATATGGCGCTGAAAATACATGTACAAGTGGTACTACATTGTCAAAAGCTGCATTAGGTTTTTCACGCGCTCGTGCTCAGATGGAGAAGGAGCGAGGGAATCTGTTGAAAGCCCTTGGAACACAGGTTAATGAAATAGACTCAACTTTATAACCTTCTCAATTTTATATAATGTCACTCCCTGGAACAAGTAGATCTATCTAATTGTTATTGTGGATCATAATTTTTGTGGTTCATCTTTGTTATTAGGCAGAAATTGAAATGAATTGGCTCCAAAAGTACTCTGTACTTGTAAAATTCTTTTTGTTTTGTGGGACCTTCCTATGTTTTGTGCATGCGTATATTTCTTTTCTTAAGTGCTTCCTTGTTTCTTCTAATCCATGCATCAAATAAGGTAGAGAAGCATTTTGGACCAGTACTTCTTGTACTGTGACAACCTTTGTTATTGTTTTGACCATGATATGATTTTCCAGGGGGCATATAGTGGTAATTTTTTGTTAAACATTCTATGTATTGTGAGAATTTATCATAAATTGACAAGTATTATGGTCGCTGGAAACATACTGCAATCCTTCTCTTTTACCATAAATGAAGTCAAGCGGAATGCTGTATTCTTGAGATTGACTTTGGTCGTACTTGAAGTTCTTTGGGTAATTCAAAGAAAAGGGGGTTGGATTGAGTCCCATTAGATCAAAGATGAAGTGGAGTTGTATGTATCCTCTAGATAACAATGTTCTTTAAGGTTCCAGAATCATGCTGCTTCAATCAATTGATGATTTTGGTTCCCTAGTTCTATTTGTATGAGCCAAGATTTGATGAGCTCTAGAAGATGTTTCTTTTTAGATCTGAGAGTATCCTTTTTTTACTTATGTAGAAGTTCAGAAATACACACTTCATTTTGGTCTAACCGTTTAGGAATTATGAGTGAGGACCCTTCAATTGTTCTCTGTCTGGTGTGTCAATCTGTTTCAAGCCATCTACTTTACTGTTGATGTTGTCTTTCCAGGTTGCAGAACCATTAAGGGCCATGGTGATGGGAGCTCCATTGGAAGATGCTCGACATCTAGCTCAAAGATATGACAGAATTCGGCAAGAGGCAGAAGCACAGGTATTTAGTTGCTTCACTGTTTTAAATTGTAAGGCAGGACTTTAAAACAATTAATGTGGCAATTTATTCTCACACATAATGATTTTAAAAATGTTGGAGCAGTAAATTGCACTTGCTAGATGCCAGTTCTCTTTTCTGACTAACCTAGATAGGCTGTTGAAGTATCCAGACGACAAGCTAAGTTGAGAGAAGGAACAGGTCATCCTGACATGGCATATAAACTGGAAGCAGCTGAAGCAAAGCTGCATGACTTGAAGTCAAACATGAATACATTAGGAAAAGAAGCTGCAGCAGCTATGGCTGCTGTTGAAGCTCAGCAGCAAAGATTGACACTCCAACGATTGATTGCCATGGTAACCATCTTTCTAGAGCTATGGAATATAGTGCTGTTA
Organism: Jaltomata sinuosa; assembly: GCA_003996215.1. Classification (NCBI taxonomy): domain Eukaryota; kingdom Viridiplantae; phylum Streptophyta; class Magnoliopsida; order Solanales; family Solanaceae; genus Jaltomata; species Jaltomata sinuosa. Next base: position 323,282 of record QJPP01007255.1, read on the forward strand.
AAAGGCACCACATAAAGTAAATTTGATTATTTTAAATGTCATTCCATCGTTGTGATTAGGTTGAATCAGAACGGTCATACCATCAGAGAATCCTTCAGATTCTTGATCAGCTAGAAGCCGAGGTACATGTGATTTGTTTTAAAAATTCTGAATATGATGGACTCCCACTGATTTTCCCACTTTACTTGAGCAACTAAGGGTAATTTGTTTTTATGATTCAGATGTTATCAGAGCGCCAGCGTATTGAAGCAGCTCCTGCTCCTGCTCCTACCGTGGATACTATGCCTCCACCTCCCTCATATGAAGAAGTAAATGGTGTCTCTACTTCACCCGTACAGAATGGATCAACTGATAGTATGGGTTATTTTCTCGGAGAAGTAAGTCTTTTGAAATTTCAAGTAAATTGAATAAATTTAACAAACTCGTTGAGTGCTCAATAACTTTGCTTCTTTCGGTGCTGGTAACAGGTCATGCACCCATATCAAGCTGAATCTGATGTGGAGCTTAATTTGTCTGTTGGAGAATATATCGTTATTCGCAAGGTGTGTTAGTTTATTTTGCTCTACTCGATTCACTTCTGCATGGTGGTGTTATATTTTATGGTGTTTCTCATCTAAACTTGAGAAATGACTTAAACAATAGGATAGTATTATGCATTTCACTAATAAATGATATAGCAGTTACAGGTGTTTTACTGAATCTCTCAGCAGCTTGTAGTTCAACCCCTACTGATAAGAATTTATATTTTGTGTATTGGTTCACTTGCAACCTCGACGGCCAATAAAGTTCTACAAGTATAAGATGCTTGAGAGAGTGATATTCTATGTCGGAGTTGGCTGCACTGTAACATCTGTGTTCTGTTAGAATTCTGTGTGTCAATTGCACCAGTGGATGTTTTCAAATGGTTGATTTTGTCCAAATCTCTTATAGATAACTAGCCAATTTGTTACATTGGTCTTTGCAGGTTTCTAACAATGGTTGGGCTGAAGGTGAATGCAAGGGCAGAGCAGGATGGTTCCCTTTTGGTTACATTGAAAGAAGGGATCGCGTTCTAGCTAGCAAAGTGGCCGAAGTTTTCTGAAATGTAGGGATAGCTATTATTCTAAAGAGATTCATCAGATTTCTGTATCTTCTGCTGCTTGCAATCGCTGCTGCCTTTTTGTAACATTCTCTATGTTGTCCCCTTAAGTACTTCTTATAGGGGTCTTTTTTTTCTTCTTTCTTTTTCTTGATCGTTTATTCCATTTCTGGGTAAATTCTCATATACTCCCCCTTTTAAAGACTTGGAGATGATTGTTGTATGTTGCAATTGTTGTGATTAATTTTGTAGCAAGGGCTGTCCTAGTAACGTCTGTTTCTCTCCCAACTCATCTTTATAACTTATTCCCTATTTTTTTGTTTCTCAGAGAATGTGAGCAAATGATATGTTTTGCCTTTAGAAGATAATGGATAGTAACACTTTGATAATAATATTGCAGAATTTTGAGCAAATGATATGTTTTGCCTTTAGAAGATGATGGATAGTAACACTTGGATAATATTGCAAAATTTTGTATCAAAACATTTCTAACTTGCAAAGTCTGGCGACAACGCGTTCCACGCTCTCATTAGGGGAAAAGTACCATTAGAAAGGAATACACATATATTTGGTTCTCTTGAATGTAGCCAGGTTGGTATACACTCCACAAGGCCAAAATATGTCGTGTGTGATGGCTCCACAACTCATTAATCTACTGGAATTCCACAATCAACCACTAACTCGGAAAAGCCTGTAAAGAAGAGTGATGGACAGGAAAAGGCTGTAAAGAACAGGGAAAACCTACGCTAGAGAATCTGATAGTTTGATTAGGTCTTAGCATATTCAATTCACAGAGTTGATTTCTTATATGAAATCTCCATTAATAGTTATTATTTCGGAAAGTCATTTTTTTTGTTGAAAAAAATTGGAATCAAGAAGAAATGTGACTTTTATGAAATGATAGCTATTACTTGAGTAACCATCTGAGAAATCAACCCTACAATTCAATTCCGAGCAGGACTAGAAATTTTTCTGTAATGGTGATGTCGGGTCAGCTTGTGCATACTTCGATATTCCACCAGTACTTTGCTACCTTCCACCAACATAGGGTAACTTTATCCACCAAGGTTTAGGAGGTAGATAGAAAGTAATCACAATGTTTTTTTGCCTTCACTGAGATTCAAACATGAGACCTCATAGTCATCTTCCGACTTTATTGACTACTAGGCCACACCCTTTGATGTTGAACCGGAAAATTATCATGGGCAGATGAAGATAAGGATAACGTAAATGTTCTAAGAATGGTCCTCATGTAATCCAAATCTGAAATGTTTTCTTCATATTTAAAATTACGCCTCAAGTGAAAGTGTTTTCCTTTGCTTGTTTGTAGAGATTATGGTCTCTCAAGGAATATTGCACCCACTTAGAGACTAGTCACCGGAAACAATTAGTCGATCTTAGATTTTCATTGTAATAGACAGTTTGAGCTTTTAATCAAAAGAATTGTTCCCTGTTGTTGAGCATTTAAGTGTTCACTTCATTGGTGCTTTCATTGAGAGCAGAGCACCAAATGTTACAAACCAAATGGAAAAGCCCAACCCAAAAGACTAGTCTCATAGGTGGGAGAATCCATTTAGCCTATAAATCCATTGGCATTTTCTATTTTTCCGATGAGGGACAATTGGTTCACTACATTCTACCCTCCGCAGACCCCACTTTGTGAAATATATTGGGTATGTTATTGTTGTTGTTAGAGACTAGTCACCCTTCAAATAAATATGTAAAAAGGACTTCATTTCATTTTCACTTCAACAATTACATCAATTTGCTTCCGGTTCTGGGAAAGCCTCTGAAAATATGGAAGTCCGAATACGTCTTTTCGGAAATGAGTCAATTTACCACAAAAATGTAGACTATTAAAATGAAATGTGTATTACGGTAAAACGACTCTATAACACTTGGAATTTGCTTTCGTTGCTTGCAAACAAGTACATACCCAACAAACTGCCAGAAATAGGCTTTCGTAATTAATTATCTTGTCAGGTTGAAGGTGCAACTACCACTTAATGAACATAGTAATACAAACATTACAATTTGCAGTACATAATTAGAAAGAGCTTGTGCTCTCTTCCTTGACCAGATTTCTTTTCTTGTAACCCAATCTGCAAATTAGGACAAATAAAACCCGGTTAACGATCTCCACAATAAAGCTGAAAAGGCTACAATTTCCATGTCTCTTTGTTGACTCTTAACATAGTTATCCTTAAATTGCTAAACATTTTCTATGATTTGTTCGGAAAACTTCTTCATTTAGAATTGGAAGTCTGATAGCAAAAGAATGACATTATTGACATAATCGAAATTACTTGTCAATTATGTTCAAGTCTAGGAGAGGAGGATAAGTGTGAATTTATTCGAAAAAGCAATGCAATCTGAAATAGCAGATAATAGAAAGAAACAAAAAGAGAGAATACAAATCATTATTTGGAAAATTGCCGTGCTTATTGTTTAAAGGCTAGAAAAAGGTTCTATAATGATCCATAGAGGGTATATTTCTGAACCACGAGACATGCATCTAGATAATTGGCATGCTACTCAAGTATATTGTCATTAGATACTTACAGATGGTCTAAGATCGGTTTCCAGATAGTTGTGCAAGAACAATAGCCAGTATGATGAAGATGACAACAATCTGCAGTGAATTTGAGAGAATAAGAAAATATCTCTATTGCAGAAAGGCATATTGTATCTAAACCGTTAATAAACAATCAGCACTAAACACTTACCAGAACTGGACTGTAATTAGGTTCGCTCCTGATCACGTAAGATTTCCTGTTGATAGGTACAGGCATTAGTTGATATTCACAGCATTGTGAAGATGAAAGCAACTAGGATATGTACAAACCTTTTATTCAAGGTTCCCGAGTCTCTGCAAGTTTTCAGGATTGCTTCAAGCCTCTTCAAAGTTTTTGTTGCATTTGGATCATTATTATTAACCTAAAACAATAAAAAGGCAACTTTAGTGGCATGTATTTTCATCAAGAAAGGAAACTTTGACATAAATAAAAAGGAATGCAGGTAGTAGACAGAGTGAAAACCCATTAGTCTTGGGCCAATGAGCAAAAGTTTCATCAAATTTTGTACCACCAGTTCAAATAGTTAGATGTACCAGTTCAAAGGACCATATTCTAATAGGCACATGTTACGTTTAGAGGGGTACTAATTTGTTCTATTCTTGTACTACACCCTTGTACAGAGAGAGAGAGAGAGAGAGAGAGAGAGAGAGAGAGAGAGAGAGAGAGAGAGAGAGAGAGAGAGAGAGAGACTCCTGGGATAACTATTATGCAAACAATAATCAAGTATTTCTGGAAGAAAATTCTAAATCTACAGAGTGACAGGCATCTTTAGTAGGAACATGGTTCATAAACCCCATCACAATTTGTATGCACAAGGTTTCTAGTAGTATGATGCAAGGTCCACATAGACACTAAGAGCCACAAAGGTACACTGCACATATACTTCTTCCAAGACAAGACATTGATTGTTAACATTAAACAAAAAGGAAGCCATAATCTTCAATATGACCCAGCAACTTCAACATGAGCACATTTATTACTGGGTAATTAGGCATGATCAGAAATAAATAAGTTCCATACCTTGGATTTCAGCATACAAGAGAAGTCAAAAAAAGCTCCATACACATCTGCCATAGTCCTAGTCCGGTCAATGACCTTAGCAGTCAGACCTAGAAAGAAGAAACAAAAAGTTAATAATTATGACGGGTATGATGTAATCTAAGAAGCCGAACAAGGATAGATATATTAAAATATGAAAGCAACAATAATACTCAAAAAACACAATCTATTTTAAACAAGTTCAATCTGTAGATGTAGTAGAACATATAGATGCATGAATAATACATAGATAGATATAGGTGTTGTGGGAAGAGTTCCGAAAGAAATGACCAAAAGACAAGAAAGTTAGATCGCATACAACCAATGAATATACAATAGACCCCTTCCCTAAATGATGAATTTCTAGTGGAAGAAACTGACAAGAGGATGGGATGCAAAAACAAATTTTGGCGGAACTTCAAGGGGTCAGATCACAATTAGTATGAAGTCACAAGAAATGCATGTTGAGAATCATAGTTCTTACCACGCCTCATTTTTACCACTCCTCTGAAGAGTTCAATGTTGTCGTAGCAAATAGCTAATGTCCCAATTGCCATGACCTGGTACCATTAGACAATACAACAAGCCAAAAGCATGGTAAAGAAGGATGCTTAGCAAATTACTAGCGCAAAAAATTGTTTCCGGATACTGTAAAAGGTATATAGCTGAACAAAAACAGTAACGCAAATTTCTTCAAAAAAAATAAATATATATTCTTCTTCCCCAGCTTACAAGATCATGTTTAAGGAAATGTACATTATCTATGTATTTAATCGTTAAAGGGAATTGCACACTATCTATTCATTCACCACACTTAACTCTATGGCCAATTAACCAAGCATGAATATCAATCATGACAATAAAACAATAAGAAAGTACCAAATTTGCTGAGAAAACTCTGTCGAATCAGCACTTCCCCAAACACAGAACATAAAGTTCCATCATAAGAAACACTTTTTGAATAATTGAATAAACGGGAAGAACAAGAACTGGAATTCCAAATAGTTAGAAAAGGAATCGTCAACTGTGACAGAAGAAATGTCTTCATGTAGGAAGATTTTAGCTTGATAGACAAATTGAAAGGCTAAGCCGAGGAAATAACCAAGAGGATATACCTGTGGAATACCACAGAATCGAAAGATGGAAGGATCACGCAAATTGGACATGTAAGTCAAACAATCTTCTACATGTGACAAAGCGTTGGTGACCATGTCATTGAGACATTGCACTGCCTTGACCGAGTTCTCCTCGTACTTTAAGTCCTGTGGGAAATAAACAGAGATGTCAAAAAATTATGGATGAAACCCATCTTTTAACTTAAGACCAAACAACAGCACTTGCCATTATGCACTCAAGTTAATTCGATAACCATGATGGCAGGGAAAAAACAAAATGAGAAACTCATACAAGACCAAAGAGATGAGGAACTCAAACCTCAAGCTTGTTAACATATTTACTCCAAATCTCACGGGGCCAGAACATACGGCACTTGGGTACTTCATTTATGTCTTCCAAATAATCTCTGATGATGTTTGTTTTCTGCAATAGATAACAAATATGTTAGTATTGCTGCCCTCAACAAGGAAGAATCTCAACGATGGATAGTTATGCCTGCCACACATGTTAAGGTCCAAACCTGAAGAAATAAACCCATGGAGTTGGAGAGAGAATCTGAAGCCAGATCTTCTTTCCCAGAGGCATGGAACAGTTTTGACAATCCTAGCCCAACAAGCCCAGCTACATAGTGACAATATTCGTCATAATCATCGGTTGTTTCCACCTGCAGGAAGAGATTTGTTGAAGCTGAAATACACGGGGATGAAGCTTGTTTTCTAGTGCTAATAGCCTTGTTTGGCTTAACAAACAAAGACTGAGACAATAATTCGACAAAGATGACAGTATTCGTATGGGTAACATGCTTAACATTGTAGACCAACAATCTCCAATAAAATGTTCAAGAAATATACAACAACAACAACAAAATACCCAGTGTATTCCTACAAAGTGGGATGTTCAAGAAATATATAGGTGAAAAATACACCTAATCTCAAATAGCATAAATACTAGTAACGACCACATCAATCACGATGTGCTGAAGCAGAAATCATGGTTTTAACTTTTGAGGAGGTGGAGTAATCCAATGGCTTGAAGACGAGGAATTGCATGAAAAGGGAGAACTTGAGACTCACGCCAATTCATACAAACAAAAAAAGTAAAAAAGTATAAACTACATTTTTTGAGCATCAGATAATTTGATCCTGTTCTTTATGGTACATCTTGCATACCTCCTTGCATATAAATTTTGCCATTCCTGCACCCATCCTCATGGTAATATCCTCAATTGCCTGCTGATAACTGCACAGGTATAAGAAATCTTCATTATCACCTAGTCATACAGTCATACGATGGGACCCAGTGTTTATATGTTTTGAAATTCAGGCTACAATCCAAGTTCACATTTTTTGTTTCATAAGTAACATCTTCCCTCGATTTTAGGGTTGAGGAGAGCAGAGGAAACTGCACGCTCAAGTAAGATTTCTGATTCACATTAGGGACAGATATCACATGGATCTAGAGTTGAGTTTGGATTTCTCCAAGCCTTGCAAAGGAGTTCAAATTCTGGACGACATACTGCTACATCATATTCATTGTGCCTGAATATTGACTCGTATTGATATGAGATTTGACGTTAATTGGCATGGATTTCCAGGGAACAATCATCACAAACAGGCAATTCGCACAAAGCAATTATTTGAACGATAAATTAAAACCGAAGAAAGCCTCTAGTTCTGGCAACAAGAAACTGTTCAGTGATGAATAGGTATCTGTTTCATGCAAAACGATATCCTAAATTACCTGGTAGAAAGCTTCTTATTCGCTAGTCCATGAAACTCTTTACAAGTTTCCCAGTATAAAGGGGCTTCTAAATTTTCATCATAAGATTATGAGATCACTCAAGAGATTTCAGATATTACATGATAACTATTATTTTATACCAAAAAGAAAGGCCAGAAGGGCAGGTCCATTATCCCAAGTTTTGAAGGTTGTTCTTGGTCTTAAGGGTTGCCCCATACGGATTCTCGGGGAAAAAACTATTATTTTGTACAAGTCTCTACAAAATATGCTGATTGTAACCTCTCAAATGAGCAAAATCATAGTATCAGAAAAGCACAAAAACTGGGTAAGAACTCACTGTTTCCCAAGTTCCAGAAAAGCAGTTGAAACATGATGGAACTGGTCCATGAGAACCTTGTACTCCTTCGTACCACCTAACATGTTAAAATTGGGATTAGGAAATCAGTTAAGACTTCAAATTCCGGAAAAAACGAACATGGTCCACCCTAGACAGAATGTCTTTGTAGAGAGGGCAATGCGCATGGCTCTGCAGGAGGCGAGACACAATGAAAGAGAAAAAGAAAAAGAAAAAGAAAAGCTTCTATTTAGGGTAAGAAACTGCAGTATAAACAAGTATAATGAAATTCAGAAGATTTCTAGCTTGCTCCCTTCCCCTTAGCATCCGACCTTTGAGTCAGGTTCACCCCTTGGGCCAACATGTAATGACATTTTCAGTAGAAAATTAAAAAAAGAGTCAATTACAAACCACTAGTAATGCTGAAATCGCTCCAGGGTAAAAACAAAGATTCTGAATCTCATTTTCCTATCGTCATCCAACTATTTATATATCGAAAGAAACTAAATCAACATAAGTTTATCTACCCAGAGCAGGTGAAAGGTTGGATTAGAGGACCCATTAGAATGTCCTAGCTAGAACTAGTACATATTATCTTATTCAGGTCAATGTCTAAGTGCTGGCCACTGGCCAGCCTTCGTATGGGACAGCTCCTCCATGTTCATACATGAGCCGGCAGGTGTATAACTATTAACTAGCAATACTGATCACAACGATTACTGCCATCAGCATACAGCCGATGATCTACTAATGATAGGATCAAGTTTTTTCCTCCTGAAGTATGGTTTTTTTATTTAATGAGGTTGTTGAGACATAATATAATTAAGTAATCAAAAGTCAAAAGTGTGCTCTCTCTAACAATTTAAGCTTTTAGATGAGACACTTCAACATGATTTTAGAGAAGGAAGAGGCCCTATTTCAAATCTCACCGCCACCTAAAAGAAAAAACTAAAATATATTTCCACGTGTTTGGCCCATGAAAAAGAATCAGGCCCACACGTGAGAGAGTGTGTTGCGACATATCTAATTAAGTAACTAAAAGTGTGCTCTCTTTACCAGTTAAGCTTTTAGATGAGATGGTCACATAACAGGATTTCAAGTATTGTGACTTGTTTGGTGTTGAATGATTGATGCTGACAATGTCTCAAATGTGGCAATAATTAGGAAATTCAAGAGGAAGGTATGGCCCTTTGCAAAGTGTCTCTAATGTGGTAATGATTGATGCCGACCGTGTCTCAATTTTGACCGCCGACAACCTTTGAAGATGGAAGTGCATTATGGTCAGCTGGTGAAGTATGTGCAATGATGGGTGCAAAATGGGGAGTTATTTGTGAGGAATTAATACATTTTATGATTGCTTTAGCCCTTGTTTATACAGATATTATGCACTTTATTTGTTGAAATGTGTTCAGGAGAAGTACAGCCGGGAGTTGGAGCTAAAGGAAGCTTAAAGGTGCTAAAAAACTCATGAAACGCCACTGGAAGGGGCGCGCACTCGCGCAGCCAAGCCAAGCCACCGCGCGAAGTCGACATAGGAAACATAGCTGCTGGCAGGCACGCGCGGCCACGCGACGCTGCGACGGAAATTCAAAAGTTGAGGTCTTTTTTGGTATTTTGCACATGACCCCAGGCTTTATAAGTTGAAACTTTCCCCAACAACTAGAGTATCAAACCTTGGAGCAAGAAAAAGGAAAGGAGTGACAAAGAACGAGAACGAAACACAACTCGAAATCCAAAACGAAAGTTGGGATTGAGAGTTCGGTTGTAATGTCTTCTTTCTTATTATCTCTTCCTGTAAACTTTTTCTCCTCCATGGAGTAGACTAGTTTATGCTAGATGTGGATTATTTCAATTTAACTTTCTATTCGGAAGAAGGGTTGTTGTGATGATTTAATTTACATGTTCTGGGGGTGAACTTTCTTGCTTATTTCTCTTAAGTATTCAGAAGACGCTTGTTGATTTAGTGTGAGAATCGTTCGAGGAAAATAGTTGAAAAATGTTTTCTTATTTAGACCATTGTGGCACTATAGAGGCTAACCTTCACGGTCCTTATACTATTGTGTTAAGGAAGAATAGATTATTCGAAGGAAGATCTCATTCTTCTAGGGCATAATAAGTAACGGTTGAATTCGTAAGAATCAATTATCACTTAGGTTGAAGGAGGAGTGAGAAGGAATATTTCAGTTATCGAAAGCATATATGTGGATCACCAATTTCCCTTGTTTCTCTTATTGAAAAGAACGTGTGTAACCAGTATTGCATCATTTCATTTAATTTTCTGTTTCTAAACTCGTGGTTTTCACCACACCAACTAGCAAATTTTATTCCCTGAATAATACAGAGCAAGATTATATTGATACATTACTTTAACCAATCCCTGTGGAGACGATTTAAACTATACTATCTTTGACTAGCGAAGCGCATAATTCATAGTGTTTTGCACTCGTCATGCAAGAATACAGGGGAGGACGTGAACCACATGCTACACTGCGACTTCATTGTGAATACGCGTCACAGGTGTGGGCATTAATCTATGTGGTCTTCAAGATACAAAGGATTGTATTTGTCAGTAGATGATTGAAGGAACTTTTGAGAAATGGGAATATTGCGGGAAGAGATTAAACACCATGGCTGAAAGTAATATAGACGTGTGTTTGCTATAAGCTTAACAATTAGCTTAACCTCTTTGACATTGATTACAATAACAGTAAATGGCAAGAGGTTACAATGACAAAACTCTGATTTTCTTGGATCATAGGCAACTTTCTGTATATGTGTAGCCTCTAGTAGTTTGACTCCAGAGCCAAAAGAAAAATATTTTTGAGTAGAAAGTGAAATATTTCGCATTGGTTTTCCATCTGACTTATTTTTAAAAAGTTCCATAATAACCTCCAAAAAGTAGTTGAAGTCTTTCCAACTTGGGATTCTTCAATCGTGAAAGCACACTCATTATACAAGACAAGCGATATTGAGAATTTAGGGATATCGACAAGTTAAATTCAGAGACTTACATGAAAAGTGCCATTCACGATCATAAACATGCTGATGAAAAGAGATCAGAATAGGTACTTTAACATCGGTGGGGATGCTGGTATCATCCTCTGTCCAAAATAAGAACATCCAAATATAAAAATAAGCAAAATATGTGTTACTCAAAAATATGACTGCAACACCCTTGAATCAACTAAGATTACAAACCAAAAACTACCTTATGAATGTCTAGAATGAAATGAAATAGTAAGTAGCATATGATAATTCATACTAGTATTTAAAAGCAATAAAAGTTAGTCAAAGCTTGTTTATAACCAAGAAGAGTTCAACAGGAAGCTGGTAGGCAGCTCAATATCATCTAACTAAATATCAAATACCAATATAACTAGTATGAGAAGAACAACTTGTTTTTTTAAAATTAATAAGCAATTGAAGATTTCAATAAGTTATTATTCCCTCTCTCGTCATCTTTCTTTCCTAGCAAGAAGCAATAGAAGACAAGCATGAAGAATTGAATGAACGATTCAACCTACTCTTTCAAAGATAAAGACTAAATTGCTAAACTAATCACATACAAATGAAGAACTAATATTAGTCATCTGTTTTCTAAATTTCATTAATTCCTTAGAATTCCTAAATTACAACTAAATTTAGATGACAAGTAACCGAGCTTACCGACAGTGTCAAGTGCTCGAAGGACCAAATAGAATATGCATACCTGCAAAGTTCAATTAAAAAAAAACCTTCAAACTATAGCAATAGCAACACACGTATCCAGAAAATTAACAAAAATCAACGGAATAACAACAGTTTATAGCATTTCCGATCAACTCACAGAAACAGGATATAAATTCTTCCTAATTAAGCAAAAAGCTTAAGGAATCGCAAGCGCTATAGCAGAAAAGCCAGAGAAATATATATTTTTCTGAAGAAAAAAAAAACTTACAGCATCACGAAGCTCGACAGGAAGCTGTTGAATAACAAGAGCAAAGCTACGAGAGACTTTTTGAAGCATTAAGTAACAGAAGCCCCAATGTGGCTCCGACGGGATCTGCTTCTCAGCATGTCTAGCCGCTAATTTAAGCTTAATCAATGGATACAAATCATCTGGATTCTTCATAATCGCTCTCAAAGTCCCCATTCTTCTTCAACTCTCTGCTTACAACAAATTCAAAAACCGTTCCGATCAATCACCGATCCACAACACAAATACTTGTTGATGTATATTTTTAAAAAAAAATGGAGAAAGCGAAAGGGAGAGAGGGCGAGGAGATTCGAATTTGTGTACGTACGCACGCACGCACGGACTGTGTGAGGGAGAATGGCGTGGGAGTGTTCGGTAGAGGAGAGCGTTTGCGAGATGGCAGTAAATGAAGAAGTTGTTGAATGATGAATTTGTGGAAACGATGATACCTATGTGAAAATATTTTTAGTGGTGCGTTTGGCATGAAAATCAAAAAATATTTTATTTTATTAAATAAATTTAAAGTTGGGGTAGAGTTGAAATTGTGTTTGGCCTAATAATTATTTAGAATTTAATTTTTTTCTAAAAACATAAAATATGATTAAAAATAAAATATAATTTAAATAAGATTATTTTATGAGAATTACATGTTTTTTAAAAAAAATAAATAAATAAAAGTGGAGATAGTGAAAACTAGTATTGTGTTGTTTTCTAAATCCCTTGTATTTGGTATTTTTATGACCAAACAAAAAATTTAGAGTAAAGTGAATTAATTTTCTTGAATAAAGTGAATGATATACATGGCCAAATAAATCCTAAACTTTAATGGGTTAAATTACTAGAATTATTATTTGAAATTTTAATTGAATATATAATAGTTTTTTTAGAATTATTTCAAGTGAAATGACAGTGTTTATTTCATAAATTTTCTTTTACAAACTTCTTATGCGTAAATAGTGTTAATGTAAAGACACAATTTAGAGTCTATTTGGATTGACTTATTTCACGCGTTTTTAAGTTAAAATAGTTTTGTTAAGCATTTTTATAATGTTTGGATAAGATAAAAAAAATTATTTATTTTAAAGCCAAAACAATAAAAATAAGTCAAAAGTCATAAATTAAACTTATAATACTTATATGTCATAAGTTATAAGTTCATCCAAACGACTTTATCAAATTACAATTTCTTTTTCATCTTCCCAGCTTTAATTTTTGCGTAGTTGCAACTTCTTTAATTCAATTATATTGTTATTCTATGTACTTCCTCAATTTGCTTTTACTTGTCATATTTAAATTTGATATGCCTATTTAAAAAGTAATGATTGACATGATATTTTATCACATTACTCATATTAATTGATGTTTAATATTAAATTTTAAAAAATAAATTAAAAAATAAGTAATTAATATTATGGATAAAACATGAAAAAAATATTTATCTTTTCTTATGTTAAAAGTAACAAATAAAAATAAAAAACTATTTTATGAATAAGTAAGAAGTAAAAATAAACGAAAAAAATATTTAAAAAGCTAATTTAACATATCCTCCATTATTGTGTGGTCTATATATATATATCCTCCATTATTGTGTGGTCAATATATATATATATATATATATATATTTAATATTATAGTATCGATTCATATATACCTTTAATATTATAAACATGGTTCAGATTCAATTTCATTCGTTTCGATTAAAATGATAGACCAACTCGCCACAAAAGCTCTAAAGTATTATTCCCTCCATTTTAATTTATTTGACCTATTTTTTTTTAATTCGTTTTAAAAAGAATGTTTCTTTCCGTTTCAGAAACTCTTTAATTCCAACTTTTCATATGGCATATTCAAGATCACAAGATTAAAAAATATTTTACTATATTTGACATATCTTTAATTTAATATCACAATTTTCAAAAGTCTTATTTACTTTTTTAAATTGTGTACCAAATTAAAATAGGCCAAACAAATTGAAACGAAGAGAGTATTTATTACTATCCAAAGTCACCAACACCTTCATCACATCACATGTATTATAATTTTTATTATAAAATAATATGTAAAGCAGTTAGGTGTGATTTTCAATTTGATATTACTCCTTTCGTTCCATATTAACTGAATTATTAAGGCTTTTTTCATTATTCAAAATAAGTGAATTGTTCAAATATCAAGATAATTATTAAAAAAAAATCATTTTTGCCCTTCCTTTAAAGAATATTTTACATTTTCTAGGTACTTATACTCCTTACAAAGTTATAATTATGATTTTACATTGAAATTTCACATTTCCATACAGGTGAAATTTCCAAGAGACACTATTTTATAAATTGCTTTATTAAGTATAATTATTTTAATCAAATTCCAAGCAATGTTGAGTAATGACTAACTTTACTTTTGAGAATAGTGTGAGAATAATGAAAAGAGTAGTAATGAAAAGTAATGTTCAAAATATGTCCTAGAAGAGCTTTCTTAAGAGATGTGAGATGTGTATTATCTCAACAATTCAATTAATATGGGATGGAGGGAGTATTTGTGTAAAAGCCTAATTACAAGAATTGAATAGTACTTAACATGGGAGTGCTCCCCCAAAAGATTCTCTTATATAAAAATCATTAATATTATATTAGTCATTACTCTTCTTCTTTTTTCGCATATTTTTTTCGAGATATTTATTTAATCATTTATTAGCCCGCATTGTTTGACGAAAGATGAGGTTCCCGCTAAAACGGAGTCTGAAGTTTAGCAGTTAATGACCTAAAGCCGCGTTTGGCACGATCTTTCTGTTTTTACTCCATTTATTCTATGGTGCTACTTGAACTGATTGTATGGACGTCCTGTTTTCCTCTTTTTTTTGGGATGTAATAATTCACTAATTATCATGGATTAGGATTTATTGCACTTCTAGATGAATTCTCCCTTCTTCTTCTTTTTTGTAATTTTTCTAATGATTGCAACCCATGACCACTCACAAGTTCATTGAATATGTGATATAAATATTTCTACAAGTCACAAAAATTTATTATTTTCATTGTTTTGTCAACCTCAATTATGTACTCCCTCCATTTTAAAATAAGTGTTATTTTTAGTTTGGATATACACCTTAAAAATTATTCATAGAGAAAGTACTTTCTAAAAATGAGTAATTTTAAAGGGTGTGTCCAAACCACCATTTATTTTAGAACGAATGGAGTATATGTTAGTACTCTCCCCGTCCCATATTATTTGTCAACATTACTAAAAATATATGTCTCAATACTCGTCAATTTACAAAATCAAGATAAAATTAATTAAATTTTTTCACTTTGATTCTAATTTTTTTAAAAGTATAAATATGGTATTTCAAGAAAGTTATTTCATTATTTATCTTGGTATTAATGAACAAAAAAATATATAGAATGTATTAAAAAAGGAGTTAAAAGGTAAATTAGTAAAAGTATTCTTCTTAATTATAATTTCTTTAAGTCATGAAAGGAAAAAATGGACAAGTTATATAAAACAGAGGGAATATTTAATAGGGGGGAAGTCACTTGTCATGAATAGGCATTTTTCTTTTGATTATTAGAAAATGATTTTTCATCATTTACTGGAAAAACATTTATTTTTTTATAATTATTTAAACTTTTAACTTCATATTATTTGGTCTAACAAACATTTAGCTGTTACATCTAGATCTTTAACACTCAAAAAGTTGATCAGATAACTTATCCTATTTGCTAATATCATTATTATTATTAATTTGTAATATATATTTTTTTTGGAAGAAAATTCTACTCACCAAACACCAATCAAACATGAATTTTTTTATGAAAAATATCTCTTACCGTATCAAACGCATTCTATGTGAAAAATGTCTTTCATAAAAATAGCTGTCTTTGCTTTCTTGTCCGAGTTGCCCCTCTTTTGTATTTAATCGATTGATTAATATTGTTGTCCTTTAACACGAGAAACAAAAGTTAGAATATAAAGTAGTTTAATAACACATTTCATAAGAGTAGTTGAGTTGGAATAACACATTTTATAAAGGTCAGAAATTAGTTTCATATGTTAATGTCTTCTCAGTAGAATTTGTCACATTGAGTTTGCCTAATGTATTTATATCTCTTACGTAGTTTGTAATTTATTGCGAGATTTATCCGGTGTGTATTCAAATGATAATGACTGTGAATTTTTCAGAAAATATATATATAATAATAATTAATGTAATTTCACAATTTTATTTTTTTTTAAAAAGGTGTATATAAATGTTACTTCTATCTTTATGTGGTAGAAAAATTATTTTGACATACACTTTGTTCAATAAAAAAAAAATCGAAAACAAATTTGATACTGCCTCCGTTTCAAATTGATTGATTTATTTTGAATTAGCACGGAGCTTAAAAAAATAAGGAAGACTTTTAAATTTTGTAGCCTTATATTAAAGATATGTTAAATGTACCAAAATGCCCTTTAATTTTGTGGTCTTAAATATGTCATGTGAAAAGTTGAAATTAAAGAATTGCTAAAAAGGGAATGGATCATTTTTTTTAAATTGATTAAAATAAAAAATAGGTCAAACAAGTTTCCAAATTGAAACGGAAAGAGTAAAACAATATAGAACAGTTTAATGAACAATGAATAAAATATATGTAGACTCTGATTAGTACTCATGCGACGTGTATCTTTCACATGTGGAATTTTGTATAATATAATGCACTATGGGTCCAGTCGATGAATTTTTTTATTTTTTAAAAAATTAGTGTTTGATCACAAAAATAATTTAAAAATAGTTAAAATTCTATTTTTACTTTTTAAAATTTTTTATATTCAAAAAATTCTATTTTTTTTATTTTCACAAAATAATTATATTATAATTATATTTCATATTTCAATCATTTTTTATATTTAAAAATACATATGTTTAAATATTTATTTTAAAAAATTATGACCAGCTACAGCTCGAATTTTGAGATTCTAAATAAAATTTTAAAAAAATCATAACCAAACGCCCACTAAAATATTCAATGTATTTAAATGAGTTATTCAATGAGTGGATTTACGAGCGCCAGTTGTTCATAATGAGACTATTCTGATTAAATACTCCTTCTTGTCGACTTCTATATTATTCTTTTCCATTATAATTTTTTTATGGTTAGCCGCCATGATTTAAAATATTGTATGAAAGATTTTATTCTGGTTATAATCTCTCGTGTTCGGGAAAGATTACACTTTTCAGAATCTTTGTATTTTAAAAAAAAAATGATTTTACTTCTCTCTTATTTAGTCTTCAATGATGGATAACCTAGCAAGATTCAAGAGAGTAAAATTACTCTCTCCGTCTCATATTAGTTAAGAAAACATAAATAAGAAGGTAGTTTTACTAATTCACCCCTTAAGAAATTTTTTTGGAAACTTTATAAATTAGTGTGAACACTTTCAAAAAGAATTAATCTCCCTCCGTCCCATATTAGTTGGTCACTTTCATCTTTACATGCATGTTAAGAAATCATAAATAAGAAGGTAGTTTTACTAATTCACCCCTTAAAAACTTCTTTGAAACTTTACAAATTAGTCTGAACACTTTTAAATTTTTTTAATTGCAAGCGTAATATGAAAAAAAATTAATTAATGCTTTATTGATTTAGTAAGGTGGTCAACTAATATGGGACAAATATTTTTAGTATAGTGATCAACTAATATGAAACAGAGAGAGTATTAATTAATGTTAGTATTATTGCTCCTATTCTAGAAGGTATAGCTCTCACCTCAACTTCTTCTTTGAAATTGGAGGCTTGGAGCATGTTCCAATATCCTATTGAGATAGGCAAACGGAGGGAGAACTAGACGTATCTTGCTATATGAAAGACCTATATCGTCAAACATATCTTTGAAAATATAATATATTCAAAAGACTCAAAATGAAGTTAAACAAAGTTTAATTCCATTTCGACCACTTATCAAATAAATATTTCATTTGTTGACATTTTCTGTTGTTATTGATTTATTTATTATTATTTTCAAATAAAATTATTGTAATCTCTGATTGAGCACGTCTAATTCCCATTTAATAAGGTTGTGCACTTTTGGTTCTTCTACAAACAAAATTTGTCAAATTTGATATCTCTTTCATTAGAAACTATATGATTATTTGTCTTTTATTATTATTATAAATGTTATTCACTTCAACTTCTTTCTTATTTTAAGTTGGCGAGAGATCTTCTATGATAAATCTATTACTCGAATTTTAATTATGAAGTACACATAATTGAATACCCCTATACGTTATAACTAGAATAGAATCCTTCAATAATTGAAAGATCAAAATCCTAATTATATTTCTTATTTGAATTACAAGAGTATAATAAATTGTAAATGAGTTACTGTCCCACTTGCACTTGTTTGACTAAAAGAGGCCTCCACATGGTCACAGCTCATAAATGATAATGATGCTACCTCACGAGACGTGGTGTGATAAATATAACGCATAAACGTAAATGTGTCCTCAAATTTGATCTTATTAATTAGGTATTTATGTGGGTGTATACAAGTAAATTTTTAAATTATTATATAGTTGAATAAGTGGAACATGCATTTTACGTGTGTTGCACGCGGATTATCACATAAATATATGTATTTACTTGTTTAACTTTATATAAATTCAAATATCTATTTAATTTATGTATACTTAAAATTAAAGGTCATAAATATTATATGCTTAAATATAATATTTCTATCTTCAATAAAAGTGTCAAGTTCAATTATTGAAAATGAAAGACCCTCGATAAAGAGCAGTTTTCACCTTATGAATCTTATTAGGCGTAAATTTAAATTAGTCCAAGTAAATAAACTTTAAATATTATATAATTCTTAAAAATTGATGCCAGTATCAAAATCACTTCTTACAACTGGTGGTCCATGCACGAGGAACGACTAGTAACACCCAGTAAATTAATAAGTCGGACAAAAGTTTAAAAATATATCTCAAGTTTCATTATTCCTCATTTTTTTTTTAATGATTTGCTTTTCACATTAGTTACTTATACTTTTGAATTGCCACAATATTTTTACAATCTTGAATTCTTGAATAATATAAAAGCCTGAAAAAAATTCTATATCTTGTTTTCCCTCTATTTTTTTCTTTAATTTTTGTCAAGACAAAAGAAGCTTTTTTTTTTTCTGGAAGTAAATGGTATATTCAATTAAAGATGAAGTGTGTTGATCCTCAAAATAAAATCATAAATATTAGTAAATACTATTTGTATGTTCTTCTGTCAACAAACTTTGAACTTTCTTCTTATCAATGGGAAAGGATCCCCTCCATTACTATTTTATCTATTATTTCTCAATGGTGTATTGGAGGTAGGCCACGTGTACAAGATAAATATTAAAGGTTGGGATCATTTAATTCTTTGTTACTTCTTCAAAAAAATAATTCCAATACTAAATAATATTGAACCCAAAGTATTTATATGTATTAATACTCCTTCAAATTTACTTATATTTTATTGTACATTTTTTAAATTATTTTATAAAGTAAAATATAAATAAATATTGTGAATTATTAGATTTTGAAAATTAATTTCATTATTCACATAAGAACATAAGTATTGATTTGTTTCTTGTTTCAAAAATAAATTAAGATGTATTTACATTCAAAGAGTTGATTTAAATGCACCTCAATTTATTTTTGAAAAAACAAGAAAGTGATACATATACTTTTTTGTTTTTGTTTTTTGTGTTTAAAGAGTTTGACACTGATAGATGGTAATTATAAAGACTTGAGGTCGGTGGTTTTTTTTTGTCTTAATATAAACAATTAACTTAGTAGGCGTTTGACCATTGAATTAAGGCTCAAATTTGAAGTTTTGATTGGAAATTAACATTTATTTATAAAATTAATGTGAATAAATTTTTAATTTCAAATTCTTGGTGAAGTAGGATTTCAAATGTCCAGTCCTCTATGATACCATCACAATATATCTATACATTGATATGGTATCATGGATAACTGTTTTAGTCCTTCAATGAAACACTAGCTAGTATATTATCATAGTATATCTATATATTTGCATAGTATCGTGAAAGATTACTTCAATCCTTCAATAAGACAGTTCTCAATCCTTCAATAAGACAGTTCTCAATCCTTCATGATACCATCACAGTATATCTATATACTATCGTGATATCATTGACGTCTGCTTCAGTCCTTAGTGAGACCTCTATGACACCATCATAATATCTTTATATACTGACATGGTATCACGGAGGACTGTTTCAGTCCTTCAATGAAACATTCATTAATATACCACCATCGTATATCTATATACTGGAATGGAATCATGGAGTAATGATTCAATTTTTCAACGAGACACTCCTAGTATACCACCATAGTATATATATATATTGTCAAATTATCACTTAAGTTTGCTTCATTCCTTAATGATACAATCCTAATATATTTATATACTGTCATAGTACCATTGATGTCTGCTTCTGTTCTTCAACGGGACCTCCATGATATCATCATAATATTTTTATATACTGACATGGTATCACGGAGGACTGTTTCAGTCCTTCAATGAATCACTCATTAGTATACCACCAAAGTATATCTATATACTGGAATGGTATTATGGAGTAATGATTCAGTTCTTTAATGAGACACTCCTCAGTATACCACCATAGCATATCTATATATTGTCATGGTATTATTTAGGTTTGCTTAGTTCCTTAATGATACCATCACAATATATTTATATATTATTATGGTATCATTGATATCTGCTTCAGTCCTTCAGGGAGACCTTCATGATACCATCATATTATATTTATATACTGACATGATATTATTGAGACATGCTTTAGTTCTTTAATAGACCACAAAATTCAAAAGTATTCTTTATTTTCTTAAACTCCGTGTCAAGTCAAAACATGACAAATAAATTAAAATAGAGGGAGTATATGTTTCGTTTTCATTTGCAAAAGCAAAAAAAAATTATAAATTTTATTAATTTATATTTTAATAAATAAGCTAGTGTACTCTAATATAATTTTATTTCTTATTATGATCTAGTTATTTAATTATTTTCTAATTTGAAGGGGACAAGGGCAAAATGGTACTTATGTGTTTCCTGTCTTTTTGGGGTATGAAAGTGAACTTATAAATAAGTGATGTGACATGTTAATGTGGTAATTTTTAAAATCAAATACGTTTACTTTTCTGTGAAAGTGACTTTTAAATAAATTGGTGATGGGTGTTTTTCATATATAACAAAATTAAAAACAATGATTTTTAAAAAAGAAAAAAAATCTTATATAGCCAAGTAAGGGTGGGCATTCGGTTATTCAGTTCGGTTTTTAAAATTTCGGTTCGATTTTTTTGATTTTCGATTATGGAAAAAGAGGTACCAAAAACCGAATCGAATTAAATTCGATTCGATTCGGTTTATTCAAATTCGATTATTTCGATTTTGGACCTACTTAATGGACTATTTTCTATTTGTAAAATAGGCTATTTTTTAAAGTAAAAAAAAATAGTTCACATTTTTACTTCAAAATGGACCATTTTTTTTAATCGAGCTTATTGATAGTAGCAACTAGCAACAAATATGCTGCAATTAAGAATTCGTAGGACAGGATTATGTTGAATTCGCAGTAACAATCATGAAAACAAACTAATTGACAAGAGTAGCGTCATAATCACAATAACGAATAAATACATTAATACAGGAAAATGAAAAAGTAGGACAGGATGTGAACATCCCAATTCCCATGCTGCTCAAATTTCAACTCTAGATGATAATGCCAAATATGTTGCTTTTTCATAAAATAAAATAAATGGAGAAGATTAGATTGCTGACATTTAAGAACAAATAACTCATTCTTGGTCTAAACATAAACCCAGTACCAATCAAAACAATCACAGTGAAAAGCATAACAACATGAATTGACTGAAACATGCAAAACAAGTAAACAACACATTTCGGTTATTCGGTTAAACCGAATTATGGGGAGTCCAAAATCGAAAATCAAACCGAATATCTAATTATTAAAAATAAATAAACCAAAATTAAATCGAAAAATCGAAACCTAAAAATCGAATTAGTTCGATTCGGTTCGATTTTTCGATTTTTCGGTATTTATGCCCACCCCTATAGCAAGCCCAAATTGCTTTTAACTTTTTATAGCCCTAAAAATTAGATTACAATAAATAGCCATAAAATAATGTGGCCATATTAAATTTATAAACTTTTTGTAGATGTGCAAAAATATCTTTTATACATGATTAACATATTATAATTGGCCTTTTTACATAGATAATATATTATGAAAGTTTTATTACGAATTATAGTATACTTTTTACTCTTCCAGATTATAGCCTTAATTTTTTTACCAAAAATAGCAGAATCAGCTAAATACATATATAATACATTTCTAATACAATTTTAATATATTAACACATAAACTACTTTAAATTGTATTTAAATATTTGAAATTCACGTATAATATATTTTTAACATTATTAATAAGAGAAAAAAATAAACAACAATTGTAATACATTTTGAATTCAATATATTATATATATTATAGGCATGTTTCAATGCACGTGATGAATACATAACTAAAATATTTATAATACAAAAGTATTATAAGTATTATAAGTGAATTTCAAATATTTTTTTACTACTTAAATTAGTTTACGTTATTAAAAATTTATTATATTTGTTCTGAAATAACAACTATCGAATTCATAATAATGCATAATATTGAATTCAAATTGTATTAAAACTAACATTTATGTTTAATACACATTTAATATAACTTTTAAAAGTCTCACCTCTTCCTAATCACCATCACCAGACCCCCATTTTATCCCCTTCGTCCAAATCGCTGCCTTCTCTGGCGAAACTCACACACCACCCGCCTTCAACGAACAACTTTAACAAGGAGACAATTTATCTTCTTCAACAAGTAACTTTTTAAAGTAAAAAAAATTATCAATATAATGATGTTCTTCAAAAATTTCCTACCAACCCCAAATTATTTAAAGCCTTTGTCAGAGAAAAAAAAATCAACTTGACGAATCGAGCAATTTGAATTGTTCAATCTATTATAAAACCAGAAGAATAAAATACAGAGAAGAGGAGGAAAGTAAAAAATATTTCACGCAATTACAATTACAAATAAACAATGAGAAGAAAGAGAAAGATAGAGAAGGAAGAAGAAGTTTCCTGGTAAGAATCTAAAGTTTAAATCATATGACAAAATAAGATTTCTAATTATTGAGTGATGTAAAAGAGAAACAAAGAGGAAAAATATTTGTGTTAGCATCAGAATTTCGCCGGAGAAGCTTTATCCAGTCAGATCTGAAATTTTAAAGTCGTGGGTGGTTATTTCCGTCGGAGTTCATGGTTGACTGGAGTTCTCGACGGAGGTGGGTTCGTCGAAACTTTTTGATTCGCTGATTGTGGCTGGGCGTTGTTGGCTGGTGTGAGAAAAAGGAGAAATAGAGGGAGGGTGGTGGCTGGGTTAAGGTTCCGTCGGAGATGAGGAGTACTAAAGTTGTTGGTCGGAGTCGGAGCTTCAGCGACTCATTGTGGAGAAGAAGAAGAATATATGCTTAAAATATATTTTATATAACTAATCAACTATTAAATGTAATAATAAGTTATAGATTGTAATAAATTTAAAGCACCCTTAAAAAGTGTAATAAAGCTTCAATAAGACATTATCTATGTAAAAATCTCATTATAATTCAATGTTTGTCATTTATAATTGGTGCATAATTAATATATAACTTGCGTATAAACATTATATAATGAGAAAAGATAATTATACATCAAATATTAACTTAAATATTATTTAATGAGAAAATATATTATATATCAATTATACGATGATTATACATTGGATATTTAATTTCTACGTACCCAACACCCAAAGAATATCCTTACCACTATAAAATTATAGGATTAGAATCAAAATAATATGACTACTCAAACTATTAATCTGACTAATAAAAGTAAACAACTCATGGAAGTTGGCTATAATAAGATTATCAAAATAAAGTGTGATTATTTTAAATTTAAAAATTAAATGAGCTGCTATTTGAGTGATTTTTTCTCAAAATGATAGACTAATACTTGGATGATCACCCATAAAGTTTCTCAAGCAATTAAATTAGTCAGAAGTCTCATAAGACAATTTCATAATCGATAGATTGAGATTTTGAATTACATGGGACCATGACATTTGAATTAGAAAATAATTGATTGTTTTTCCTGGATGCTTGAATTTGATTTTAGGAAGAATTGATTTTAAGATTCATGTTGTGAGAAAATTTGCTTAGTATTTTGTAAATTTTTGAAGTTGGTTCTGGAGACATAATTTTGAGAAAAAGAATATTTAAAAGTGTGTTGAATTAGTTTGTTAAATTTGTCATTGTTTTAATAATTAATTTGATGATTGATATTTGTGTTTTATAATATATGAAACTTATGTTTTAAATTTAGCTAATTTTTACATGCACTTCAGTTATGTATTTTTTTTTAAGTAGGGAAAAGGAAAATAGGGGAGAAACTCCCACTAACGAGAAAAATTCAGATAGTCAACCTACTGAGCTATTAAGATTCCCACTTCAATTATGTATGAAGTTTGTTTGAAGTGTTTATTAAATATTTTTTATTCATTCAAAATGCCTGAACTTAGTCTTGACAAGTCAAGTAAAATTTCAGTAAAAAATATTTGAATTTGACTTTGTTAGGTCTATAACTTCAGTAAAAAATGTCCAAGCTTCATACAAAAATATCCGATGGTTAACTCACAAAATCACACTTTAGACAAAGAAGCGAATTCTCAACTTCAATCACATATGTTTAAATTATTCTCAAAAGTAAATAAACTTCCAATTTTCTACAAAAACGAGCATAACTACATAAAAAGACATACCTCCTTATCATATTTACTAACTCTCCCACTACTTTATTTTAATTACTTAATATACTACATAAACTACTCGGATACATCACATCAGGTCGTGGTACATCGCCTCACCACAGATACATCTCACCTGATGTATCAAGGGTAAAATCAAAAGAATGTCGATGTATCCGAGTGGTTTTGGGATGTATCCAATGAAATTCAGATGTATTCGAGTAGTTTGGGGATGTATCACGAGGCGAGACAATGTATCCTGAGGTGAGGGATATATACGAGCAGGATTGAGGTGAAAAAAAAAGTAATTAGCGCCTAAAAATATGTATTTTATGTAAGTTACCCTAAATTAAACAACACAAAAGCAAGTATTTGTGCACTTAGTCCAACAGTTCATTCCAAGTTCAGTTTGGGCCGTTGGTAGGACACTTGCAAAAACGCGGTAGCTCAAGCATATTCTAAGCAGCCGCCAATTTTCAAGTGGCTTAAATAACTTTCTATTTACAGCCATATTTTTCCAGTGGCTCAATTTTTTTCCCTCTTTACTTCTATCTGTTCAATCAATCAAACACCTAAACTCTTCATCGCGAACAATGAATCTCGAAACCCTAACTTGTAAATCTCACATTCCAATAAAAATCCCCAAATTCAACCCGAATTTCCATGTTGATTTCTCTTCCACCCGACTCCGAACTTGTCGGGTCACACCATTGACCCGAATCTGCAATCACCGAAAGCGAATTATCACTGCTTGTGTAAATCATAGCCAAGAGATTCCGGTGAAACTAGAAAGCTTGAATTCGAATTCATTTATCGGCGATGAAGAACAAGTAGAAAAAGTTTTAGTGGTGAATTCTAATGGTAAAGGAGAATTTTCTGGAAATGAAAGCATTTGGAATCAAGTGGTGGAAATTGTAAAGTTTTCGGGGCCAGCAGTTGGGTTGTGGTTATGTGGGCCTTTGATGAGTCTCATTGACACTGCAGTTATCGGTCAAGGAAGTTCCATTGAACTTGCCGCTTTAGGTAGACAATGTCTTGATTTTTATGACACTCTTTCCATTTCTGGAGGTTCAAAATATTTGACGGAAAACACACCTAAAATATCCCCGATTTTTTGAGTTTCATACTTGAATTATCAGGTGTACGAGTTTCTTATCTGAACTATCATAAACTATTTATCAAAACACACCTCAACAATTTATTGATTGAGTTTCATACCTGAACTTTTAGGTAGGAAAAGTGAACAATTAATAGTTTAGATGTGTTTCGATAATAGTTCAGTAGGAAATTCACACACCTGATACTTCCGGTATGAAACACAAAAAATTTGGGATAATTTAGGTGTGTTATTGACAATGAACTCCTTTTCATATATAGTGGGATGGACAGAGTATAATGTTGTTTATGTGTTGAGTAGTTTAGCTCGATTTTGTAACTGACAGGTCCAGGAACAGTGTTTTGTGATAACACAAGCTATGTTTTTATGTTCCTTTCAATTGCCACTTCAAATTTAGTTGCTACTGCACTGGCCAAGCAGGTATGCTTGCTGAAAATTCTTGTTATCTTTTTACTATATCTGCTTTCCCCATATATTAGGAGCTTGGGAGTTATCATAGTATGGTGAACCCGTATATCAATATATAGTTTCTTTCGCTCTTGCATTTTGAGCATCTTGGATTATGGTGCAGGATAAAGGTGACGTGCAACATCAGATCTCTATATTGCTCTTCATTGGGTTGGCCTGTGGTGTTGTGATGTTTATTTTTACAAGATTGTTTGGTACCTGGGGCATTACTGGTAAGCATCTCATTCTTTTTTTGGTGGTGGATTTATCAATCATTCAATATGTATACTATTCAGAATGTCCTCTTCTTCCTTCAGTAATGGTGTATCTTTTAGGAGAAACTGATGGTATATTTGTCTCACTTTCAGCTTTCACAGGGGCAAACAATACGGAAATAATAAATGCAGCAAATACTTATGTCCAGGTTATTGTGCTATTAATTATTAGTGCATGATCTGCTGGATAGTAAGAGAAGTCCAATAAAAATTGGATATATTTAGCACCCAAGGGTGTGTCCTAGTGGTCAATGAAGTGGGTTAAAGAACCAGGTTTCAGGTTCAAATCCCAGCAGAGACAAAAAACACTAGGTGATTCTTCCCATCTGTTCTAGCCTTGGCGGACAGAGTTACCTGGTACCTGTTGCTGGCGGGAGGTGGCAGGTATCCCGTAGATTTTAGTCGAGATGCGCGAAAGCTGGCTCGGACACCCACGATCATCAAAAAAAATAAAATTGGATATATTTATTCTGTTGATCTTTTAAGAGGCATCTTAACTGGAGCCCAAAGAATTTAAAATATTGTAAGCTTTAATGCTTTACTGTTTCATATAGCTGTTAGATGATTTAGGTTCGAAGATCCAGCTAACTAAAACGAGTAATTTATTTCTGGAAAAGGACAAGTAAAAAAGTCAGTAGGAGCTGGGAAGTTGTTAGCAAATAGAATGAATGATTACAATTGATTATTTAAACTTCTTATAGCTAAGCTTCAAACTGGGGTTTCATCCGTCCTAGTTCAAACTTGCAGATAAAGACATTCACTTTTTTGTTATACTTTCTGAATTCATATGCTATAACAGGGATAACAATATTTGGCTGAAAGTTTTATCGTTCTGGGATGATCAAGTAAAATCCACTTATGCTTGGTTACCTGACCACACTTCATCTGAATAGAATATCTTTTCGTGATAGATTCGAGGATTTGCATGGCCTGCCATGCTGGTTGGTTGGGTTGCCCAAAGTGCAAGGTACCATCTACCTACCGATACTCTAATTTGTATAGCATTATGTAATCAGTGTGATTTTAGATAATTTGTACTTGAATTTAGTTGGCTGAGTTATCTATAGTGTTCTGTAGCAATCTATTATGTTTCACTCTCTTCTTCATATTTGTAGCGATGCTTTTTACAAGAACCACTAACATATGCACTTAGTTTCTATGAATACAATTTGTCGATGTTCTTTTTCTTGTCTGCACAATGTCCTGTTTCATGTTGTTCTTGCCACAGAATCAATTGTCAGGCAATTCCAAGTCCCCAAATTTTTTCTCACCATATTTCGTTTTCCTCTTCCTGTCGTGTTTTTTTCAGGAAGCACTCATTCTGTTCCGTGATTACATAATTTTTTATGTCTGGTGAGACTCAGCTAAACTGACCAGTCCACTTTTCTTCTTTATATGAGAAGAGTAGCACTGTTAGTGAATATTAAAACACATACTGAACTCCTAGTAGATGATGATGTTGAGCACAACTTTTTATATGATGAAGATGAAACAATTTTTATAAGTTCAATTAGCTTATGACCCTATTGAGCTGGATACAGTGGACTTGAGCTTAGTTTGAAAACAGTGTTTTAAAAGCAAAAAAGCAACAAAGATCCATGAGGTTTGAAGCAAAACGCGAGAAGTAAAGCACACTCTTTTGAAGTGAAGCACACAATTTACAAAAAATTATAAAATGCGAAGTATATGTGAATTTAGTACTATAATAGTTCACTGATATTAAAACAACTGATTTCGGCATCCAATATACAGTGATTCTGACATTAATCCAACTCTTCAAACTTGAGATTCAAAGTGCCGAGCGCTTCTCATTTGCATCATTGTTTGAAGCACACTTTTCTCTGAAGCACATGGCTGCACCCTTGAAGTGATAACCCCTTGCTTTGCATCAAGTGATGAAGCGATGGATTTTGACAATACTGGTCGAACGACATTTGAGCATTATTGTCTTTGCTTGTCATTTCTTTGATTTGTATAAAGTTGTTCCAACTGACTGTATCATTCCTGACACTTCGTTTTTACTTTATCAAAGTCCTGATGATGAAGCTTCTTAAAGAAAGAAACTACACTTACATTTATGGATAGCTGTCGTCAATACTGAAAGTTCTTAATGTCTTTCTTCCGGTATTTATATGTTGGAAATGTGCATTACTTGGTCAGTCTTTGGAGCTTCAAATCTGAAAGCTGTTTATGATTTTCTGCTGGTGGTTTTTGTATCAAGTGCATTGGTTAGTCAGTTTCAGTGAATAATTTAGTTCCTGTTAATGGATATACAGTTTAGGCATGAAAGACTCATGGGGACCTTTAAAGGCTTTGGCAGTTGCCACTGCTATTAATGGCATTGGCGACATAGTCTTATGCAGATTCTTTGGATATGGTATTGCTGGAGCAGCATGGGCAACAATGGTGTCCCAAGTATGCCAAATACACCTTTCGTTTGTCTAAATGAATTTGATCTGCTCTTCAGCTCTCTGTCTTGGTCCCTGCCTCCTTCCATTTTCATACTCTTTATGGTAATATTCCTAGCTTACTAGCAATATTTTAGGTTGTTGCAGCTTATATGATGATTGCAGCCCTGAGCGAGAAAGGGTATAATGGTTTTGCCTTATCTGTCCCATCATTGGATGAACTTCTACAGATTTTTATGCTTGCAGCACCTGTGTTCCTAACAATGATGTCAAAGGTTTGTTTGACTCAGATGCATTTTCGGCTTGCATGAAAGTAGTGACTATGTTGTGTATCTGATAGATCTTGAACTCCAGGTGGCATTCTACTCTCTACTTGTCTACTATGCTACATCAATGGGCACACACACTGCTGCTGCACATCAGGTTAATTTGTGGACTAATATTTTAGATGTATTTTCTTCTTGCATCATTCAAATGTAACGGTCGGATGGATATTAACACTAACGTATCACTTTCCTTATTAGGTCATGCTACAACTATTCTGCATATTTGCAGTATGGGGTGAGCCTCTCTCTCAAACAGCGCAGTCATTTATGCCTGAAATGTTATATGGAGTGAATCGGAAGTTGTCGAAGGTCATAAATTTATTTATGTAAATTTACAGTATCCTGCATCTATTTTCTTACTACCTCGTAAAAGGTTGAAAAGCTATCATAAAACTTTCCATTATATCTGTAAACACCTCTTCTTTGAGGAAAGCTGACATCCATGAAATTGTCTGTGATGTCCATGTAAACTGTTTTTTCTATTCATTCTCAAGTTGACGGCTTTAGAGTTGTTTTCCATGCATTATTCTTTAATAGGATATCTAAAAAATGAATACTGTGAATCAGGCCCGGATGCTGCTGAAGTCCCTTTTGATCATTGCAGTATCAAATGGATTAATACTGGGATTTGGTGGAGTGTCAATATCATGGTTTTTCCCCAAAATGTTTTCACGTGATCCTTTGGTCATACAAGAGGTTAGTTGCGTATTATCTGTCTTTTTTTATCCTTTGACTTTGCAATGTAGATGAAGTTCACGATGCCACATCTTTTGGTCATGAGGATATTAATCCTCTCCACGCCCTCTTTTTATGAATAATTTTGCTTCTTGGAGCAAACAGAAATGATAAAAAATGAAATACTGCATAAAATAAAAAGGCATAATGCATAAACGTGCCCTTTACTTGGCCTCAACTGATATTTATGTCCCAAGTAGGCACTTAAACTGTCATAAAGTTGAACAAGTAGACACACACATCCTACATGACAAATCTCACGCGATTTGACATGTAAGACGCGTGCATCTCATGCAATTTGCCATGTAGGACGCGTGTGTCTACTTGTTCAACTTTATGATAGTTTAAGTGCCTACTTGTGCACACCAAAGTTGGAGGACACAGATGCCAACTGAGGCCAAGTTAAAAGGCACGTTCATATATTATGCCAAAACAATGCAAAGGAAGCTGTGTTAACCTGGTACATGTTATACTGGATAAAGATCGTGTAAGCATCTTTATCTCTGGATCAGTTATTTCTATAGTGTTAGTTCTTCCTGTCCTTTCATAGTAGACTAGCCAAACTCAGAAACTTGAATCTGTGAAATGAAACTTATACAAAAGCTCAATCAGGAGTAACAGAAGCTCATAGGTGGCCCTGTTGACAAAATAATGCACTTGCATCATAGCAGCATACCCAAATGAAGGTGATGGAAAACCATGTATAGCTTGGGTGTTTGCTATACCCTGTGCACAGCTAGTTGGAACATAAGAACCAAAAAAAGATTTAATGTCAATGAAAATGTTTTTTTCTGATCTACTGATTGTTCTCACCTTCTGTTGGTGCAGATGCACAAAATACTGCTGCCATTATTTTTAACTCTCTGGGTGTCGCCGTGTGTTCATAGTCTTGAAGGAACCTTGTTGGTACGGGTTTCATACTTTCTCCAAATTATATTTTGACCATTGTAGATATTTTGGTGTTATATCGATTATTTTAATCTGAAAGTTCGGTTTTTGTCAACATCTGCCATAAATTTAAGGAGTATGCTCTGTTTCTTTGGAAAAAAATATAGTATATCAAGTTTATTGAGGGGTAATTACGTAGGAGGGGCTAACTAGGTTGAGTTTATTTACACTAGCAATTCGGTTTTTTCTTCATGAGGGGTTTCATTTATTAACTATTTGCAAAATCAATATATAGTAACTAGTAAGTTCATCATTAATTCCTGTGAGAACATAATCAGCGAATCGATTAATCCAACAAACCATAAGGATGTGTATTATGGTAGGATGTGTTTTAGTTTCTTGGGGAAAAGAGCAGCAGCTGCCTTCTTTTTCTTGTAGACGTTCAGCATACCCAATAATATATCCATCGTGATATTGTTTATTGTTACCATTACCATCTTTATTATTCGAATAAATGTCTTTGAAGCTATTATCCTAACTCTATGATGATCTGTTTACTCTTTAGGCTGGAAGAGACTTAAAATTTATTAGCATATCAATGACCACCATATTTGGTTTGGCTTCTCTTCTCGTCATGGTAAGCCATTCCACTTATTTCCTATGAGTCCCGTCATGATTTAGTTTGCAAAATAAGTTTTTAACCCTTGCTCATGAAGCTAGAGTTGTTAATCTTTTTCTAATAAAAAGAATATTACGCACTAATTATTTTTGATTTTAAGCAGCTCTTCAGCAGTAAAGGATTTGGTTTGTCAGGATGCTGGTTTCCCCTAGTAGCATTCCAATGGGTAAAGAGCCATGACAGCTTTTCTACTCTTTGTACATTAAAAACTGGGTCATTCTGTTTTCCATTTAATTTTTTGACTTTCTTTCTGTCCAGACTCGATTTTTGGTAGCTCTTCGGCGACTCACTTTGGCGGATGGCATACTTTATTCGGAAGACTCAGTTCATGATGAGTTACAAAAATTGAAAGCTCCATAGGGGTTTAATATGCTCAAGACAAAAGTGGCTACATAGAAAAGAAGTTTTTGGTTAAAGATTTCAATAAACAGCTGGTGCTGCAGTGATTAATCATCAAAATCAAAAATTTATTGTTGTTACTTGTCAATATCAATTCTTTTGACAATTATCTGTCAATATTATAACTCAAATGAGTTGACAACAAAGTACTAATTATATATCTAATATTCGGAGCGCTATTGTAATAGTTTGTCACTACTTGCTAAATTAAAATTCCTGCAAGCATTATCAAAGTCTATACATCAAGTCTTGAGTTTGCAATCTTGTTATTGATATCACTGACCCTAACATGCTGTTAAAAAAATCTTCATTTGACATATAAATTACTTTGATACGTATCATTCGTCTAAGTTGCATCAACTAAACAAACATAAATGAATGACGAAAGAAACAATTAAGCATAGTAAAAGTGCTTTGCCCAGTATAGTGACCACAATTAGTCAGAACTATGATACGGAGGTGTAAATGTAAGACATCAAGGACCCCGTGAATAAAATTCACTATTCTTTACACTGATCAAAATTGAAGATTTCTGTCTTCTAGATCATCCGACATCTCACGTAAATTACAAAAGGTACAAATGCAAACTTTTTCTTATATAAATTTCTACTGCTTGAGATATTTCAAATGCAAAGTCTTTTGTCCATCGGATCTTCATCTTCAGACTGAACATTGTGCGCCTATCCAAAGGAATACCTGAACTTTAGCCTTAGGTGGTCATGACCAAGAAACCACCGAATTTTAACCGAGTCATGGGAGCACTATGGTGGCTACTGTGGAAAGGAAATAAAGAAATGAGCCACAATGAAAAATCAAACCCTGCTACTTCCTCGGCGACCACGAACATATGGTCTCGGTGCCTGTCCTTTATCCTGCACGTAAGGAGACCCCAAAATGAGCAAGAATGATCATGAAAGAAAGAACGGAGGAAAAAAGGAATAAGGAGAACAATGTGCTTTTATTTGCGCTCAAGAGTGTTGCCTAGCGGTTTTTCAACTGGCGAAAACCGTAAGAAACCAGTTCAAATTCTAATCGGACAAAAAATGCTAGGTGATTTTTTCTCATTCTTCTAAAGCCTTTGTAGGCAAAATAACTTTGTACATGTACACAGGTGGAGGTAGCATGTACTCTGTGTATAAGTGGAACCCAGTAAAATAGTCGAGTTGCACACAAGCTTAGCTAAGAAACCAGTAGAATAGTCTAGTTGCACACAAGCTTAGCTAGGAAACCAGTGCTATAAAAGAACAATGTATTCATTTATTAAAACTAGATAAATGAAAAGATGACCTGAAATGATCGTCTCTCTGCATATTGTTTTTGTTTTCTCAGAAAAAGACTTTGAGCCTGTTTCTTCTTCTCTTCGGCTTTCATTTTTGTCAAACTTGGACGGTAGAGAATCACAGTCCTACCAATTTGACCAACAACCACTGAGCCAGTTGCTTCTTCTAAATGCTTTATAATATCATCCAGCTCTCCTCCAGGACAGGTACCATGTATTTTGAGCTGCATATAACAATGCAGCCATCAAAAACGAACCCAAGAGCAATGCTTTTATCACATTAACCAATACTTAAAACATTGCTAGAAGATAAGCATGAATTCTCATCAATATAGCTGAAAACGTGAGCGTTCACCTTAGTAAGCAAATTAAACTCTATTCATTTCCCACCACGAAAGGCCCTTATCCTTATTCCTCGTAGATCAACTAATTATCATCAATTTGAACATTTGTCACTTTTACCAGCACAAGTCATATACTTGATAAAAATGAGCTTCTTGCTATACCCGCTTAGCCTAAACATATTGATCAATATTTCTCATACTGTTAAGTGCTAATACACTATCAATAAACAGATTTTAACCAATTACTAATTTGACGGTGTCACAAGCATAATTAGCAAAAGGATTTTCCCTCTTTCTTACACACCTCTACTTGCTAGTCAGAATAATCAACCTCAACAACTTAATAAAAAATTCAGATAAATGCAATCTCATTAAAGTTATAATGATTCGTAACATGTTTGTGCAAATTTGAGTTCCGTGCTTTCATGATTTCAGCTAAAAAAAACTTTAAGCAGCAGAGGTACTATAACACAGGAAAACCGTTTAGCATGATCAATATCAGTATATCACTAATCAGTTTACATACTTGTTAGTTGTTACAATATTAAGAACTAAAACGGCAGGCGGTTGAACAGCATGCCTGAGTCAGATTCACAGCAAAATTTATGACCAAATTGTTACCTATTTACTAGTATATCATCTCTACTTGTTATGTATCAAACATAAAAGTCATCTCCACTTGTTAAAAAGTCACTGTTCTTATTTACTAACAATTCAATTTTTTTTGTTTATTTATAAGGTAAAGGTCAGCACACTTAGCTCCCATTTGACGATAGATTTTGGAATTGAAACTTGAATTTTTGAAGCTGTAACTTTTGGAATTAAAAGTTGTGTTTGGACATGCATTTTACTTGGCAAAAATTTGAAGTTTTGCGGAACACAAGCTCCGGATCGGCAGCAGGCACGTAATCCAAAAAGGCAAGCAGAGTGTGCTGCCGTTCACGCTTTGCATTTTCAACATTTAGAATTACTTGATTAATTTGAGAAAGTCTTTCAGTGGTAGCTGGATCCATATCTCCCTTTGCTTTCCCAAAAAACTGGTATGAGCAGGTTTTTGGAAACTTGAAAATATTCATATTTTATGATCAAAGAGATCTCAAAATCTGATCCAAAATCTATGGCAAACGATAGCTACCAATTTGGCAACAAAAAAAAAGCACTGATTTGAAGATAACCTTTCAAGCATAACAATTCAATATAAACCCTAACTAGTTGCCTAAAAATTGTGTAAATTGTTTGCCAGTAGAAAAAAAAATTGGGAAATGTACCTTGAGAAGCTCATTTTTCTCAAGAGTCTCCTCTAAAGCCATTACAACAGTATCAGTGACACCAGATTTTCCAACCTGTTGGCCTTTTAGCTTCTTCCCTAAACTATGCGCATACGATGCCAATTCTTTCTTCTCCTTCACAGTCAGGTTCGGCAACTTCGCCCTTAATACTTTTCTCTCAGACTCGCTGGGCCTGGGAGCACTCAGAGCACTCACTTCTCCATTTTCTTTTGCAATTTCTTCGTCGTCCACATCCTCAGAAGATTCCAAAAGGGCTTCAGAAGTAGAACTAACTAGAAGGTTCGAGAAAGTTCTAGAACGAAGGAAGGTTGATGTATGGGTACGAAGAGAAGGGAAGAAGGAAGGAGAATTGTTGGTGATGGGATGAAGCGACGACGTCGTTTGATGGGGAAGAAGAGAGAGAGATTGTTTAAGGAAGGAGAAAGAGAAAACGGGTGCGGGTCGGAGTACCAGGCGATGGAGAGCCATGGAGGTAGAGGAAGAAGATAACATTACAGTACCCATTTTGCTCTTTAGCTTCATCCAGTTTAGTTCAAGGCAGCGACATTATTATGATTTGTGAGTCCTTTGTAATAAGAGAATTACTTAGTTAATGATGTGGTAGTGCTAACAGCGCTGGGTGTTTGGTCTAGTGGTATGATTCTCGCTTCGGGTGCGAGAGGTCGTGAGTTCGATTCTCGCAACACCCCCAAGTCTTTTTTTCCCGTTTTGTGAACCAGTTAAATTACCCTATTCTCATAAAATCTGGTATTTTATAGTTGTTTAATCAACGATATTTGTCTATTTTGTCATGACATTGAGTTTAAGAAAGTAAAGAAGACTTTTGAAACTTGTGGTCTTAAATTAAATATGTGTCAAATATATTAAAATATCTTTGCATTCTTTTTTAAACGGACTAAGTAGACCAAACAAATTGAAACGGAGGGAGTAGTTGTTTAATCATCGGCACTTCAAAACTTGTTGTCTAGATTAATTTAAATTTATGTCACCTGAAATCTATTTAAGTACCCTGTTCTCATACAATTTGGTATTTTATAGTTGTTTAATCTATCGGTATTTCGAAACTTGTTGTCTAGATTAATTTAAATTTATGTCAGGTGAAATCTATTTAAGAACCCTATTTTCATAAAATTTGGTATTTTATAGTTTTTTAATCATTGGTATTTCAGAACTTATTAACAACAACAACATACCCAGTAAATTCTCACAAAGTGGGGGTCTGGAGAGGGTAAAATGTACGCATACCGTACTTTTACCTCAGAGGTGAAGTAAAGAGGATATTTCCAGTAGTATTTCAGAACTTATTGTCTAGATTAATTTTAAATTTATGTCACGTGAAATCTATTTAATTAAAAATCGCTCGAATCTAAAATTTTTGATTCTGGAGTTGAGAAATTTCGAGTTTTGGGTTAAAATTATCCCTCATCTATTAGAGTAGGTTCATTTTGGTCCCTCAAATATAATCCTGAGAATATTTAGTCCCTTACCTTTACTAAAGTGAAGCACTTTTGGTCTTCCTAACATAATAATGTTAAAAATTAACGAAAAGGATAATTTTCTAACGGTGTAAATTTGACAGTGTTATCTCTTTCTTAATTGATATACATTTTCTTTCTTTCTTGTCTTCTTAATTTTTTAGGATTAATATAGTAGTAGCTATTTATATTTGAAGACAATACTTTAGAACACAATAATCTGCCCACTCGAAAAAAATAACCATTTTCTTAATTGCAGTAACAAAATGGTCTTAAAGTCAGCGGCGTAGCTAGTAATTTGGTGAAGGGTGTGCGAATTTCTTCTTAATTGTGTTTAAGAGCGTGCAAAATTAAATATATACTCATAATAGCTAACACTTAAGGGACTAAATATGCTCAGAATTATATTTGAAGGACCAAAATGAACCTACTCTAATAGTTAAGGGACAATTTTAGCCCCAAACTCAGAAATTTCATCCATCTCATTATATTTTTTTATTTGATGATAATCATTTGGTTTTTCCGGTGAAATACTTTATTTTTTCTTACGTATAAATGAATCTAGTGTTTTTTATATTGTTTAATTATTTGATATTCGGATTTCAGAATTTGCTCATTTCGATTAATTCAAATTTGTTTTAAGTGGATCAAACACCTTATCCCATTTTTAACAATTGGACATTTTAATTTCTCCTTCTATCTTATTCTATTTTACTCTTTTTTTCATTATATATTGCTTGAAAATTATTTTCCACGTTTTACATTATAAATGTGGATGGGGCTCCTCTCCATTTCCTTTCTATCCATTTTCCCCAAGTTCTTACTTAAATGAGAGACATATTTCATAATTAACAATTGAAGGTTGAGATCTAATTACCTAAATTAAGATCTTAATCATGATTAAAATAATAAATATTTTTTTTCATTTACTCTATAAAGATTTAACAATCCCACAATTCTAGCTAAAACATTATCTCATTTATAAATTAATTCTAAAAAAATTTCTCTTTTTTTCCAACTATTTACGATCTCTTTTGTTTTCAAAAAAAATAAAAATAAAAATATGACTTTTTATTCTTTATAGTTTTTTAATGTCATATGTTGATTCACTTTGGTCTTACTGTTCCCGTTAAGTATTACTTAGGACCCATTTGATCATGAAATTTTTTCACTTTTTTTTTTAAATTTTTTAAATTTTTATAAAATAACGCCATCTATATTATATTTAATATTTAAATCATATTTTATATTTTCTAAAAAATAGATTTAAATTATTCTAGATATTTATTACAAAAATTATGGTCAAACACAACTCCAACTCCAACTTTGAAAATTTTAAATAAAATGAGCTTTTTTGAATTTTCACGTCAAACACCCACTTAGATTCTATTTCTTCCATATTTGATAGGGTAAAAAACTAAGAAGAACTATTATAAAAAAAATTATTCAAGAGAAGAAAAAAAATCGTGATAAAATAGGAAAAGAGAGAAAATTTTAGAATTAATTTATAAATGAGATAATGTTTTAGCTAGAGTTGTGGAATTGTTAAATCTTTATAGAGTAAATAAAAAAAATATTTGTTATTTTAATCATGATTAGGACCTTGATTTAGGTAATCAGATCTCAACCTTTCATTCTTAATTATAACACATGTCTCTTATCTAAGTATGAACTTCGGAAAAATAGAGATAAGGGAAATGGAGAGGAGCCTTATCCTATAAATGTTTACCTTGTTTCTGGTTCCATTTTTGTTTAAGAAAAGTTACATCTCCTTGTCCTTTGACAGTTTTAAAATTGATAACCTTGGCAATTGCCATCATTAAGAATGAGCATTAAGTACCAAACTTTCATACAAAGGACTAATTGCCCTTCAATATGTCCACTATCAATATTGCATATTGAAAATTTCAGGGTCAGATTATAAATGGCTGGTTGGGTATTTATTAACAGCAAATTTTACAACTGAAAATATTTGAAGCTTTTTGTTTGTTGATAAAATCATATACTTATTTGTATAATCTGGACAAGGAATAATTGTGAATAAGTTCCTAGAGTTTACGTTGCAAAAGATAAACTTCACGATAATGTTGTTCTGGATTCTCATTTCCGGAGGTTGAAGCTCCAATATAATGTCTGACTTCGAACTTAAAAAGTAAGGCTCAAATACTCATACAATTGACTCTTCCTGACTTCATGTGATTTTTTGAATTTTGCACGTGGCGAAAGACT
This sequence comes from Jaltomata sinuosa, assembly GCA_003996215.1. Classification (NCBI taxonomy): domain Eukaryota; kingdom Viridiplantae; phylum Streptophyta; class Magnoliopsida; order Solanales; family Solanaceae; genus Jaltomata; species Jaltomata sinuosa. Next base: position 361,918 of record QJPP01007255.1, read on the forward strand.
TAGTGCACCAAACTACCTTTTAAGTCTAAGATACTTTTAAGCAAATTTTATTTTCACATTAAAATTTATTAACTCACTCGCCACTTCAATTAATTTTGATCTATCACTTTATGATGTCCGTGTTGAAATTTCAAATTAAATTAATCCAACATACAAAATTCAAATGGAAAACTAGTACACCTGTTATCAATTATCAGTAATTTTACCTAGTAATTAAACTATAACAAAATTTATCCGATATGAAAAAACCTAAAACCATAACGTATAACAAGAAATTTCGGGTGTGTTCGGTAGGGTGGAAAATATTTTCTAGGAAAACAAATTATTTTTACTTATTTTCTTGTGTTTGTTACGCAAAGTTAAAATATTATCTTAAAATCATTTATATATATTTAATCTAAAACAATGAGAATGCATATATAGAGATAGGGTGACATGTGTGAGAGGGAGGGCAGGAGGGTGGGTGAGTTGTAGGGGGCGAGGGTGGTTGGAGGGTGGGTGTGGTGTGGTGGGGGTGGGTGTGGGATTGGGGGATGCGGTTTGATATGGGGGTTGGGATGGGTAATTGTGAGAGTGGGAGAAGTCAATCCCACTTGTTTTTCTACTTTTATTAAGAAATTTATTTTCTTTATTTTCAAACAGCTTATTTTAATAAAGAAGATATTTTTTCAAATTTTTTAACCAAATAAAGATGAGAAAATAAGAAACTTCATACCGAACACACTCTCAGCGTAAAAAAAAAAAACATGTTTGGAAGTTGAAAAAATTTCACAAGGTGATAGATAATTTGACAAGTCAATAATTATTTAATTTTCGTGTTTCAGAGTATTATTAACCATCATGTTAATTAATCCATTACGATATATTGAATTATTATTTTTTTTATTAATTTTCCTTCGCTATAAGATTCATCCGGTGGAGAGATTGAACTTTAAAACATAGTAAGGGATCTAACATAACTAATACACAAATGTATAACTTCTCAAGAATTTCAATCGTACTCATATTCATTACGTAGAAATTGGATTAAGCTTTCTCCCTTCACTTCCTTATCATTAATGGACATCAATATCAATCAATTCCCTTTTTTCTCTAATGATCACCAACACATATCAGAAACTTGTCTGCAAATAACTGCATAGTATATGACTACTCCACAACTAGAGTAACAGACCACCAAATCAACTTTAAGGGAGCAGCAAAAGATCCTCAACACACAAGCAAAGAAAGAAAAAAGGGCAACATCTGAAAAGGCAAATAATGTCTCATAGGCCTGCTAATGGCTAAACTCAACTTCTTCTTTATTTCGTAAATACAACAACAAAAGGGTGGACCCCATCACCTGCTACTCAGGGAGATATATATCTCAGGTGCCAGTATTCCACCCCCTCAATTTCTTCTACCCCATAAACCCTACTAGTAGTACTAGCTAGCTCCCTAAAGTTAGGGTTTCTTGAGAATATATGAGCAAGTTTGACGAGTGACTTTGCATTTCCCTACAGTAATCATTTGTACCGATTTCCCATAACCATCTCTTGGAGGCCTAAACCAAACTGGCAGAAACTCTTCTGATTCACACTCAAATCTTGTTTCATTGAATCGATTCACTAATGCCTCTTTTCCCTGTAAATTTAGTACAAAATTCACATAAAAAATCACAAACATACAACGACAACAAGGATAGTGTATACACATACTTTACCTAAGTATAAGGTAGAGAGAGATCGTTTCCAACAGAAGCTAGCTAGGCAAAAAATTCACAAACATAACTGCTGATAACTTTTTTTTTTTAATTTTAAAATTTCACACTAACGCACCTGGATCTTCGCAGTGACAATCTCAACTCTCCTTGTAGACCCCGGAAACACATTTAGTTTGTCATTAAAAGCCCCAAAAAATTTCCACACAGTTCTGTGATCGGTGAAATTCACAAATGCATAGCCTTTGCTCCTCTTGTTTCTGCAAATGCAAAAAAAAAAAAAAAAAAAAAAAAAAGAACAACATCTTTTACGTTAAGCTAATAGTACTGAAGTTGCTTATTTGACTGCAAATAAACACAAGAAAAATAATTATTATTACTTGAAATCCATAGGCAAATACAAGAAATCATAAGCAAAGACAATATTTTCTCCATTTGAATCTCTCGCCTTTTGATTCTCCAGTAAGCAGTGCTTGTCTAGAAACTGCATCAACATTTCACGGCTGTAAAAGAAAAATGAAATTAATTAGCCATCGAATTCCAAAGAGCTAGCAGGTAACTAAACGACAGTGATAATCACAAGCAACTAGAGAGTCGGACCATTATATTTTCTTTTTTATCAACTTCCAAATAAGGAAAAGGTAATACGAACCATAAGAGGCAAAAAATGGACAAACCAAAAATTAAAAATTACTTGTAGTCATATGGTATATTCTTGATCATGACAGTAGTAATATTGTTATTATGTGTACAACTTATAGGTATCACATCGTGTTTCTTCAGTCCATTTTTCCTCGACCATTTCTCATAATAAACATCAAATCTCCGATTATTTTCCACTGATCTCCGCCAAACTGAACAACTTCCTCTTCCAAATCCACCTCTGTTTCCGTTACTCCCTCGAGAAAAACCTCGGCCTACTTGTCTAGCCACGTAACCAATATTATTATTTCTCAACCTCGGAGGAATATCCTCCGGATCCCGCCGTGTCACCGATGGTGGTCGCCTCACATTCTCCCGCGGCGGTGAATCGACGGTAGGAGGAGGAGGGGTAGGCGGTGACGGCAGCGCAGGCGGTGGAAGCAGAAGAGACGGAGGAGGAGGCGGTGGCGGGGTAGAAAAATGGTAGGACATAGGGGGGAAGGGAGGTGGATGGAAGGCAGTGTTGTTTGTTTGGGAAATAGGGATGTATGCAGGTGCTTGTGGGTTCAACAAATTTCTACGAACAGTAGCCATGGGAGTACAATTGATAAAAGTTGTAGTGATTTTGAAAAAAAGTGTTCGAATGTTTTTTCTTTTATGTGAAAAGAGGGAGAGAGAGAGAGAGAGATTTGATGAACAGAACTACAGAAGAATGAAAGAGACAGTGATAGTGAAGGAAGAAATGAAAGAAACAAACAGTTGGTTTACTGTACTGTCTACTCTCTCTAGGCAGCAAAAAAGGCCTTTTTATAGCAAAAGAATTTTTTTTGAGATACTGCAATAGGAAACAGGAGAATTATGTCTAGCTTATTATATAGTGTAAAAAATTTATATTGTTTGCAAAAAAGTTCAAATTTATTATAGTAAGTTACATATTTTATTTTATTTTGATCCGGATTCAATCAAAATAAAGTAAAGAATGTACACTTATCTCTTAAATTGGGACGTTGAATTTGAAAATCGAACTTCAATTTTTATTTTATTTTTAAAAAATATCTATGAATTAGTAATTTTAGAGAAAAAACAGTTTGAACTAATTGTGCATTGTGCTTATACTCAATGAAATACACAGGGGATTTATGAGTACGTAATTTATACTAGTATGATATTTTTAATACGATATCAAGGTAAATATATATTGATGGTGCCTTTGACGTGTTTTGTGACTATCGCAATAATTGAATTATGGGCTTCACCACCCACCTCATTTGTTCATCTGCTCTTAGAGCCCATTTGAATTAACTTATTTTAAATATTTTTTAAAGTTAAAATAACTTTTAAGTTATTTTATAGTGTTTGAGTAAGGTAAAAAATACTTCTGAACACTTAATTTTAAATAAAAATAACTAAAAAAATAACTAAAAGCTGAAATTCTCAACTTGAAAAAATAGCTTAAAATAAACTTATTCAAAGAGACTCTTATAGACTATAGTTATCGATTTACAGAGTCAAATTTCACTACGCCCACTGCAAATAGAGGCTGGTTCCCATATATTAAAAATAATAATTAAAATGATCTCCCTTATGTATTATTTATTTATTTATGAGAAAAGACATCAAATACATCCGAACTTGTTTTGAAAAGTCGATTTCACACTCAAACTAATCTGGTGACCTATTACACATTTATACATATTAAAAGTGAATTTAATACCACCCTGAGACGTATAGCACCACTCTCACAATATGTGGTGTTTTTACACTCGCCGCTACGTCAGCACCACGTTAGCACCATGTCAAAAATTATAAAAAAAATAAAATAAATTCTTTATTCATTAATTTTTCTTTTGTTAATTATATTTACACTCATTAATCTCTAATTAACTATTAAAATCCTTCAATTATTATATCTTCTTCATTACTAAACCCCATCCACTCCATCTCTCATCATACCGGAAAAATCATATTCGTCCACCATCATCACCAATTCTTTGCTCTTCACCACCAACATATATCACCTTCAATTCTTCTTCGTCACCATCACCATTATTATCGATTTCTTCTTCTTCACCACCTTTAATTCCTCCTTCTTCATCATCCCCCACTAGCAAATCCATCACTATATTATTTTTTTAAAAAAAAAATTAATAAAAAATAAAACTGAAATAGATAAATTATAATCTGTTCATATAAGAGGTGAGTGTGAAATCAATCACAGTCCCCTTATTTTAGAATTTTAGATATTTTCTTACTTTATGTCATCGTTTATTTTTCATTTTCTCTTTGAAATTTTTTAAGCAATAACATGACTTTTTTTTCATTTGACGATTGAAAGGTGATTTCTTTTAATTGTGAAATATCATTGCGAATTTTAACATTTAGGATACAAATGACAGATCTAAAGTCTAATTTTTAAATTAATTGAAAATATGTGATGGTCAAGGTGGTATTTCCATGGAAATGGAGGAAAGAAGAAGAAGAAGAGCCCCGTATCTTAAAAGAATTAGTATTTTGCAAAGAAAAAAAGGGGGAAAAATTAAAAAAAAACGCGCATGTTTTTTATTTATTTTTATTTTTTGTGCCATAGCAGCACGTAGGGTGGTATTAAATTCACTTTTAATAAGTATATGTGTGTAATAGATCATCAGATTAGTTTGAATGTGAAAATGACTTTTCGGAACAAATTTAGGTGATCAGATTATTTATTTATAGGTAAGTCCTTGATGATGGATTTGGGTTTGGGCATTGTGCAACTTCATCATGTATATCACGAAACAAATAATATGGTTGATTGCTTTCCTAAGCATGACATGCATTTGAGTTTGGGTATGATTTTTTTTTTGATATGAAGCATATTTTCAGAATGAGTTCTATATGACACTAGACATGAAGTTGAAAAAAAATATAATATTAATATTGAACAGAAGCTTTTAAAAAAAAGAATAAAGTGAAAAACAAGTACTTGTGTCATAAATTTGGATGTTGATCTCGATAATTAACTTACCATCTTTGTATTTACTCCTTAGTTTTATTTTACGACTCTTACGTTAAAAGTATTTTATTTATTTATTTATTTTTATAAATTAAGAGAATTTTGTTATTTCTTTTTTATACTATCCTTAGTATTAAATAACTATATAAAGTGATAGTAAATTTAGAGTTTCTAAACATCCTTAATAAGATTAATTTAATAAAATACACCTATAAGTTTTGTTTACCTAGATTAAGTAGTTTTGGGAAGCGGGCTTCTTTTTAATAGTAATTTTTAATAAAAGTATATGCGAATTAGTAATTTTTAGAGAAAATATTTTTTATTAATTGTGCATTATGTTTATACACTGAAATACATATATGATTTACGAGCATAAACTATATTAGTACGATATTTTAAATTATAACATCCAACTTATAAACATGAAGCCTTTAACTTTGCTAATAAACATGCTGGTGTTGGTGGGGTGTGTTGCGACTTGCGACCATTGCAATAATTGAATTTTGGACTCATCTATCGTTGAATCTAAACTAGTTTGCTCCTTTTTTTAATCGATTTTCGAATAATATGCAAAACAATCAAATCCCTGTCTAATAAGAGTGATAGCAATTTTAAAAATTTATCGATTTTCTATTTAAGAATGAGAAAAGTAAACTTTTTTAGTGCGCTTAAATGAAACTAATCGATCTCTACTCACGTAGTATTTCTCATTGTAGGTCCTTGATGATGGAATATTTGGGCATTATGCAACTTCGTTGTGTATATATCGTGAAACAAGTAGTGTGGTTCCTATTGGTCGGCATCTATTCCATCCGCTATATTATCTTACGGCTTATTCTTTCACAATTAAAATAGTCCCAGTTTAACTCTTCTGTATTCCTAAATTTTAACATAATTAATATTTGAATCAGCAAAAATAAAATAAAAAAAGTCATTGAATGCTTCTAATCTTTCTTCGATCGCACTATTATCTTCCACTCACATCTCTAAACTCATTTACTTGGTTGTCATATTGTTATAACGATATCCTTGTAAAATATTTACATGTTTTGATAAATTTCATGTGTTTGGAGTAGTTAATATTGATAAAATACTGCAGAAAATAGTACATATCTACGGAAAATAATATTATCAGAAAGTTTATTTCATATCATCTTGAAATAGAGACAAAAAGGGCAAGTGTAGGCGGCGCGTGAGGATTCGTAATAGAAGAGCGTGGAGAGGAAATCAAAAGCTCATAATTAGTTGCATTAAATAGCCAGATTCGAAGGCTCGGGGATACGTGCAGCAGCGGCATGAATGTTTCTCCGCTTGTTTCGTCTCTGCCGCTTTCCTGTGTTAGAGATCTTTTGGATGGCGTCCTCATACTTGCAAGGTCGTATGATTGGACAAATAATTTTAAAATACATTAATTTAACAGATAATTTCAAATATGTACAATAAAATATTTTTAATTGGATTACAATAAAATATATCCAAATTTTTTTACAAAAAATAACCGAAAAAAAATTAACCACAAAAAAAAATTATAAGAAAAATATTGTATAAATAATGTATAAACGTGTATCGATATTTTATAAACATGTATTGATATGCAATAAATAATATTTAAACGTATATCAATATTGTATAAATGTATATGTAATATATCGATATTCATTTTTTAAAATAAACATTAGCACAGGAAAAAAAAAAAACTTTTCTCTACGAGCCATCACCACTGTCACCCTCCACTTCCCCCATTTTTCTATTTTCTCCGACCACGTTTCGAGCAAACAAACAACAATCGTTCTTCATTTTTTGACGAAACAAACGTCAATTTTTCACCACACCATCACCCACACAACAACGAACTCACCACTACTGTCAGCTCCACTACCCCCATTTCTTCATTTTTTTGGTCAAGTTCCGGACAAACAAACAATAATCGTTCTTCATTTTTCGTCGAAACAAACGCCAATGCTTCACCACACCACCACCCACACAACAACGTCGCTACCACTGTCAACCTCTACTTTCCCTATTTTTTCATTTTTTTCGGCCAAGCTTCGACCAAACAAACAATAATTATTCTCTCTTTTTCGACGAAACAAAAGCCAATACTAATACTTTCCATATTAGTTTCACATTTACTGCTGCTATATCTGGGGCATGTACTTCTAGTCAGCCAGCTAGAGATGGTGCAAACCAGAAGAGTTCAAATGGGTCAGGTGACTATACCTACCTTATTTATATTTGGTTTTTCAATTAGTGTAAATGAAGTATATGAATATTAAATCAATTAAAGTTGTCAAATTATTTTCCTTTTTTTTTCACCCTTGCAGTTCAAAGGAGAAGTCCAGACACAGACAGAGGCCTTCTAGTTGGGATTGTTGATTTGTTATTTAAATATACTCGAATAATTAATTTATTAGCAAATGTACTTTTCCTTTCAAATTAACCTTGATCAATTTCTTTCTTCTTCTATATATTAAGTTACTGCACAATTATTTCGTTGAGATTTATGTACTTTTGTAGTCTCTGTCTAGTTGATGTTTAATTCCTCTCCTATAAATATGCCCCAGATCTTTTTCAGATCTGACCAAAAAATATAATGGAAGAAGAAGAAAGGAAGGAAAAAAGAGGTTTCGTTTGGAGAAAAACTATTGATGGAAGAGTAGAAGAAGAAGAGAAAGAAAGAAAAGAAGAAAGAGGGGCGAGGGAAAGCAGCGAGGCATATGACAAAATGATCACAAATGGTCAATTAAAATAATAAATGAGTGATAACTTTAAAGTAAATTGTTTTAAGTGTAAATAAATTTGATAAACCTAATTTTGCCTTAATTTAATTTACAGTACTGTTTTATCTTCTTTTTTTTTTGAGGGGGTGATGGGGGTAGGGGATGGGTACTGAAGGATATTTTATTTATAAAACAACTTATGTAGTGGTCTGATTGTTACCCCCGTTAGCTCGACTGTGGACAGTTTAGTTACTCTAATTTAAATTTTAGGAAGTTGTTAAAAATACAGTGAATGGAGGTGTGTGTAAATTGAGGTATAAAAAATTATGAGTGTGCATATAATTGATTTTTCATGAGCTGTTCGATATCGATTTTGAAATCAAGTAATTTGAATTTGCGCTGAAGGATAAAACATTTTTTATCAAAATTTGGACTAAAATTCTACATTTCTGATTAGCAAAAGATGAAAACTTACCACCCATCATACGTCACAACCTTTAATGGAGAATAATATACTTAATTTAATGGCAAACGGGATTATAATATCTTTATTTTCATTAAAAAAAAAAGAACTTGTCAAAGAACTGTAAAATGTAGTCTCAAATAAATTACTACTGTGATTATAGATGTTGATGCTTCTTTTAGATAATTGAAAAAATAGTACGTAAATGTAGTAGATAGGGTAAAGTTTCATGTTTGCGGGAAAATGTAGTAAACCCTTCTTGACAACATCAAATTAAGCAAAATGTTTTACAACCTCAATTTTTATTTTAAAAAACAAACTTTCTTTTCTACTCATCATTTTAGTAGATCAAAATAAATTTGTTTCTTCCAATGTTACACTTATGATAAAAAAAATTATTGTTCAAATTGAAAAAAAAATTCAAATCCCAAAATATATTAATTAATGTGCTTAAGAATTTTCTCTCTCTTTAATAGATTTCAACTATTTTAAAATTTCTAAGAATATAGCATTAAAGAAGATCTATTTTTCAAGACATGAATTGCATTAATTACAACAAAAAAAATAATACTAAAATTAACTTTTTGGAGAGAGAATTTTTTTAAAAAAGTGTCAAATCAAGCAAAAAAGTGATTAACATTCAATTTGCGGTAAAACCACAATAATAATCAAAATGAAAAAAAAAGGTTAGACCATATCATTGTTAAAGTCTATTTTAATCCTCTTATTTTTTATTTCTCATGCCTTATAAAAGAGTGATCTACACGCTTATGTCAATTGGCCTCAAAAGAGTCATAATTCTGCTTTAGACGAGTTCAGGAAATATTAAGACTTTCACAAAATTTTAGTATGTCCTTAGAAAAATAATTATAGTTCAAAGGATTCTTTAGTTAGTTCTTTGAACATGCGTTTAGACGCGATTAGTTTAGGTTCGAAAAGTATAATATATAAAATTAAGTCAAAAATTTATATTATATGATTTGAACGTGAAAATATAGTGTGAGTGAAAAAATTCTAAAAAATTATTTTCAAATTTGAAATTAAAATAATGAATCAATTTGATAAATAAATATTTCTTTAAATTATTAAAAATATTTCAAATTTTATTCATGACGAATCGGCTCCTAAATATTCCCATCATATATATGAGTTCCTCATTATACGATTGAAACTTGGAATATTATTTTAAATATTCCATTATCGGAAAATTTGAAAATTGATATACGATTATATCAATTCCATAAGCTATTCAACCATTGAAAATTTGAAACCTCATTATCGGAAAATAGCCATTAATGCAAGTGATAGAATCTGTGATTATGAATTTTTTTTTTGGGACATAGATGACAATAAGGTGGGGTCCATCCCCATTTTAGAAGAGTAGGAGTACATAGGCCCGCCTAAGCCTATGAAGAGAGTAAAAAACTTTGGTGCAGCAAAAGGATAAGATCTTGGGAAAGAAAAGAAACATTTTCTTTTTGAATTGGAGGCAAGTTACTCAATATTTGGTGGCTTTAAATCGAATTTTAATATTAGGCTTTGATTTATTTTTTAAAAAATTTATTTTTCTAAATTTTTGAGATGCTAGATTATGAATAATCGATTTAGAAAATTCAATAATATTACAATGGCTTGGGCAAATTAAAAGAAAGATTTCCTTTTTCTTTTGAATCTCAGTCATCGTGTAGCTTTACTTATAATTAATAATACAAAAATAATTAATAAAATATTTAAAAAAAGAAATCTCTATTTTAATTTGCATACCTAATATTTTGCTTCTCTTATATTTTTTATTTCACCTTATTAAGAAGGTTTTTTTATGTTAAATATTTTTTATATCTTTATTTCTTTTTTTATTCTCCTCGGTCGTGTATCTCTTCATCAATTTTAATTTAATTATTTATTGTGAATATTATAGTAACTACTATTTTCCACGTAACATGATTTTTAATGAGTTTTCTCTTCTTTTGCTTTTAGATCAAATGAATCTTACAACTTTCCCTCCTACTTCGATGCCCTCTACGTATTTTCACAAGAATTCTTCATGACCCACAACAATGCAGCTCCATAGGCATCTTCTTTCTAATGTGTGTTTTTAATTTCTTAGAAATCGTTTGGTACATGAAATAAGGTGAAATATCTCAGGATTATATTTGCGATAAAATGTATTCTGCGTTTGGTAGATATATAAATAATCATGGGATGAATTTAAATTGTCTTTTTTTTGTGACCAATGTAAACTATTACCATTAACCAACGAACCCAATACACCTAAAGAGCACTTGATCTTCCAGCCACCTTCAATGGAAAGTGCTTAATAAAACAAGCCCCCAACATTCCTCTAATTACACATTCTCCGGATCAAAGTAATGCTCCTTTGAGACTTTCTAGAAGATCTAAATTCTATTTACAAATTCTTGTTTAACCTGTGCCACCACTATATCTGTATTGACTCTAGTCCTTTTGTGCAATTTCAAGTTCCTTGTCCTCCATGTGTGGCAGATACCTGCATCCCATATAGCTGCTATTAGTTCCCTCTAAAATTGTTGTAAATGATTCCTCTTAATGTTCTCCATGACATACTTTACACTTCCGTCCATTGTATTAGCTCACTTCTCAGCTTTTTGATTCATTCATAGTCAGCAAAAAGATGGATATGTGTCTCTATAGCTGACCTGTCACATAAGCAACAATGCATGTCCTTTACTTGAAAATGAAGCCTAACTAATCTTTCTTTAGTCAAGAGCATTTCCTGTGTAGCAAGCCAAAGTGTGAATTTGTGTTTGGGCTATGTCAGTCTGCTCCATATAAGTTCAGCAATCCCAAGTCTACTTTGTGTGCCATGCAAAGCATTGTAACTCCTGGTGATAGAATATTGCCCACCTGGAGACAACAAATAGACACCCTGTGCATACCACTCTTGCATCTTAATTTTCAGAGAATTAACTTTCATCCAGTATCAGCTTGAATCAATTGGAGGCTTATGTGTCCATATACTCAGATCTTGTTTCATATAAACTCCATGAACTCACTTGACCCAAAGGATATCTTCCTTAACTACTAGTTGTCATAACAGTTTGCCTACGGATTGCCATGTTCCACAGTTTGCTACCCTTTACATTCAACCCTCCCAGTTTCTTAGGAAAACAAACATGTTCCCTAGAGACCAAGGCAATTTTTCTAGTTTCTTGATTACTTCCCCACATGTAGTCTCTACATTTCTTATCAACTTCCTTCACTGTGCTTTGAGGCAAAATAAAAGCTGAGCTCCAGAAATTATAAATGGAGAAAAGAATAGCATTAATGATCTGAAGTCGCCCTGCATATGACAATTGCTTGGCATAAGCAGAGGTGATTTTACTTGTTATCTTCTCAGTGAGTTGCCTACACTCCATTTTGCTCCATCCTTTGGATGTCAGTGGTAGGCCCAAATACTTGATTGGAAATGAGCCCATTTTGAATCATGTCTTCTGCAGTAGAGGTTCTTTGGTTCATGCATCAACTCCAGCTACAAATAAATAAAAATTTAAATTGTCTACTAAATATAGAATAAATTTTATATTGTAAGGAAAAATTGTACTTCTTTCGTCCACTTTTACTTGTTCATTATATTAAATATAGATGTCAATTATTACTTATCCAGAATAAAGAGATAATTTATATCTTAGTTCTTAAATTTACATCTTAGTTCTTAATTTAATTTTATTATTAATTATAGTCATTTTCTCGTACATTTTTTAAGATATTAATTTTATTATATTCAAAATGTCATATAATAAAATTGTCATTTTATTTTAGTAAGAATGACAAGTAAAGTTGTCCGGAGAAAATAAAAGTTATGGACCAGCGGGACCATAAAAGCTTACCCGCATCCATTACATTGAACAAATGCAAACCATCAAAATACATGGTTTTTAAGGATAAACTATCTAAAGAGACATATTTTTTTACTATATTTATTAACTCTCCACTATTTTAGTTTAATTATTTAATGTACCACATGTTAACCAAAATCCCCCTTCGGATACATCACCTCACCTCGGATACATCTCACCCATTGGATACATCCCAACCCTCGAATACATGTTGTAACCCCTTTGATAATGCGGATACATGTTGTAACCCTTTAGATACATCCGGATACCCGATGTATTCGAGATAAAATCAAAGATGCCGATGTATCCGAGTGGTTTGAGATGTATCCGGCGGGATTGTGATGTATCCGAAGGGAAAGTAGTGAAAAAAAGAGTAACTAGCTCTTAAAAATGTGTGTTTTACTTAAATTACCCTTTTATATATATTCTTATCACTGGATCATAGTTAATTAACGTGCATTCTCATATCAATTTAGGACTTAACATGGAAATTAAATTCAATATAATTTGATATAAATACTTGATACGGATAAATTTCACCCTATTTCCTGTATCAATTGCTTGAACTGATCTAACTTTTTATCAAGGAAATACTGCACGCAGACATTCAAAAATCATTTTATGGACGTGGATGTAATGGCAACTGCGCAACGGATGACTCCCATTTCTGTGCAACATGAGTTGTGGGCTCATGGATCCATTGGGCTTCTAGTTTGTTTTGGACAATATATGTAAAGTCCAAACAAACTAAAAGTAAAATGTGCAAGGTTTAATTTGATAAACCGGCCCAGAGTCTAACACACACAAAAAGAAGAAAATTTTACGTAGCAATTTCATCATGTTTATATTATGTGGTATAAATACGAAGGAAAAGACGGGCAACATTTCACATACATATTGTTTATCTGCTATAGTTATATTAATATGAGGATATTAAATATTTTCATAATTTATAGTCACATATAATTCATTTTAGCCAACGCCTTTGGAATTTAATATTTTTGTTAAATTTCTGAGATTTACACCAACAATAACATATCAAGTATATTTCCACACAGTGAGGTCTGAGAAGAGTAGAATGTATGCAGTCCATACCACTATAACATCGATATTGTGAATAATTTCATCCTCCGTGTAGTACCAAATTTGGAAAGAAATATCTATATCATGGAGAAAATAGTGAAAATTATTTTGTGTAATAGTCATTCATATATACATTGTGTTTCATAACAGTCTAAATGATTTTCTAATATTCAAGGCATATTAATAGTTTGCCAAGTCTGCCAACTGCTAAGGTTGTCCACCCACTCACAATATATACATAAGTTATAATAGTAGTGCATAATAAGTAATGAACTCTCCCAACCATATATATAGCTTTAAGAGGACCACAAATGAGAGCTAGCAGAAAAAAAGTGAAGCATGTGCAATCAAATTCTGGACAGTACTGTCATCAATGATAGAAACTCAGCATATCAATTCTTGGCTTCTACTCCTTTACTTGTATGAGTATTTCTGAGATTCCCGCACTTCTCCTTTCCTCTTCTTTTTTTCCTTCCTTTTCTTTTTCCCATTCAAATACCATATATAAAGCCGATTTGGATTTGCTTATCATAATTGCTTTTAAGTCAAAATACTTCGATAAAATTTAAAAGTGATTTTAAATATTACTCTCCCATATAAATTTATGTGAGTTAGCTTGACTTGACATGAAGTTTAAGAAAGAAAGAAAGACTTTTGAAATTTAGACCTATAAATTATTTTTAAAAAAAATTAAAGTTTGAAATGCCTGAAACATTTTTTTTCATTTCTCAATCATTGGGATCTCAGCCGGTGTTTTAAAAGGCGGGGGCGTGAGGCGAGGCGTTTTACGTAGCATGGGGCGAGGCGTAAATTTCGAGATACGGGGCAAGTCCCATGGATCTACGGGGCGTATATCTTATGTACTTCAAATTTATAATTTTATTACTAACAAAATATGTAAAAATAATAATTTTTCAATAATTCTGCAAATAAATTTAAATAAATCACTAATAATATAAAAAATAATATTATAATTATTATTTGAGAAAGGTATACAAAAAATGATAATACCCCAGATAATCTTTACAATGAAATCATCATCCATTTTCATATCTACTATATATTCATACCCTCAACTAATATTTACACTTATTATTGTCTATGTATTTCAAAAGAGAAAGATAAAAAGTGTAAGAGCAATGACAAAAATGAATAAAGTTGTCTGAGGAACATAAAAAATCACTTCAACATGATAGAATAAAGTATAAATATTATTACACCAATAATAAAAATATGATTTATAGCAAAAGTACTTTTAAAATAATGAAAATCAAAATTAACGCCCGGGACTTACGCTTTTGCGCCCGGGACTTACGCCCCAAATTATAGGGCTTACGCCTTATGGATCTGCGCTTTTAATTTACGCCCCGGAGCGCGCCCTGGGACTCACCCCGAAAACGTTTTTGAAAACACTGATATCAACTATAGTAGAAAAGTATTGCTATAAATAATTTCATTAAAAGTAAAATAAGTATTTTAAAGTTAAATTGTTACAATTTTTTTTTTTTTTATTGATTAAAAAAAAAATCATATAAACTGGGACATAAGGAATATAAGCTCATTCAAACAAGCTTATACAGATGTCAAATGCCCATGACAAATTAAAATTTATACGATAGATTGTAATTTGTACGAGTGTTATGAAAAGTAAAACAAGAAAGGATAGGGCGTGTTGAAATAATGTTTTTTTTTTTTAAATTGGACGAGACGAGAAAGAATTAAGTTGAGATTTTTGTGGGTTAAGCCTCGTTCCATCCCATCCCGGCTTGCCCTGCCCCACTACAAACTCTAATACTTTAAATTATAATATTCTTTTCGTTTCTAAATAAATGATTATATTATTTTTTTATTTTATTTTTAAATAAATGATCATTTGGATTTTGAAGAATAAATTGATCATATTTTCTTAAATTTATTCTTATTTACGTAATAAAAAATTATTAATTAGAAAATATCACATTAAATGTATAATAAAATTTAGTTAAGAGTAAAGTAATAAAAATATCTTTTATTTTTAAGAGGAGTGCTCAATCTAAAATGATTACTTATTTAAGAACGAAGAAAATATTAGATTTTGTGCGATTACAATCGAAAATAGCAAATAAATTAAATCAGAGATATTTTTGGTCGGTCACGTCTTCACATGGGGTAGTGTATCTACCACTCCTTTTCTAGGACTATTCAGTCTTTTCATTAATCTATTAGTATTAACATAAGTATTTCACGTTTGATGTATAAGTGAAACAATATTGACTTGAACTTTCTAGAATATAACATTTTATAATTTAATTAATTAATCACATGGTCATATTCAATGTGATTTATTAATAAAAAAGCAAAAATGAACAAAAAAGGAAAACAAAAACAATGTCATCGACTGACTTTGAGCTCAGTTATTTTTTTTAAGGAAAAAAAAAAAGATTGACAGCAATTACGTGTTATTAAATGAACAATATTTCTCACCTAAATCACATCCATATTGCAACAAACAACTGCTATTATTGAAAGGTGAAAGCTAACTTTAAAAAATGTAATTCATCAGATTAAATTCTAAATACCCTATTTCAACTTCATTTTTTTTTTAAATTTCAACCAAATCATGTGCAATGATCTACTTAAATTGCATAGTAAGAAATGTTCCACTTGTAATAAATGAGCTAACTCGTTAGCTCACGAGTAAATTATCCATAGATATTACTCCCCTTTTCAAAATACTGTCATGTTTAATTTTTCAAAAGTCAAACTACATTAATTTTGATTAATATTTTAATATGTATCTTTTCATATGAGCTAATTATAGCACTTTTCATATCTTTTTCAAACGTTCAAATTTTAATTTTAAAATAAACAGTTAATTTAATTTAATTTAATTTTGATAATTAATTAAATTTGACTCTCGAAAAACAAAATGCACATTTATTTGGGAAGAAGGGAGTACTATATGTATTATTTTCTGCTATAACCATGTTTATTCCCGCTCATTTCCAAGTTAATCAGTTTTTTCAAATAAATAAAAACCTCCTCCACCACTCCGCGGCGAGGGCCACCTCCCATCTCCACGTCACACCCACCCACCCACCCCCCTCAAATATTTCCACAAAATACATATTTTATTTTATTTGAAAAAATCAAAACTCAGAAATTCAAACGCCTCCATAGATTCTCACTTTTCTCACCTTTCCAACTCTCACGTTTCACCTTTCAGAGCTTCCCCTCTTCCTTTTCTCTCTGCAATTTCTTCTTTGCCTTAAAGAAGAAGTAAACTCAATTCCATTGAAGAATTGAAGTTTTTCTCACTGAGCATTTTCGCTAAAAAGTGTGAAATATATATATATAAGCATTCAATTTTTTTGTGTTACCGATTTTTGGTTAAGCTGAGGTCAATGGCGGGTTCCTCATCGAGAGGGAGAAGTACTTCGCCATTTCACCACCGTAAGCCTTCGAGTCCGTACTCCTCCGCTTCGTCTTCGTCGTCTTTCATGAACGGTAAGCTCATACCTCGATCCAGTTCGTCCACAGCGACGTCGTTTTTTGCCTCCGGAACTGGTGTGAGCTCCAAATCGGTGACTCCTAGCGGGAACCGGAGCAATTCGGAGTTTACACGAGGTTATGGAAATCGGACGCCGGTCAGTTACCAGTCAACAGAGGAGTTGATTGCTGAGCCAGTGGATATGTCCAGAGCGGGAGAGAGTATTTCGGTCACAGTTAGGTTTCGGCCTTTGAGGTAAATGCTAGATCTGCTTGAATTGGAGGAATTTAGTTTTTTTAAGGTAGGATTTGAGCTTAGAATTTTGGTATTTCTGGTGGCAGCGAACGTGAATACAACAAGGGCGATGAAATTGCGTGGTATCCTGACGGTGATAAAATTGTACGGAACGAGTATAATGCAGCAACAGCTTTTGCATTTGGTACTATTCTAGTCACTTTTGAGTCACTTCCTGTTTCTGATTCTGCTGGTCTTTGTTTGCATATTCTATTTTATGAAGAGTTTGATGTTTATTTTGTTTAGAGCTCTACTTAAAATTGCCTCATCTAATATTGGATTAATATGTTTGCTTGGATGATTGGTAGATAGAGTTTTTGGACCTGATACATGTACACAAGAGGTTTATGAAGTTGCTGCTCGACCTGTGGTAAAGGCTGCGATGGAGGGAATAAACGGTATCATACTTACTGCAACTTGTAACACTACATAGAACAGTTTCATTTTTGTTGCTAAACAGACTGGATTGGCATTATAAAATGTTCGCACTTAATATGAGTTCAAAGGCAATGCAGTTAAAATTTATTTGTGCAAAGTGATGGCTTGACATCCAATATATTGACATTAGTTGAATGCTAATTTCGTTATATGTCCTCCTGATGTGATTCCTGTATTAGGTGCTTGAAACTATCCAAGGGCTATCATATTGAGCTGAACTGTTATCATTTATGCTTTGCAAGTTGCATTAGCAAACTAATTCTTAATTCTGTTGATGCTTAGCTTTGTAGTGTGACACTAGGTCTGCTGTGTTTGCAGGCACAGTATTTGCTTATGGTGTTACAAGTAGTGGAAAGACACACACTATGCATGTAAGTTAATATATCCGTTGTGCAATCTTCTTTTTTCCTTGAATCAGGAAAGTGCTTCTGATACTTCTGTTACATCCCCACCAAACAGCTTAGAAGTATTTAATTACTAGCAACTGACAAAATTTCATTTTAAGTGTACTGTGTTAGTGTGTTATCTTTATATTTATATCGATATATAGTCAATTTGATGGGTAAAGTTGGGTTTTTCAATTTGTCTTCAATTTGAATTTCGTTAGTTCCCACTCCCCCGAACCTTCGAACAACAGCAAAGCTTTTGCTATCTTAATGTTGGATCTTTGTTTCCACAGGGAGATCAAAATTCTCCAGGTATAATTCCGCTTGCAATAAAGGATGTTTTTAGCATGATTCAAGATGTAAGTGAGCTTACAATTAACTGATTCTCATTTTGACAATGCACCTCTCTAATATGACACTCTAGAGCTCTATAGCTCCTTTGCTTATATAAAAAAGCTCCATTAAACTTTTGTTGTTGCTAATTATTGTAATCTTCCTTTCAGACTCCTGGACGTGAATTCTTACTTCGTGTATCATATCTTGAAATCTATAATGAGGTTAGTAGTGGACATCAGCAGACGATTTCATACACGAGGACAGGCTCGCATGACTAGAAAGATTAACCGCTACATTCTTTACCAGATGCTCATGCATATATAAGCATCTTTGTTGCAGAGGCTGTATCTATGTTTATATTCTTAGCTCATGTGAAATGTGATTCATCATAGCTGCAACATAAAACAACTTCTCTTGATCAATGTGGAAAATTTTGTAGTAGATTTAGCAGCTTTCCTTATGTACTTGTTGCTTCAACACTTCCTAATTTCTTGTACTAAATTCATGAGCATCTCTATTAGGCACTTGACGTCCCATCCATGTTAGAATCTTGTATTAATTCTGGATATAGAGATATGAATGCTTTTCTTGTTCATGGTGTCAGGTTATCAACGACTTGCTGGATCCAACGGGACAGAATTTGCGTGTTAGGGAAGACACCCAGGTTGTTATATAATACAACTTATGATGCTTCTGGAAATTGAAATTGTCATTCTCCAGAACTTCGGGAGTATATTATTTTTATGAGAGGAATCGAAGAATAGCTGTGTTCCTATGGACTATGGACAACCATTTCAGTAAATTTTGAAAATTATCATATAAGAACAAAATTGTTTCCGACTTGTTATCACATGCTCTTATCAGGAAAACTATAACCAAACATATTAACACCTATTTAATTCCTGACATGTACCAAGAAATAAACAAAATCTACCGTTCTTTTTGTCACCTGAAGTATCAAAAACCCATCATTACCTAGAAGCAACTGCAGGTGATGTTTTTAGCCTGTAGTTGTTCTACTAGGAAACAGATATTCATGCTTCTCTATCATAGTTCATGACTGTAATTCTGCTGTATGGTTTTTGATTCTTTTATTATTGCAATTCTGCAGGGTACTTATGTTGAAGGTATAAAGGAGGAAGTTGTGTTGTCACCTGGGCATGCTCTTTCGTTTATCGCTGCTGGGGAAGGTAATTGTTGAATCTGTTCTGGTTCTTTGTCCAGTAATCACATTTATTCATAGGCAAGGTTTTGTGGTTCTTGATGCTGATTACATTCTTAATGTTGCAGAGCACCGCCACGTTGGTTCAAATAATTTCAATCTGTTTAGTAGCCGCAGTCACACAATATTCACCTTGGTTAGTGGATCAGGATGGTTCACTCTGCTACATTTATTTGTTTGATCTGAAATTCTGCTTATATTGTGCACATAAATGAGCGTGAGTTTAAACCCCTCAACCAGCATTAAACATCAGTTTTTTGGTCAGCTGAAGGCTTAAATGTTTCGGTTTTCAAGTTATTGAGTTTGAACACAAGTTTCTGAGAAGTTACTATTGCTGTTTCTCGTTATGTTTAAGAGGTCTTCTGAAGACAACTGCGACATTTTAGAGCTATCAAGTGCCTTGAGGATTTTAGTGAGAATATTGATACTCTTAACTGTTTAACATAGCTGGAATGGCTTTGTTTTGTTTTCTTGAATGGGCTGTGATTAATTTCTGTTTTGTAACCTCCTACTCCTTGTAGTTTAAGTTCTTACTACTGGTAACTGATGATTGTTGTTTATTAGTCAAGTCTGACTGTTGTCCTTTCTTTACACATTATGCAGATGATTGAAAGTAGTGCCCATGGCGATGAATATGATGGAGTGATCTTCTCACAGCTTGTATGGTTTCTGGCACTAGTTGTTCAGCATTGAAAATCCTAACTGTTGAATGTCATCTAATATTAATTTGTTTTATCCCACAGAACTTGATTGATCTAGCTGGATCTGAGAGCTCTAAAACTGAAACTACAGGGTTACGAAGAAAAGAAGGATCATACATAAACAAAAGTCTCCTGACTCTTGGAACTGTAAGTACTTAACCAATAAATTGTTGACAGTTCATGTAGGTTTCCCATAAAAATTGCATGATGACATTTGTCAGTTCTCTTAATTGACTTATCCTTTATTGATCAGTACCTGTCTTCTTTCTTGAGCTTTTTGAGTATTATATGAATTTTTACTTCTGGGTTTATTTCAATCTGACACCTTAATTCTTTTCTCGTGTTAAGGTCATTGGAAAATTAAGTGAAGGGAAGGCATCTCATGTTCCGTATCGAGATTCTAAACTTACTCGCCTGCTACAATCTTCACTTAGTGGGCATGGACATGTTTCTGTGAGTGCATTAAGCACATATCGTGCATTTCCATTCTATTGACCTTATGAAACTGCTATTTCTATCCTATTGGATGTGCATCCTCTGCCTCTAGTCTTTGGTGTCTTTTGTAAGACATTTTTTTATTTCATGCTGCTTGGCATGAAGTGTATTGAAGAGAGGACTAATTTCCCACTTCTTTCTTGATTGTAGCTCATATGCACTGTTACTCCTGCTTCAAGCAATATGGAAGAAACCCACAACACGTTAAAGTTTGCAAGCAGGGCTAAGCGTGTCGAGATTTATGCATCTCGCAACAAGGTTTGCCTATCTGAATCATTTCAATTTTATGGAATTGCAGTACTGAAGGCTGAATACTGATTATCTTGCTTTCAGATTATTGATGAGAAATCGCTGATCAAGAAATATCAGAAAGAAATATCTTGTCTCAAGCAAGAGCTTGATCAGCTAAGAAGGGGGATGCTTGTAGGAGTCAATCATGAAGAACTTATGACCTTGAAACAACAGGTATGCATTCAAGTCAAATGATTTGGTAAACTCTATCTATAACTTGAGGTCAAATATGTCACATAAAGTTGGTTATCAAAAAAACAAAATCATGTACAACTGATTCCATGTTTGATGATGTCTGTACTTAGGTTCTAAGATGTTTTCTTTGGATGTACTCTGTCCGTGTAACTTTATATGACAGTGTTTGTCTCAGCACAGAGTTTAAGAAAGATGAAAGACTTTTGACACTTAAGCTAAAACAATCAACATCCCCAAAGTACCCTTTGTATCTTGTGGTCAAAGAGTGTCATGTCAATTCTACAATAGTATGTCATTAAGGGAAAAATGAGACTCTTAAAATTAACGAGTTCCAGTTATGAAAAGGTGTCGATTGTCTTGGAATGGACCAAAAAGGAAAGAGTGCAATGTAAAATGGAACGTAGGGTGTAATTGATTTTGTGTTATGTTATGATTAACAATGTTTTCACAGTTGGAAGAGGGACAAGTGAAGATGCAGTCAAGGTTGGAAGAGGAGGAGGATGCCAAGGCTGCGCTACTGAGCCGGATACAGAAGCTAACTAAACTGATCCTTGTTTCTTCAAAGAATTCAATTCCTGGGAGTCGGTTTGCTTCTGAAGATGATGTACACCGCCCTCTCTATTTATCTTGTGTTCTATTACTATTTCCCATTCTTGGCCTACTAGAACTCTAGGTGATCATTTCTGAGTTTGGATTTTAGGCACATCAGATGTGTTTTGATTTTTGCTAAACTTTTTCCTATTCCTTTACAGTTGCTTTAGGCAGTCTGAATATGTTTATTTATTGCCATTGCTCTTCATATCATCTACAGATTTTAAGACTATCACTCCCCTTCAAGAGTCTAAATTAAGTTTTTGTTGTTTCTTTTGTTTTTTGTTACTATTTGCATGAAATTTTCTAGTGAAGATGAAGGTGGCTGAGATGAGGATGTTGCGTTGGATGTGCAGGTTTACTAGGAGGGATAGGATTAGGAATGCGGATATTCGAGACAAGGTGGGAGTGTCTTCAGTGGAAGACAAGATGCGGGAAGTGAGGTTGCAATGGTTTGGGCATGTGATGAGGAGAGGCACAGAGGCCCCTGCGCGGCGGTGTGAGAGGCTGGCTATGGATGGTTTTAGGAGAGGTCGTGGTAGACCGAAGAAATATTGGAGAGAGGTGATTAGGCAGGATTTGGTGCGATTGCAGCTTACCGAGGACATGACCTTAGATAGGAAGGTGTGGAGGGCTCATATTAGGGTAGAAGGTTAGTAGGTTGGTTGGCTTCCTAGTAGGGAGGAGTGCAGTGTTTTGTTGCCTTTTTAGTAGTAGTTGTAAGGCTACGCAGGGAGCTTTTGTTTCATCTGCGCCGGACACTTGCTAGTGCTTTGTGTAGTTAGATTATTATATTATTTTGTTGTATAGCTTTGTGATTATCTGTTGTTTTGTCTATTGGTTTTATATCTTGGACTGTTTTGAGCCGAGGGTCTATCGGAAACATCCTCTTTACTTCACCCTGGGGTAAAGGTATGGTCTGCGTACATTCTACCCTCCCCAGACCCCACTTTGTGGGAATATACCGGGTATGTTGTTGTATTTGCATGAAATTTTCTGGCATCTATTCTGAGCAACAAAAACAACATACCCAGTATAGTCCCATAAGTGGGTCTGGGTAGGATTGGGTGTATGCATATGTAGATTTAGAATTATGTTTCTAGATTGATCTTTTATTTTTTCACCTTCAAATATAAAATCTATTTCCTAATTTTTTTTTTGTTTTAATTTTTCACTTTCCACCAGAAATTGAACAGTTCTGTGCCCATAGGCAGAGAGAACCAAAGAGATTCTTCATCAGATACTTCTGATTTCAAACACGCAAGATCTTCTAGCAAGTGGAATGATGATATCTCCCAGGCTGGCAGTGTGATTACTGAATCAACTCAGGCGGGTGAACTTGTCAGTGGTTCAAAGCTGCCCATAGTATGTTTCCTCCTTCTGAAGACCTTCTAAAGGAAGAGACTTCTTCATTTGTTCTTAATTTCACTTCCCATTTATTGCATATGACCCTTAACCTCAGTAGGAATCAAAGGATCTGTTGGTTAATTTTTGTTGTTGTTATTTTTAAATCCACATGGAGTTAAAGTTTACTCTGATAGCTCTCTAAGGTCTTTGTCTTTGCATGGAGTTTGAATATTTGATATTTATATATTATTTTCAAGTATTGAATTTTCAATCTTTCTTGGATACTTACATTTGAGCATTCTCCCAAATGTCTCAGGATTGACTCAATTGAGAAGTTATTACTTTTTTATCAAATCTAGTATTTTCCGTTAATATTTTTTTCACATGTGTTTTTTTTTTTGTAACACATACTTTCCATTACGTATCAAAAGGTAATTTCTTCAGCTTTTTATATTTTATGTCTTTCTGGTTCATAGGAAGGAGTTTCATTATCAGATCAGATGGACCTCCTAGTTGAGCAAGCCAAGATGCTTGCTGGAGAGATTGCATTTAGTACGAGTACATTGAAACGAATGAAAGAGCAGTCTCTGAGTGATCCCGAGAATTCAAAAACTCGTACTGAAGTAAGCTTTATTTTGTCTTTTTCTAGACTGCTTTTGTTTTGAGCCGGGGGTCTATCGGAAACAACCTCTCTACCTCACCTCTGAGGTAGAGGTATGGTCTGCGTACACTCTACTCTCCCCAGACCCCACTTTGTGGGACTACACTGGGTATGTTGTTGTTGTTGGATTGAATCCTTCATACATATATGATGGTTAATAATACGATGTCCATCGGAAACAGCCTCTTTACCTCCACAAATGTAGGGGTAAGTTTTGCTTACACACTACCCTCCCTAGACCCAACTTATGGGATTACACTGGGTTTGTTGTTGTTGGACTGGATCCTTCATACATATGATGGTTAATAATGCGATGATGGTGTTTGGCTGCTAAAGCGATATACTAGTGGGTCTCTTTTTAAATATTCTGCAGCTATATTTTGTGGTCAATAGTCTTCTCTAAAAATTTGTGAACATTTTAGATATATATTGTTTGAATTCAAATAAAATTGTATTTGATGTTTCCTCATAAAAAGGCATGGTGTTGGTATATGTACTAACTTGTGAAACATATTCAGTTCGGCATCTTCAGTGGTTTCTAATCCTCAGAGTCCCTAGACTGTTAATCCTTGATGAGTGTAGGATTTTATTGTTAGGTTACGGCAGCTGTTTGATTTTCATGAAAACAACTTATTGTTTGTTCTTGTGTACATAGCTATCTCCTGTTTTAAAGATATTTACCCACTGTATGCCTGGAACTTGCAACAGATTCAAAGATTGGAGGGTGATATTGAAGAAAAGAGAGAGCAGATGAAGATCTTAGAACAGCGAATTGTTGAAAGTGGTGAAGTATCAATCAGCAGTGCATCTTTAGTTGAAATGCAGCAGGTGATGTCACATTATTCCTTTTTCAACCTCATGAGTTTTCTCTATTATGGTGATTTGTGTTTGTCTCATAGTTCTGTCTTTTGTCAGACTTTGATGAAGCTGATGACACAATGTAGCGAAAAGGGATTTGAGCTTGAGGTAGTAACCTGATCAGGCCTTCCTTGATTGCACCAATCAAATTATTTTAAAATCAACTGTAAAGAATTTTCTTTTCTATCACATAGTGCAGAACATCTATTATATGAAGTTATTTAGTATTTGACTTTTGAATACAGATAAAATCAGCAGACAATCGGATTCTCCAGGAAGAGCTGCAGAACAAGGTGAAAAAGCACCATTATTTATCTTTGTTGTTAATCAAATATAGTCACCTTACTGTTGTTGGTCTGCCAGTGGTTAATGTCCAGGATTAATGGGGCTGTCACCTTTTGTTGTTTCAGTGTTTAGAGAACAAGGAACTGCAGGAAACTATTTGTAATCTTGAACAGCAGCTAGCTGCGGTGAAGTTGGAAAAGTCATACCCCTCATCAGAACAGGGTCTATCAGACAAGTATATTGATGACCTTGAAAAGAAAACCCAGTTGCAGGTGATTTCCTTCAGCCCAGGATTAACTGGGTCTGTGTTGTCTTTTGGATTGGTTCTTGTGTAAATTCTTGCGGTATATGGCATCTTTTGTTTCTTATTTTATTTTTATGAAGATGGTCTCCTGCAGGGAGGGATTTGGCTGGAGCATATCACATTTAATTAACTGACTAAGAAATGCAGAGCAAAGGAATCATATGAAGCCTTAGTGCCTCAAAAGTCTAACTACGCAATGAGAATTCAAACTCTAACAACAACAACAACAACATATCCAGTGTATTCCCACAACGTGGGGTCTGGGGAGGGTAGAGTGTACGCAGTCCGTACCACTACCTCAGAGGTGAGGTAGAGAGGCTGTTTCCGATAGACCCCGGGCTCAAGACAAAAATAGTCTAAAAATAGGCTAAAAAGGACGTAACAAAGATACAAGATAAAAATACATGATAAAACTACAAGAGGCGATAGGAAGTAATATGTAGTAACAAACAACAGACAGAAACAAAGCACTGCCACAAAATACTACTACGAGGAATCCAAGAACACGAAACTATACGCGTAGCACTACGATTACTAGTCGGGACAACAAGGAAAAACACTCCTACCTACTAGCCTACACACACTTCTACCTACTACTCTTCTACCCTAATCCGCGTCCTCCACACCTTCCTATTTAGGGTCATGTCCTCGGTAAGCTGCAACTGCGCCAAGTCCTGTCGAATCACCTCTCCCCAATACTTTTTCGGTCTACCTCGTCCTCTTCTGTAACCATCCATAGCCAACCTCTCACACCTCCGCACTAGAGCATCCGTGCCTCTCCTCCTCACATGTCCGAACCATCTCAACCTCGCTTCCCGCATCTTATCTTCCACCGACGCCACACCCACCTTATCTCGGATATCCTCATTCCTAATCCTATCTCTCCTTGTAAACCCGCACATCCATCGCAACATCCTCATCTCCGCCACCTTCATCTTTTGAATATGGGAGTTCTTTACTGGCCAACACTCTACTCCATACAACAAAGCTGGTCGGACCACCACTCTGTAGAATTTGCCTTTAAGTTTAGTAGGCACCTTCTTATCACACAAGACTCCATATGCGAGCCTCCATTTCATCCACCCAACACCAATACGGTGAGTGACATCCTCATCAATCTCTCCATTTTCCTGGATAATAGACCCAAGATACTTGAAACTCCCTCTCTTTTGGATGACCTGTGTATCCAGCTTCACTTCTACATCATCATCCTGAGTCGCTTCACTGAACTTGCACTCCATATATTCAGTCTTGGTCCTGCTCAACCTAAACCCCTTAGACTCGAGGGTCTGTCTCCAAACCTCCAACTTAGCATTAACTCCTCCGCGAGTCTCGTCAACCAAAACTACATCATCCGCAAATAACATGCAACATGGCACCTCACCTTGTATTTGCCGCGTCAATACATCCATTACCAAGGCAAATAGAATTCAAACTCTAAGACCTTTAGAAATGTTTCTATAACTTCCTTTATAAAGCCTGAAGGAAGCAAAGGAAAGGAGCTCCTTAGTAGCATTTGCAAATGCCTTAAAGAGCATGCCTGATGATATCTTATTTATGAATGAATTGTATAAGAATTTTTAACTTAGGAATATAAATCACCTGAGAAGCTTAGTCTTTTACTTTTTGTTCTATTCTATATAAACATACTGAGACACACGTTCATTTTGGTCATTCAGTTTCTCTAGGTTAATATTTCTATGTTAACCTAATTGTTTTACCTGCATGAAAGCGAGCATTACTCAGCATTTCTACATTAGAGTTGTTCAATCTTCTATTAGTGTGATGTCTTTGGCAATTAAAAGACAATCTCTAACTCTGCTCATTTAGCTTTCTTGTGAATACAGGCACTTTAGCGTCACTGCATTTTCTTTAAATGTGTCCATATCATGGTTCTGATAAGTTTGTTGCTTGAGCAGGATATTGAGAATGATAAGTTGAAGTTGGAACTTGTTCAGAGAGTAGAGGAGAGCAGTGGATTGCGAGTACAGAATCAGAAATTGTCTGAAGAAGCCTCATATGCAAAAGAATTAGCATCTGCTGCGGCAGTTGAGCTTAAAAATTTGGCTGGTGAAGTGACAAAGCTATCGATACAGAATACAAAACTCGAGAAAGAACTGTTGGCTGCTCGACAGGTATCAAATTCTAGGAGTTCCCTTGCACAAACTGGTAATTTTCGCCACCGAAAGCATGGTGAAAACCTATGGCAAGGGCGTAGAGGTCGAGTTTCTGACCGAGAAAGTGAAGTTCCTGGAGTTGTTCGTGATGGATTTGGCACATGGGATCTAGATGCTGAAGATTTAAAAATGGAGTTGCAGGCAAGAAAACAACGTGAGGCAGCTCTGGAGGCCGCCTTGATTGAGAAGGAAATATTGGAAGATGAGTACCGAAAAAAGGTTGAAGAGGCAAAGAAAAGGGAGGAAGCTCTGGAAAATGATTTAGCAAATATGTGGGTGCTAGTTTCTCAGCTAAGGAAAAAGAATGATGCCACTCAAGATGAAAAGACAGTAACCGAAAGGCAGAATGTCGGAGGAGACAATATGAATGATCCAGAAATGTATAACAATGACTACAATGACCCCATCCTTGATGATGGACAGACCGTGGATCATGCAACCGCAGTTGCTGATATTCTGAAGGAAGATCCTCTTGTTGCCCGCTTGACGGTAATTATGTTTATCCTTTCCTTGCCACTTAGCACTTGTATCTAGTACATGTATGTGTTAGGTGCATCCTTGTCATTGTCTGAATTGAAGCTCTGTATACTTCAAAAAGCTAGCTAATTTCCTTGTGTTTGAGCATCGCACACCCATAAACAGGCTAGATAAGCTTTATTTTGCTTTTCCCCTCTCTATTGTGGTCATTTTTTGTCTATTTATTTGGAAAAATAAGTGTGAGATATACTTTGGATCCAATAAGATATGCAAGCTTTTGGAAGATAGGAAGGTTGTTAGATTTTAGTAGCACACCAGAGGGGTGGGGAGAGTTAGTGTCCAACATCTGCAAGTCATGGGATTTAATATACATTTACTTATTCCAACCGTCCCATTTTGTATCTCGTAATTGACTGCTGATGACGTTTAAGTTGTTAATATGACTTAAGTATGATTTTAGTGATAACATGAAAAGATTTTTTAACATGAAAAGATCTTTTAATCTGTCAAAACATGGGATTTCTAAATTTTCGTAAAGCCCTCCTGGATATTGAACTAATGGTTGAAAAGTTAGCTCAGTGGAGAAGATATCACATCTAAGTTTATAATGTGGATAGTGCAATTAATTTTCATTCTTGAAAGTTGTGTAGAAATAGAATCGTATCAACATTTCGAGAAATCTCAAAATATAAATAGTGTCATTATAAATTGAAAAAACAGCAAGTACTTAGTTTTCAATCATTTGTCGTTCCGTGGTGCTTCTCCCATAGTAATGCTTCTACTTTAATGCTTCTGAGATGTTTCAATGAATCATCTAGGAACCACAATACCAGCTTTTTTTATTTACCGCTGAGGCTGTTTCAGGCTAGTCCTGCTGTTCTTGACTAGGATATTATTAATACTAGTAATGAAAGAAAATGTTGAACTGACAGTTGGTTTTTGTTATAAGAGAAAAATATTTAACTTCTGAGAGTCAAATGGATTCGAAATTCTTAGAAAATTTCGACTTTGTAGTGTAATATTATTAGCTAAATTTGTGTCAAACGTTTTAAGATGAAACCTAAAATGGGAAATGTGATATAAAATGGGTAAGGGAATACATATTTATGCTTAGGTTTTTGCAGAGGTAGATGCTACTAATAACAACTATTGTTTCTTTAGGTTCCTTGATGACTCAAAATATAAGGTGAAATATTAAAGATCTTTTATGTGTGCGCCACCAGGATCAAATGCAAGAGATGAAGCAAAAGGACCACACGTATTTGAGGAATGCAGATTCAAATTCACACGTATGCAAAGTCTGTTTCGAATCACCAACTTCTGCCATGCTCCTTCCTTGCCGACATTTTTGCTGTAAGTCAACTTTCTGATTATGTGCTCAGGTTGTCCTCGCTCCCTTCGTAGGAGCTGTCTAATGTCGACTTACTTTGCAGTGTGTAAATCTTGTTCCCTTGCCTGTGCCGAGTGCCCAATCTGTCGAACTGAAATTGCAGATAGGATTTTTGTTTTTACTTGAGACGCCATTTCAAGTGCTTGAGTGATGGTGAAAGGTCGGTGGTTGTTTCATCATGAATTCCAATTTTATTTTTACAATATGCATAAATTCTGAAGTCCACTTGCAATAAGGTGCTCACTTTTCTCCTTCTCTGTGTAGGACTGTTCTCTTCGCTCTTGTGAAACTCGCTTTCTCATGACAATTCTTTAGATGGTTTAACTGTATGTAATGTCAAAGTGGTATACCTTTTTTTCCCACTTGTCCACCAAGTAACTGTAAATTAATAAAAACACAAGGGGACAAAGGAAACAAAGTCGAATTAGTAAATTTGAACTCAGGGAGTTGCTGCTGGCCACAGTTTTATCTCCTTTAACTTCAGCTGTAGTATATAGAACACAAGCTGCAACGACAATGTTGTCGTGTAAGTAAAAATTTTTGAGCGTGTACATCATTGGAGCTATAATCTTGTTCTCTTTTGACATTTCCTATTTGATATTCCACATGGTATGTCTTTGTGGTTTCTTGGTCATTCGAAAATCAAATCTATACGGGAATTGGTTTTCTGTTTTTGCAATAAACTTTGCCTGTCTTCAACGTGCAATAATCACAAGCATTATCTAGCTCACCAGTTAGTCTGGTTCATATCATCTTCCAGTGCAATGTGATATGTTGATTACTTTAGATATCAATAATCTTACGGAAATATTTAATTAGATTTGTGTGAACTGATTGGATGAGCTTTTAGTAAGGTCACACATTGTACTTCAGATTGTGTAGGATTTTTTTAGGAGTGAGGTTTGTAGACAAGTTATATCAAAGATTTTTAGCGCGTAACTAATACGAATATTGGAGTGAGGTTTGTAGACAAGTTATATCAAAGATTTTTAACGCGTAACTAATATGAATATTATTTTCTACCGAACACGGCCATTAATCAATTTTCCAGAAGTAGCCAGACATCCCATTACCATCATGAAGTTCTCACTGGAGCTTTTAGATCCTGTGTTCCACTAGTCTTTTCAATATGTTTAAAGAATTCTATGTAACATATAGAACCTCCAATGTTACATAATCTATAATTTTGAATATAAGATGAAATTGGTCCAAATTAGAGCAATCAAAACGAATAGTGAAAATTCATATTTCAATTAGTTTGGGATTGAGACATAGTTATGCTGGTTGTCATTGTGCCTTACCATATATTATAGATGATTGAACTGGCATTGTTTGCATAGAAAGTCTGTTTTTATCTAGAAGTAGAGCGCTGAATATGAAAGTGCATTCCGCAAGATTGTAATGATGCTGATGCTGGGTTAATTTCGTGAGGGTAGAGTGTACGCAGACCTTACCTCTACCTCAAAGGTGAGGTAGAGAGGTTGTTTCCGATAGACTTAATTTCATAAACTAAAAGAGAATCGAAATACAATGAAGATAATCTTTGCATCAATCTCCCATAAATAATTGATTTGGCTGTGAATACTTGAAACAAATAGGAATACCATATTCAATAATCAAAGCGGGAAATAGGCACAAGGCCATCCCACTAGCATTACAAAAAGATTGGCTCCCACAAAGCAAAAACAAAAGTACCCCCCAGATCTAGTAAAACCCATTCCCAGTCAGATTAACAGATTTTAACAAGTCAAGTGATTTGACTTGACAAAAAAAAGGAACAGTGGGGCTTTAACTTATAACTTCTTCTTTTTTTCAAAACTTATAACATGTGTTACATGTCCAAAAACCAAGAAATTGGTCAAAATTAGTAACCAAAAGAAAAAGTCAGACGGCAGCTTGTATAACTCTGTTTTTCTTATATCTCAAAAGATATTATGCCCTTTAGTATTACCAAGTTTGTCTTATAAGTTGCTTGACAGATATGGAGAGTTGATCTGAGGAACAGGTACTCCATTTGATGTTATAGGTTATCCCCACTTCTTGTAGTGGAAATAAACTAAATAGCTGATCAAAATTCTGCAATCAAACAGCATCATTTAGTTGCAACTTATGAACATAACATACAAGAAAAAACATGTTTTATATTTTCCTTATAGTACTTTGAGTTTTGTCGATCTATTGTATTATATACTCCCTCCGTGCCTAAATAAGTGGTTGTTTATCCTTTTCATTTTGTTACTAAATAAGTGGTTTCTTAGATAATCAAGAAGACGTTAATAATGTTTTTTCAATTTTACCTTTCTTTAAATGAGAAAGTTTTACAAAACCAAAAAACTACGTACTAAAGAGTTACATTCTTTTCAAAGTATTTATTAAGAGCAAGTTAGTAAAAGTACTCTTTGTATTCTAGGAATGAGTAATTTTTAAGGGGTATGTCCAAGCTAAAAAGACCACTTAAATAGAACGGAGGGAGTACATATTATTTCGGAAATTATATTTAAACACATACAACAAGAAAGCATTGCAAAGTGATGTCGAACCGTCATTATTGTCAGTGAATATAAGTTAAATCCTTAAAAAAAATTATATGTTAATTGGGCAAACAAAAAGAACCTTACCATAGGAGGAAGAACAAGGATATTCAAGAAAATCTTCAACATGCCAACCAGGAATAGTCTCAGTCAAATACTCTGATATACTACTAGTTGAAACAGAACCCTCTTGTGCACAATAATCAACTTGAAAATAATTAGGTGTTGATTCTGTAGTACTCGAAATCGAATTACTCTTCATCCCAGAATTACCACTACGTACTTTAAAATTATTAGTATCAGCATTACTTGCAGCAGATCTAGTTGGGGATAAACTCCAGTTAGAAGCAAGTACAGCAGAAGAGAGCTGAACTCCAGTTAGAAGAAACCTGTTGTGTTTCTGTGTATGTTCATTTGCTTTGTGTATAGGCAAGTCACATTCTTTGCAAAGTATTGCTCTGTCTTCTTTACAAAATAACAGTGCTCGTCTTTCCTGAAAATTAAAAGAAAATGTTACACCAATACAATAAGAATGAGTTTAATTTCAATATACAGTTTTGAAAATAACTAGGAGTAAAAGATAACATATTTTTGGTGTAAAGGGACTCAAAATGCACGAAATTAACTCAATATTATATCTACTTAGTGAACTATCACCAAGATCGACCATATTCAAAATTTATCAATAATCAAGAGATTCAAAAGTGTAATTATCGATTGTCAAAAATCTTACACCGCAATATATTTCTTAGATAGTTACCCAACTAATTGTTATTATCTTGAAATGTCATCTTTCTTTTTTATTTCAACAAATAAAATGACTTTCTAAGATAATAACTTTTAGTTGAGTGACCGTTAATATGAGAAATCAACTCGAAGTTTGTACAAGTGGAGAATATTAGTACCTGGCATATGTCACAAAGAGGAGAGTCTTTGAAAGAAGGATGAATTAGAGAGAAACGAAGGTGTTTGCTAGCAAGCTTATTGGCATGGTGCACTTGATAGTCACAGCTTTGGCAAAGTGTGGCTTCATCTGCTGAACAATAAACTGATGCCTCTTCTTTATCACAAACATCACATTGAATCTTCATTCTTTCTTTCTTTAATTTTTTCCTTCTTTTGTTTTGTACGGTTTCCCTAAACAGATATTCTCTATATATAGTATAGAATTAAACTTAGAATAGAAGGGAGTAAATTTGGGAAAGAGACAAAATATTATGGGCACATAGGAGTTGTGTTGTTGTAGGGGGGCTCACACCTAAAGTCACTGAGGGGTTTCAGAAAGTAGATTTAAATCTGTTTCAAATGACTGACTAAAGAGAAAGCTCTAGAAAGAAGACAATGGCTTTTTTTGTCCAAATAAATGTAAAGACAAATGATGGAAACAAGTTGGCTATTGAAGCCTCTATTTTTAAATCACTTAATAAAGCTTTTGCACTCAACACTCAATGGTTCAATTATATTCCAGCCGATATTTAAAACTTTAAACGATTTCCTTTCACGGAACTACCTAGAAATTTGACCGTTTCGGTAGGTAAATAAAGACAGCATGATGCATTAAGCTTCCATTATGTGTGGGATTTGGAAAGGGCCAGACGATAGAACCTTACCCTGCATCCTTCAAGAGGTTGTTTTCACGGCTGATCATATGACAGTAACTTTATCAGTTATGTAAGACTTTCTTTCCCAATAGGTAATATACATATGTTATACATTAATTGTACATATATTATGTATTTACGAATCAATCAATATGGGCAAAGCACGGAAACACCAACACCAACAACATACCAAGTATAAGTCCCACACAAGTAAAGTTTGAGGAGGAGGATGTGTACGCATCCTTACTCTTATATATACTGAAACACTGTTACATGAAAAGAACAAAAAGAATTGGAAAATGCCCTAAAAGATGAGAGCTAAATCTCACCAGAAATTTTAAAAATTACTTGGCTATTTTACCCTAGTACCCCTATTAATTGATAGTTACTATGACTAGTAAAAATAAAAATTCAATCAGAAAACAAGTGACAAGTAATTCTGAACGAAGAGAGTATTACATAAAAAAGACACAAATCTTTGGCAAGCAGTTTTTGTGATACGTGAAAATGGGGGCATTGATGCATGGGATAGAAGAAAGTTGTTTTTTTCCCATTTATTGCTATCGATACTATCTTAAGCTTTGACATTGGAAATTACTAACATGTAAAAGGTAAATTTATCTAACAAAGGAATATGACTTGTATACCCAAAATAAATATTTCTAAATATAAGTGAACAATAGATCTTTGTGGTCTAACTCTTTCTTATTCTTCATCGTATAGCAAAAACTTAATACATCGGGCGCTGCTCTTTATAAGTGTAGATAGTGGGACATGGAATATGTGTAAATGCTAAAGTATGTCAGTTTATGGGCAAGCAAAGCCAGTTGCTTTCACTTCAGTTTTTTCTTGCAAAATTAAAAGGGGTGGGTGGGTGTTTGCCTGGCTTTGACAGCTACTCTTTCAATTCATATCTTACTAGGGTTAAAAACCTAATAATGTCAACTGATAAATGGATAACATATATAGCTACTACTAATATAATATTTGCTATATATACCATAAATGACTTGGAAAATTGCTCCATGATAAGAATTATTGTAGCTAGCCTGACTCTCTTGTGACTTGTCAAATCTTTTGGTAGATCCCATTTTTGAATTCTTTCAAGTCTGAGTATTATTTTTAGGTTTCTCACCCCGAATCTGGTACCATTTTGGAGCCGGCACTTATTTAGATCTCGCAACATTAGTTCATTAAAGGAAAAAACGCTCCCTATTATAATTTTTTTCCATTGCCTATATCAAGAGTTACCAGGCGAGCATAGGCATGCCATTTTTTGAGACACTCTATAGATGCATGCAAGTATAAAACTCCCCAATGCCGGGATGAAGTAGGAGGGAGATAGATTTTTGGGCCAGAAATTGTATAGGAGACCTCTTGCTTCGGTCCGATTAGCATTCAAGGTTCAAACCTGAGACCCTTAATAAAAGATGGAGGGATCATACTCTTTGGTGATAATTTTTACAAATTAAAAGCTTGAAAAATGACCAATTTTGACTGATTGGTTACATTGGACAAGTTGACAATGTTTGAGGTAAAAGTTCAACAAATAAGTAGAGTACTATTTGAAGTTGGAAGTTTGAAGTTTGAAAAGGTAAAAGAGAAGGGTGGCATTTGTTGAAAGCTTTTTTGTCGTTGGAGGCACATCCTTTTAATTTCAAGATTCAAACATCAAAGGGAGAAAAGAACAATTGTACCAATAATACGACTAAATAAAGCTTTTCAAATTTAATGACCCACTTTAACTTTGGCCAATGAAAATTCGTTGGTTACATAGTCAAATGCCCTACCACTATAAATTATTAAGTTCACACTTGAAGCTTTTCTAAAACGGCAACTGTTTACTTTTTTCTTAATGAGCTTTCTACCACGTATATTAATCGGCTCAATAGGTTTCAAACACTAATTAATTACTCCTTTCATTCCTAAATATGTAATTATTTATTTTTTTTATTTTATTTTTAAAAAAAATTACTTATTTAAGAACGAAAAGAATAACAGTCATGCATCATAATGTGTAATAGGCATTTTTATCATGATTTAGATGTGCAATTTTATGCCCTATCTCTTGGTTAAATATTTCACCAAGATGGTATCATGTTATCAAATGATTAATGGACTAAAACCACCGCCGGAACATAATTTTAGCATAGTGTTATATATATCGTTTTTTTATTCCGTTTCTTTTAGCTAATAATACGAGACTTTGTTCACATGTTCAAATATTTTTCTTTCGAATAAAGCTTCACACGACCCATCATCATGATTTTAGTTTATCTAGAGACTCACGGTCTGCCATCCACATCATTTGATATTTATGGCCACCAAAATTTATAGATTTCTTTTTATGTGTATGCGCCTCCAAGCTATGATAAAAGTAGTATACCGGCTTGTAGACAAACCAAAACAGTAAGTTTGGCCCCATGCTACCACACTCGAGCCAATTTCATACTCTTCTTGTCAAATCATTAACTCTAATATACTAGTTGTGGACTAAAACGACTCGAAGATACCATTAGTAAGTATCTCTGCATCTTATGTAGCTTTATTTTCTTTGTATTTACTAATGTGAGACTTGATTTACCCACCTAACAATATCAATGTTCAAATTATGTACGTTCATGATGTTATAAGCCCTCATTATTGCTTGTTGCAAATTGTTGGCTTATTAAATCCTTCATATAGCTGTTAATTTTGGCTTATTAAATTATCTTCGCAATGGAGTGGGTGGAGAGGTTGGAGAAAGAATAATTCATTATTCTCATAAAAGTATGTGTTTTTAATTATTAAAAATAGGAAAAAGTACTTGGTGGGGAAGTAATAAGCACTAAATGACAAACTACACTTTTTCAGGATTGGGATATGGATGAGATCTTTAGAACATCTTAGAAGAGAAACTTAGAATATTTAAGAAATTGTAGATATACAACTTGTTGAAACTCATTGATTGGATGAGAACTAAGAAGATAAGGAACAAAAGTATCATAAAATATAATTAATTTAATGCTTTTAAAGTTCCAACCTCTAATGGTTTCTCACATGGAACTGGATTTTGAGGATCAAAAGTGATGCCTATGGGCCATATGCAATGTACTAGAAAGTTGAAACCATATGTTTCTTTTAGTTTCTTTTACTTTTTTTTCCTTCTTATTTTCTGAAATAAAAAAAAATTGCAGGTAGAGGAAAATATAGACCACTCATTATGATGAAAGGAAAAATATTGAGCTTTTTGATAGAAGCACTTAAAAATACTTGGTCCTATTTGTTTTCACTTAATAAAAGTTTAAATATGAATCATTCAAATCTCATTTTGCCAAGTATAATTTTTTTTTTCTTTCACAGTAACTTATTACGAATCCAATTTTGTTCTTCGTCAAGAGAACAAGCTTCATAGTATGCTTCAAGGCGTGTGTTCATTTCTGTAAGTTGAATTTCAATTTGAACTGCATTAGGAGTGTTTGATGCGTCCAAAAACAAAGAATGATTGTGATTGAACCTCATCTAATTCGTGCCTGAGCTCCTTATTTCTGCAATTTCGAGTCAAATTTCTAAAGTAAACTAAGAATCTCTTGACTTTCTTCGAACAATTATACTGATGAAAAAATTCCTTGATCTTCTCAGTTATTGTGCTCTGATACCATGATAAGTTTCATGCAAGGAACTTCCACCAACATATTGCATATAAATGCTTTTTGAATAGTATGTGTCTCTCGACACCTCATCTTCACCTCACCCCTCATTCCCACCACCTCACACCCTACTCCCCACCCACGCCACTCCACCTCCATGTCTTGATTGTATACAAATATTTTAGGATATTATTTTTTGTTTACGTACCAAATACATAAATTAAGTAAGAGCGCACTTATTTTCTTAAAACTTACTTATTTGTCTAAAAAGTATTTTTCAAAACATTTCCTTTCTTTCGTACCTAAAACACCCTAGGAGTATGTCAAGTGTGAATGTGTGATCCTATTTTATCCCACCAGCTTTGTTCTTGCTTGTATCGTCTTAGTTTGGCAAAGGCACGATCCTAATCTGCAAACCTCATCAAAGGGAAAGGCACGATCCTAATGTTGGGCTCAAGAACTCTGAAAGCCCACGACTCATAAAGTCGGTTAGTATAAGGCTAACCTTGGACTTAAAGCCCAATATGATCTTATGGGCTTAATGAATCAAGAACCCAAAAGCCCATTATGGGTCTCGGATAATTATCCAGCCCAGCCCAATATAGTTGGTGTGGGCCCGGGTATAGAGAGATGAGAACCGTAACGTTTGGCTATGTGTCTCCCTCTCAGCCTCTCTCCCGCCATTCCTTAAAACACCATAAGAAAAACAGACACAAAATCAAAGCTCGAAAATGGCTACTATTTTGTCAACAACACTTGCTATTCGATTATTTCCTTCAAATTCACACCGTTATTCGGTACTTTCTTTACATTTTCAAGTTACAATCTTTTATCTTTTTTAATTGCTTCATCACTCTTTGTTTTTTTTTCTTCAAATGCAGTGTTACTTGCATAGAACAATGAGAATTGAGCAAGCAGGGAGTCACATTCAGACAACTTATCCAAAAAAATTCATGGGGTTATTGCAATTCAGCAAGAGGTTTGGAAAAATCTCTTTTATTCAAAATCGCTTAAGAACTTATAAAATGAGACAAAGGGGTTTATTGTATTTCTGGATTCTGAACAAGAAATGAAGAATGAAACATTATGCCACGTAGCCCAATATACAATATTATACAATATTACGATAGAGGTAGTCGAGTGCGTTGCTTACCCATTCCCGGAGTATTAGTATTAATCTTGTATCTTCGTATTCTTAAATTTCTATTTCTATTGGATTTTTTTCTAGCCTTGATTATTTTATTTTCTTGTTGTTCTTCCTGCTTGTTGCTGCTGTCATCTTTTTCATCTGTTTTGAGCCGAGGGGCTATCGAAGACAACATCTCTTCCTTTTAAGGAAGATGTAAGGTCTGCGTATACACTACTTTCACAGCCCCCACTTGTGAGATTACACCGGATATGTTGTTGTTGTTATATTATACAACATTATACCTGGGGAAAAGCATTATACATAATGTATCAACCTTGTATAAAAGTGTATAGTAGTATATAAAAGATGCTTATACACAAAGATGGCCTAAGCCGAGTATAATTTTATATAATAGTTTACATTGGGCTACGTGGTGTAAATATTTTCTCCCAGCTGACATAGCTAAGTTTCCCTAAAAAGATCCTCTACTAGTAAAGACAATTTAGTGATGTGCAACTACTTTTCGGTTTTGTATAAGATGACCTACTGATCATCAAGTTAATTGTTTGGGTATATTAAACAGGAGAAATTTCATATGTGCAGTCAGTAAAGATGCTGAGGAATCTTTCAAAAAGACTGTGGAGGTGGATAGGCTTATAGATACACTGAGGGAGGCAAGTGATAAGGAAGTAAGTAGATTTGCTCACAATTTTTTTTCAAGACTTTGTCCTACAAACATATTTATATGGTGGTGTCTAGGCCAACTTACACGCACCTCAGCTAGTCCACTACTTACGTGCTACCTCCTATTAGTACATGGAACGTGTAACTCTCTATTCGCCAAGGCTTAGTTAAATAAGAAGAAATCACCTAATGTATTTTGCCTTGATATTTGAAATGTGGTTTCCCCACGGTCCATTCATGCTTTCTCTGGATCGTAGATTGTACTCATCTTTATCGTAATGCATCACATTTTGGAGATCAAACATGATTTGCGTCCATCTGTTTATACTTATATTCTCAATTATATAGGTGTTCAAGGACATCAGATGCTTACCTTTAACTACAAATTCTTTCCATATGGGGGAAGACCTTTATTGGGCTATGAGCCACTTGTTTTTCTCAATCTTTGTAAAAGGAAAGCTGGTTGATAATTGAAGCGTTCTATTGTTTCCACTTCCTAAAATGACCTCTGATAATTGAAGTGTTCTATTGCTTTCACTTCCTAAAATGATCTCCTTGTGAAACCTGACTAAGTCAAATTAGCTTAGTGACTTTCAGATTTGGTATGAATTGGCATAAATGCTGTGTACCATTAATTCACTTTAGAGTAATAACTAATAAGACCAGAAGTAGAAAAGTAATTCTACCATCAGATGTATACTTGCAAAATATCACTGCAGTAAGACCAATAATTACTCGATGACAATGAGAATAATTGCTTTGTGCTAGTTCTTATATGACGTGCCTCTGATTTGCATTCACTTAAGCATTCCGAGGGACCACTGGTGATTAGTTGGCAAGATCGCTAATAGGGAAAAAAACTATTATGTGCCTGCAGTAGCTTCTAGTTTGCACTTCTCTTGATATACCTGCGCATGCTATATCTTGTCAGTTCAGAAAGCACATGGCAATGTTATAGTCAATCATGATGCTGCCGGTGTGGTTGCCAGTTCTCTTATATCAATTAGTTTGCCTCCGTCTCTAAGTTGGGGAATGCAGGTCAAGCCGTCCCTTTCCAATATAGTGTGCCTAGTTAGGATCGACCTGTGCAGTGTCTGTGCCTGTGTTGTTTAATTTGGTGGATTGTAGGCTTGATTGTGCTGATAAGCTCTTTATTTTTGTGAATCTGAACATGCAATGATATCCTTAAAGAGAAATGAGATAAATAGCTATACTAGTCATCAAATTGGGACCATTTCTCTGTCTGAACTTTGATCTACATTGATGAAAATGAACTGTTATCTTTGTATTATGGTTGCAGCTGGCACAGCTAGTTGTGGAGAACCTTCTCGCTTTCAACGAGAGATTTTGGATAAGACTTGCAGCTAGAGCAGACACCTGCAAATCCGACGATGACAAAGCATGGTTCCATTTCTTATTATTTTCAGCTGGTTTATGCTTCATAACTTCTTTCAACTTGCAGAATAAGCTTTGTTGACTTTCTTTTACAGAAAGACTATGAAGAGCTGGCAGTGACAGTAATGAGCATCGTAGATCGTCTTGTTCACAAGACAAATGTATATATTCTATTTCCCTTCTGAATTACACATTGGTGCCTATCTGATAACAAATAACTTCTCTTAGCATCAGATTAAGGTCTAGACATGTTAGTGGGGAGATGGAGATGAACAATGACGAGAAATTGTCAAGGATTTTCCTATTGTCCTATTAGTGTGAAGTCCCATGCAAAAAACGACACCATGGTTGAGATCCCTTTAGTGTCATTAGACATACCTTGTATTTGCAACACGATCAATGAAAATAACGAATAGCAAAGCTAAGAAAAGAAATTTCTTGGGTATTTCCACATGATAATATTTGAGTATAGGATGAGTAATTTGTCTTCTTCAATCTTCCTCACATCTCCACACAGATAGCATGTCTCTCCTGTTTCTTCTCTTTCTATTCTCAACCCTCTTTTACCCTGCCACATAATAGAAAGTTCGTTTGGTGCTTAGACCACAATAGTAATACTTTTTTATGCTATATATTTCATATGAGCAACAGAAAGTTTCTAATGGCATTTCCTTTCTCCCTGCAGGAAAAGATAGAAGCATCTACTGACGTGCTCAAAGCAATCTTTAAACCTGTGGTTGATGAAGTGGAGGAAATTTCTTGGCCTCTTAGGGATCGTGAGGCTCTCAGTCTTATGGAGAAAGTATGTCTTGTCATCCTGTCTTATTTGAGCTAGTTTTCACAGTGAGCTCTTTTGAAATGCCATGCCAGAGTGAGACTTGAAGTGAACATCTCTTCTCCTAAGTCAAAAGTAAGGGGGTGCAAGGAGGAGGTTAAGTAATAGAACTATGCTGGAGTTCTTATTTGTGGGGAGAAAACACTATGCTAGAGTTCTGTTGAGTGTTCATATAGTCTATTGTACATAGGATTTCTTTCCTTTTTTATGATTCTTTTATGGTTTATGGCTATTTGTTGTTAGTGTTTTTACTTTGTTTAACATTCAGGAAATAAATCAAAGGGAGCAAGAAGGCCAACTTGATGAAGGGTTCCTCGCGGAAGTCAATGCACAGCTGCGGCAAGTGAGTCTGTTTGAGTTAATTTTAATGCCTACTTCTCTTTTTTGGCTTAAGT
Organism: Jaltomata sinuosa; assembly: GCA_003996215.1. NCBI lineage: Eukaryota > Viridiplantae > Streptophyta > Magnoliopsida > Solanales > Solanaceae > Jaltomata > Jaltomata sinuosa. Next base: position 403,508 of record QJPP01007255.1, read on the forward strand.
TTACTCTAGATCTTTGTGTGCTGGCATTATCATTTATTTTAATGTTTGTTTTCTTTCTCTCTTATGGGAGACGGATTACCATTGACACGGAGAAACTTCCGCTGAAATTGAAGATTCTAACTTGGACCCCAGAATTCACTCTTTTACCTTTCATGTATGCAAGAGAGCAATCTGTTGGGGCAGCTAGAAACACATGCCTGATAAACAAAATGACTTTAATAATAATGGACAAATAGAATGTATAAATGGAAAATATGTCTTTTGGTTATAAGAATTTCTGTGGAATTAAGAAGATTGTAACTAGTTATCTGGATGTAATGTTTCCTAACTAGCATACTCCTCCCTGCTGGTTTGCAGTTATGAGTTCTTTTTTTAAACTGAAACAAAGGGTAGTTTTGAAAATAGAAATGGTCTCCCTACCCCGCCATGGCCTCCTCCTAATACTTCTTCATTCGTCAGACTCACTTCCTCAAATTTTATTCTGGTTCCCTGATGACTTCCTTATTAATAAATTCACCCCCTCATTAGTATTGGAACCTGTTCTTCTCCCTATTCAGTTTAGGCATTATCTTGATGCATCAATATGTTCCTTTCTGGAAAATGATGTTAAGCTTGATTTAGCAACATCAATGTTTTTATGTCACAAGCAGAACCCATATATGAGGAATGATTACTATGTGCACCTTTTTTCAGAGAGCATGGATAGTAGTACTTAGCTTTTCACTGTGTAGGCTAAAAAAGATGGGGACAAGCCAGGACTTGAAGCTATGTTACAAAAGGTTCTGCAATTGTATGCTTCCAGAGTGCTGTCAAAGCGGAGTTATGCAAAAAAAGGTCTCTTTATTGCTTAACTCCATTTCACTTATCTGTCAAGTGATGAACAAGTTTTGTTTAACTTATAGACCATTTGAATAAATCCTTTGTAACTGGGAAGCAGTCTATGCATTGGTTTGCTGGCATGTTCAATCTGAAAACAAGAATTTGTAGTTACGAATTCCTGCTTTGCTTTTGGTGCAGGAAATGAAGTGCTGAAAGCTGAACAGTTTCTTGAGACCATTATCAAAGGTATCTCTCAGTTGCGAGCTTATTATAAACCGGCATCAGGGGATTCATACTTGTCGAATTGTGAGACCACCTCATCTATAAGTTTAAGTTGTTAAAGATGACACCACTTGTATTTGTTTAATCATGTCTTCAACATACCTCCATACATGCAAGCCTAATACTTTCATGGGTTGCCTTCCCAGTTTGCTGTCAAAGGTGTATTTCAGACACTGACAAAACCTCATAGATAACACGGAGCAAGAGAAAGAAAAAACTGAGATATGAGGCATAATAAGCAAACTATTTGAGTGAGACGGAAATGGATCATCTGCTCAGCAGCCATACTCTAAGGTGGAGGGTTTTTGAGTCTTCGTTAATGGAGGTCAGGTGGTGTCATAGGTTTGAGTTCGTACACCATATCAAGGTCATCATTTTACAGTAATTAACATCATGTGACAAGCCAATGGTTAGGGGTGGGGACTTATCCTCAGAGGGTACTGCTCTAACTCTTTACACGAAGGTAACCAGTAGTTTCAGATACCACAAAGGTAAAATGCATATTTTTATGGGAAAATGATGGGGCAATTAGACTCTCTAGAGGCAATGAGTTTTGGACATACATGAGTGTGAGAAGCTTTTACTCACTCTCTACGGTCTGCTTACCAGCAAAGCAATCAAAAGTGACCTTCACCTCCTTATGACTTTACAATTGCTTCAAATGTTGATTGTGACTCTCATGAAATTCACTTACCCTTGACACAGCACCAGAGGAAGAATGGAACAAGCTCTTGCTAGATGGCATGTCTGTTGGAAAAGGTGATATTTCGCCCGAGGAATTGTTTGCTGTTATTAAGAAGAGAATGGAACGGACTTTGATACGTACGGTAAGGGTTAAATAGTTGATTTTTGCTTTGTGGTATTTATTGAACGATTGTACATGGTTTACTCTCTCTGTTTCTCTCTCAGGAGGGCGGCTCGTACCAGCAGCGAGTTCTGATTGAGTACCTGAAAGGTATCGAGTCAAGAGCAGGAGAGATTGTCAGAGTACTCCAAGGTTGAGACATGGTAGTAAACTAGTAATTGCACCTGGAGGTACCATAAGTCCACATTCTTTATATGAAAAGCATGATGATGCAGACATATTTTATCATTTCTTTACCATGCATTACCATTTATAAAGCAATCTGAGAACCACAATCCACGTCCTTGAGCTGTGAGGTATCATGTTTAACGTCTTCCATTTTTGTCCGTTCATAGGTATCATCTTTTTTTTCCTCCTATCATGTCTTGTTTTGGTCACTTGTACATTCTTTAACCTGTAAATCCGGAATGACATTTTTTACTGAGTGCAATACCGCAATGTGGCCCTGCAGTTTTGGCAATTCTTTAATTGGATTTGCATGAACTGCATTAATCCGTTGTAAACTGGTGGAGCCGTACTCCATGGCCTCTGTTAATGAAATATATCAATTGGTTTTGCTTTCATAGTTAACGACTGAGCTGGTGACCTCACTGCAGCAAACTGCATGCTTGGAACTGTTTGATTTAGTTACCAGTAGATCATTCATATATGAAGCTACTTTCTATATATTGTTTTGATGACTGCAAATGTATTTTCCTAAGGCTAACAGCTCCACAGTTGTAAGAGTTAACTACTTTATTCCACATTGTTTTTGCTTGGTCTATCTGTTACTGTCTCTACTACCTTTTGTTTTGTTTATTACCGTGGTGTCCGGGACCGGGTCAGCTTGCACTGGTACCTGCTATCTCCCACTAGCACATGTACCGGAAAGAGCTTTTATTCTGTCAGTGTAAATGATAAACGGGATTAAACTTACATATGAACTTTTATTCTATCATTAGCTATAGATGTTTTTTGGGTGACATGATGGTGTGAAAATGCTTACACATACTATCAGTGTATATAAGTTCAATCTAAAGCAAATAACAGAGTGTGTTGATATCAACTAATTGAATGAGAATTCATAAACACCTCATCACTATCCTCTCACGGATCACAGAGATGGATTCAAAATTTCAACTTTATCGATTTGTAAATCCTGTTCGGATCGATATCTTTGAACCCTTATAACAAGATATATTGGAATTCAAAGTTCTCATTCATACTCTACTCTTGAGGCAGATTTTACATGTGCATTTCCTCAAAGATTTGCAAATATTACCAATTAATAATATGGATACTACATTATTGATAATTAATATGTAAAAAAATTCCATTGTGACATCGAATGGACTTTAAATTCGAATCCTTGCTATTAAATTTACACGGTTAATCAAATCATAGTTTTAACTCTTATCAAAATAAATAAATGCAAACATTATATTTTAGACCTATAATTTAGTGTTTTCTCATAAGCCAAGATCGTCCATGACAAGTGAAACTAGTTATATAAAAACTATATAGATATCAAATGTAAAATTACATTAAGAATATAAAATATATTTACATTATATAAATTTTAAGCCCTAATTTTTTCTTCTTTCATCTTTCACTAAGGGTAAGGGTCGTTTGGTATATAGTCTGAAATAAAAATTTTGTACTACCTTATTCATTTTGATTACTAATTTTTGAATAAGTTATACTAGGATTAGTAATTAATACTGGGATAAGTTATCCCTTTTAGTTTTAGAAGATACAAATAATAGTATCGAGATTAATTATCACAGGATAAAATGATAAAAATGACAAAATTACTCTTGACATCCCTCAAGCTCTTTTTTTTTATTAAATAAGGTGAAAAATATTTTTATAAACAAATAACTTTTTATTAGAAATCATACGATGCATGTTATTTTAAGTACAATAAATTAAACAGTCAATAAAAAAATACTATCACGATAATTAGTTTAAATATAACTAATCACAACACAATTAATTCCAACATACCTTGTTTTCAAACCAAACAACCCTTAAAGTATGTCATTCTCATATTATAAAGACAAATTATTTGAAAGGATAAAACAAACAATCTGTAACCACATGTTAACTACATTATAATATAGTAATAAAAATCATTTACACCATTTAAGTTTAATCCTTCTTTTTTTCTATTTTTCCCTTCTCCACATTTCTTGGGTCAAACTTATCCAACTCTCTAGAAGAAAAATTGTTTGGTTTATGTTGATTCACGTTCCGAGTTAAACGGCGTCGTTCGAGATATTCCATCCTATCATTTCGGTTTATTCTATTAAACGACAGCATTTCATGTATTCCTAGCAAACGACACGTAACTGAACCAATAGAAATGCAGCAAATAAACACGTGGACATATTAAAACTGCTACGTCACCTAAACTGCTCCTCCTTACTACTTGTACACAATCTTTTTCTTCAATGTTCACAAAGAAAAAAAACTCCTCCACAAGTAATCTCCAAACCCTCAGCGATTTTCAAGAAAAAAAATCAAAGCCAATATGTTTAGAATCCTTGGAAAAGATCTCAGAATTTCAAAATCAACAACAATGGTCACCAGATCTGAGGCAGAAATCGAAGCCCACGATGTGTTCGATGATTTGTCTTCATGGGAATTCGTTAACCCTTCCGATGATGAACAAGAAGACAGCTACTCTTTCAGTGATCACACTGATGATGATGATGATGAAAATGATGAATTGATGTCAAAAGAAGATGACCCATGTGAAATCGGGTCTCCATCTTCTGATATCTCCATGGAATCGGCTACCCCAGTTCAAACAATTGGTACAATTGGTGCATTGGTTGTTAGCCATGTTGAGTTTGATCATCATGGTAGTTCTTTTCATGATGATGATGATCAGGAGGAGGAGGAGGAGGAGGAAGAGGAAGACGAAGATTACGACGATGATTTGGATGATGAGTTGGTGCCAAATTGGTTGAGTGATAAATTTGGGAGACAAAGGATAAGGAAATTGGGGAAAAGGGCTTGTTCCAAGATGAACAAATCCAAAAAGGGGCCTTATATTTTCAATAGGCCAGGATGTGTTCGTGGCAAACATGGATTTGGTATGCAGCACAGTTATGTCTAAAGTAAATATAATTGCAGGTTCATCATGGCAAGTTTTAGGTTAATTTATTAACTGGAATCATTGTTGATTTGATCTGAATATAAATCTTGATGTACTTAGGGCTGGTGGAAATTAGGTTGTTATCTACTTTGGAACTCTTTAGTTTGATCTTTTAAGCCTAGGTTGTCTACTTGGATTTGGATGTAAATATCTGAATTTATTTATCTAATGCAATTTGAATTTCAAGATCCAATCTTTTATCATTGCTTTTATTTGTCCAATGTCATATTTGACATCAAAAAAGAAAGAAAGCTAAAAAGATCAGTTCTTGGTGGAAATGATAATCCATTTGGAATTGGTTCCCTTACAAAATACTCCCCTGTTGTTCAATTGAATTATGAATTTACTTGGGACTCTTTTCTTTATGGTGACAATATGCTTCTCCGTTTTTCATATTTGCCAAGTTGTTTCATTTATACTGATTTCTGTATTTATAGTTGTCAACTTGTCTCAACTATAATGAACTCTCTTTTGTTCATCATAATTTACACAGCACCCTAAAACGAAAACAACATGGCCAGTGTAATTCCACAAGCGGGGTCTCTCGGAGGGGAAGGTATCTCATGTAATCCCATGTTCTGGGGAGGGTGGTGCCTACGCAGCCTTATCCCTACCTTTGTTGGGGAGGGTGGTGTCTACGCAGCCTTATCCCTACCTTTGTGAAGGTACCCAGTGTAATCCTATGTTCTGGGGAGGGTGGTATGCACCTCTATCTTTGTGAAGGTACAGAGGTTGTTTCGACACCCTCCCCTATCTTTGTGAAGGTAGAGAGGTTGTTTTCGTCTCGATACCCAAGTAAAACGCATATAAAAAACAACACACTGAGAGCTATGAGAATTTTTTTTCTTGTGAAAACTAGTGAGTTACTATGTTTGATGTGGAAGTGTTGGATGTTAAATAATTTGTGTGGTGATCCACATGTATTTATGCTACTTTATGATCTTGATTTCTCCAACAGCTAAAGATGGGAAGGTCAATTCGTTCTCAGTGTTTTTCAAACTGATACCAGCTGGATTTGCTTGTCATTGTTATCTTGCTTCTAAGGAGGGTTTTAATTTCTTTTTCCTCCATTCTGTCGATGTAGAAAGTTAAAGTTAACTCTCCATGTTCCAAATGTATTACAAAAGGGAATATTTTTATTCATTTGCCTATGACTACGAGTAGGAAAAAAGCTAAGGTCTTTTGATGGCAAATACTTCCGGTGTTTACACCAATTTAACCTTACAAAAAGGATACACGGTGCTGCAACCCCGTATGCACGTAGGGTCCAAAAAAAGGGTAAGATCAATGGCTGATTTCACGACTTGAACCCGTGACCAGGTTCAAAGGCTTCTCTTTCAATTTAATCTTAGCACTTATAAGTTAAAGTGAGAATACACATCACTTAGCCATCATCAACTAAAAAGTTACGTAGTTTCTTTTTGTGGCAGAGAAATGGATGGTAATGGAACATATTAGGAGTGCCCGAATGATAATGTTGTCACTATCTGAAAAGCTCGAGTAATCATGAGTGATAATGTTGACATGATGTGAAGTTAAGGAATCATTTGGCACCTAATTTCACACAAAAATTCAGACAAATACCACACACTACCTTTTGTATTGTATTTTATAAGTTGGTGATGGTTGAAAGGCTGCACTATAAGGAATAAAGAATTTTGGTTTAGGTTGAAGTAAGCTCTAGAATTGTTATTGGACAATGATTTAAAAAAAAGGTATTTGGCATCTTTCCTCAGGTTATTGATTTGACTTTTGATAAGGAAAGGTGATTGATCTTGGTTAAAGTATCAAGTAGAAAAACTTGTAAAGTACTAACTGATAGAACAACTTGTTAGCCTAAATTTTTCTAGCAATTCTCTCTCTTATTATATCAAGGGAATTCAAATCTTTAAATATGTATCATAAACTTTTGAACGAAGGGAATTCAATTGATCTAACGGTCCATCCTCCGTAGGCTCAAAGGAATAGCAACAGGGTGTGAGGAACTGAGAAAACTTTGAAATGCATATTTGACCATTATGTATGTCACTATCCATTAATCAATTAATTGATTATGTTTCAACATCAAATTAGTTGGGGTAAATTAATATATCTATATTTTATTTTGCATCTATATGATTCTTCTGAAGTCTTCTTCTAATATGATCCTTGAATTAGTTGTTGACATGTATCGTCATTCATCAATAGATTGTGGATGTAGCAGTTTTGTGGGATGGCCCTGTTTATCAGCCCAATCTGATTGGGCTTACTGACAAGTAAAGTGGGCTGACTTCGTTGATATGGCAAAACCCAATGAAAGAAGGCAAAATTTAATAAATAGCTATAGTTTGCTAAATTATTCAGGACCCATAGCTTAAGTTTCTTAATTACAAAGCGTAGCTAATTTCAAGTTCTAAAATCAGCCCTCGATTTGTATATAAACACTTATAATACGTATATGCCATAAAAATAGATTCCTAAAAATCAGTTAGAAAATCTTTTTAAAATGAAAATCTCCATAAATCATGCATCTTTTACTCTCATTAATATTCTCTCTTCATAATTGACTGATACAGTTGAAAAATCTCATATACAAATAACCATTCATATACTTTGCAATTTCATATACTCATGTATTCACCATCTAATGTATATATGTATTCGAGATTCAAGTTAACTAAGCATATACATTTCAAATGTATATACTGATATGTATAAATCTCATATACATTTTAATCTCAAAAGTTTGAATCTCAAAGTATAAGTCTCATATACATTTGAACCTCAAAAGTATGAATCTCATATACAAATGTATAACAAAAAATAAAGCATTCTAATTGCACAAATTTTAATTGTATATATCAAATTGAGATTCATGTTAACTAAGCATATACGTTTCAAATGTATATAGTGATAAGCATAATCTCATATACAAAACTCAACTGAGATTCAATTATACAAAACTCAAACCCAGATTCAATTATACTTTTTTTGTATATACGTTTTAAAATTTTCTTATTTTATTTTGTATTTGTATATACGTGTGTCATATACAGTTATATGTGAATGATGATTTGAGCTATTATTGGCAAGTTTGAAGAGAGAATATATGGTAAATAAAGATGCCCATGATTTATGTTGTTTTCCATTTTTAGGTAATATACGTTTCCTTCCCCCCAAAATGTATAAGTTGCCCAAAATAATAGCTACTTGTTCTAAACTATACCTATAAAATGTAATTATGTGAAAGTTAACCCATGTCCCGTAATTAAGCCCTTCAATATTCTATGTCACGTAATTTTTTCATGAAAGAATTGGAAGATTTTCAATGGGAAACTTACCAATATGTACGGTTCGGCCAAATTTATTTAAAAGATAACCGAAATATACAAAATCTATACACTGATTATGTATATTATATGCATAATATGTATATTTTCCCAATTCTCCAACATTAAAAGTCACATCTTCTTTTCATGGGGTGGTTTTGAAGAAGAGAAAAAATAATAAGGTCAATCACAAAAAGATATCCTCGGAGACGGACAACACGTACTGATTTGGTGATACCATATATTGTAACTATTCAGTTGGACTTACATACATTTGATGATTTGAAAAAGATTTTAAGAAAGCAAATAAATTTGAAACAGTGAACTGACCTTGTGTGCACATCCTATAGTACTGTAGTGGCCATGTTTGCAAGAGTGTGACTGTGAGTGTGGATGTTGAAATTTTGAAGAATTAACCTAAATAGCTATTCAAAAAATAGTCCGTGGATATATAATATGTGTATGAATATGTATAATTAATGTATAATCCATGTATATCGGCTAAAAAAAGTAAGCAGTAAATCTGTTCAGCTATTTGTGTGAAGATCCCAAAATTTTGGTAAGTTGAACTAGGATCCTTTTTTTCTTTAACTATTTGATATTCGTAATTCACTAAGCCTGATAAATTCGAATAAATTTGCATTGGATTAACCACTAAGAGGGTAAAACACTTCTTACTAAAAGGTTCTTTGTTTACCCGAGCTCATGAAACCCAAGTTATTTTTCACTAGTAAATTTCGAAATATAAAAAAATAGCACACGAAGAAATCGGGGGATTCAACTTCTACTATAAATACATATAAAAATAATTTTAACCTTATATATTTTTCGATAAAAAGGAGTTTGGATGAGTCCCCTTGAGCTTCCCTATCTTTGTCCTTGGTGGAGGGATCGGATTCAAATTATCCTACCATATATCTCAATGATATTTTTTTCTTAAAAAAAAATGGGGGTAGGGAAAGGATAAATAAGGGAAGAGATTACAAGTTGAGAAATCAAACTTTCATCGATAAGGTGAAAGTTCAGATGGTCAACCAATCGAGCTATTAAGATTCCCCTATCCGGTGATCGTAATCGAACTTGGATTTCGAGTTAAAAATATATCTATTCCACTCCTGTGATACATTCATAAGTTTGATACCCACTATGTAACTATGTCCTTTGACATGAAAATATTCAACCTACTCTCTTTATTTAGTGTATATATTCCTACGAATTATATCAGCTAAAACGTCTAAAAGAATTGAAACCTTACCATTTTGGTTTATTAGTGGAGAATCCAATAGAACCAAATAAGAAAAAGCCAAAAGAAGAGGAATGGAGAATCAAATGGAGAAAAATGCCAACTAAAAACTCTCATTAATTAAACAAGTTTCTCACAAAGCGACGCACCGCATGCAGTAGTAAAGCGATTTGACATTTAATTTTGTAACAGGGCCAACATGTTTCTGATGGAAAAAGTTTTAAGCCACTCACTTCTTTTCCTTGCTTCCTTAATTAGTTTACACATTAATTCTCTATTATTTGTATTTGAGAGTGACTTGATAATCATTTGTGTACTGTGTGAGGTTGACTTTATGAGTTGCATTTAAGGATGTGGATTAAAAAGTATTGTGTTCTTTTTTATTTGTTTAAGTTTGATGGATAAATTATTACTAGTATCTACTTTAATGGGAGGCAACAAGTATACGATAAATTAGTCGAGGTCTACGTAAGTTGAATTTGATGTCATTATAGAATTTTTTTTTTAAAAAAAACCATAGTTTATTAGTTTGTATGGTTACATCCCTAGTATTTTCGGTGTCCGTTTCATGCATGTAAAGCCTTGGCATCGCCTAATTTGGCAAAGTTTGAGGGGCCAAATTAATGTAAGCAGGGGGGGGGGGGGGGCAAAAGGGGATAAGTGCACAACTAGCCGATTTTGGGATAATTAAACATACGATTCACCATTCAAATTTAGCTTAAATGAGTTAAATTTTGAAACATAAGTTTCATATATCATAAAAGACAATGCTCAAATTCTCAAAATATCAACAAATTTAAACAAACATATTTTTTTTTAAATAATGATAATGTTTTCAAGCTTTTTCAATAGTATCCACTCATTTAAACTCATTTTTCATATTCCAAATTCAAGACTCATTTCTTCGAAGCTTTATATTTAAATTGCTATAGATTCAAATTTCGAAAAACATTATTGTACAATAACTAAGAAGAAAAAAGAGGAGGCGGGAGAACGTGCTCTGTCTGATGATTGCCAAAACTGGGTGAATATTAAAGATTTTTTTAAAAATTAGATACAAGTTAAAAACAATGTTCAAATAAGGCACGGCGTGAACTTTACGATCAAAAGTGCCAGAGTTTGAGGGACCAAGATTAATGAAAATTCTCAAGCACAGGGGTGCGTAGACGCACCGGTGAGAAAGTACGAGAGGTTGAATATAGGAGGTACGAGGAGAATTAGAAGTAAGCCAAAGAAGTATTGGGGAGATGTGATTAGACAAGATATGATGCAATTTCAGATTGCCGCGGACATGACCTTAGATAGGAGGGTGTGGAGAACACGTAGTAGGGTAAAATGTTAGTAGGTAGTGGAGTGTTGTCTTGCTTTTCGAGAGCTTAGGTTGATTGGTGTACTAGCCATATTATTGTAGTTCTTGTTTTTTATATTTATCATTGTTTATCTCGATTATCACACTATTTTATTGTTGTTCTTGTTTGTTTCTTGTAGGCATTGCACTTCCCTTATAGTTGCTATGTTATCTTCATTTTTTCCTTCTTCTTTGTACTTGAATCTGCTGCACTTGAACCGAAAATCTTTCAAAAAGAACCTTTCGACCTCCACGAGGTAATGGTGCAGTTTGTGTACACTTTATCCTCTCCAGACCATATTTATGGAATTTCGTTGAATATGTTGTTGTTCTCGATCACAGGGGTTAAAACTAGCCCTCACTATAATTAATTTAAAATAAAATATATATACTTAATCGAGTATTACGAGGACAAAATGAGAATTTGTCAATATTTGAGAAATTAAAAGTGCTAAATTCTCTAGGAAAATAATAGTAACATGTCCTTCTCATTACCTTTTTCTTTATCTTTTCCAATATTTTCCAATATTTTCCAATGACACAATAATTATCAGCCAAAACCCCACTACCTTTCTTTTTCATCCAAATCAAATAACCTCATATCTTGTCTCTTTAACACGTGTCTCCATCCCAACCCCCCCTCTTCCCAGCCCCTACAACTTACCATACTTTATAAACAAACACCTGCAGAACTTAAGCATGAAGAGAAGAATGGTAATGGTCCAATAAAACCAACACAGCATTCCAAATCAACCCAAATATAAAAAGAGAAAGAGAAAGACAAAGATAAGTAACTTCCAAACTTGTCAGATCAAGTAACCTTTTGAAATATTTTCATTTCCAAAAATGTTTTGACTTTTTCTTTTACATAATAGTAATAAGTAGCAATTTATAGTACTTCATAGTAATTACTTTACTTTTGTTGCAACTTTAGAATGTATAAATTTTAATCTTAAAATAAGCTGAATGATTTAGCTCAATTAGCTTTAAAAATGAATTTGTTGCATTTGAATCGATAGTCCTTTGAAAATAGTCGCTCTATATTCATAAGATAAAGATAAAATATGCGTACACTCTATCTCCCCATTTCCTATTTGTTGAATTTCTCTGAATATATTACTGTTGTTATTAGCTTAAAAGATTAGTCAAAGTGCGCATTAACTTGATTAATTCATAATCATGCTACATCGGTCCTATTAAAGGAGAAGCGTTCTTTTCTGAACCTAACAGTATGTTAAAAAAAGGGTAAATTACATAAAGAATCAAACATCGCTATCATATTTATTAACTTTCTCACTACTTTATTTTAATTACTTAATATACTACATGTTAACAAAAAATCCTTCGGATACATCCCAACCTCATCAGATACATTCCAATCCCATCGAATACATCTCACCCATCGAATGCATGTTGTAACTCCTCAGATTTATGCGAATACATGTTGTAACCCCTCAGATACATGCGGGATGCCAACGTATCCGAGATACAATCAAAGATGCCGGTGTATCCGAGATAAAATCATGTATCTAGATGTCTTATGCAATGTATCCGAGTGGTTTGAGATGTAACCGATGGAATTGAAATGTATCGGAATGGTTTGGGATGTATCCGATGGAATTGGAATATATCCGAAAGAAAAGTAGTGGAAAAAAGAATAATTAACTCCTAAAAATGTGTTTTAGGTAAGTTCCCTGAAAAACAAGAATGGAAGGAACTCCATTCTTTATAACATATGAACACAAGTCCTAGCTAGCTCTAAAATAAAATCTGAATGAAAAGTCCAGCTTTAATTTATAACATATGCACATAAAAAAAAAACACTCTTTTATAAAACCCACACTGCCTGTTTCCCCAATTCTAAATGCCGTTAGCCCTATATAACCTTTAGTTGTCTGGCCTAGTTAAAGCAAACATCGAAGAAGTGCGCGCACACATTTTATGACTTCGTTTAATGAAAGTAGAAAAAAACAAATTTTAAAAGTGACATTTCAAGTTCTTTGTCTCCTCGTTATAAATCCAATGCTCCTGGCCCCGCACCTTGACCATCCCACCCCGAACTCTCCACTCCCACGTCATCCCATGTACCTTCTTAGTGTTCTGCTAGATTACAATATGAATTCTTTTGAGATAATATTTTTTTGGTCATCTATTGAATACTAAAGATTCTATCTGTTTTTCAAGAAAATATTTTTCTTCACCAAACAGACCTTTATTCCCCCCCCCCCCACCCCCATTTGTCGTTAGTGCATCTGGGAGATGGAAAGGTCAAGGAAGCTGACGGTTCCGCCCCCTCAATTTTCTCACTTTTCTTCAATTTTCCTACTTCTATTATTGCAAATAAGATACTCTAATATTAAACATGTTAGAGTCCCACGTTGGCCGGAGAATGAACCGTTATACTCAAATGTCATATTTTTACATTGTATCATAGTCGGGTTCATTTTTGTTTTGGTTTCCGATCCATGCTCTAGTTAAGCTTGGGTGTGAAGGGGTGTTATTAGAGTGGGTTATATTCTTATATTGGTAGGAAAATGGACTAATAATTTATTTATATGGACTTGAACAATCTTCTGGATAATTTTTTTTTCCATTGGAGCAGATTTATAAAATCCAATCATCAGAATTTTTGGCATTGCTGTTTTACAGTCAGTAACTATTTCCTCAACAAAAGTGAACATCCCTTTCCATCCTAGTGAAATATATTGCAACTGTTGTCACTGTAATGAACTCCAAAAAGAGTGAAGGCAAATGATATCCACAGTACTACTGCATCACGTGAACGTACACAACAGCAAATATTAAAACTTTTCCTTTTTCTTTTTCGAGCTATTAAAAAAAATTCGATATTGGTGGAAAGGTACCAGAAAAAAGCATGAAAAGAACCCCCAAAAGCCCCCAACATATAGTACTCTAGAGCCATGAAACTCTAGAAAGAACCAAAAAACCAAACACAAATTCCCAAATTTATGAACAGCAGAAAAAACTTAACAACACCAACACACAAAATTTTAAATGGTGAAATCAATTGAAATGAGTGTTAGTTGGAAAAAAGCAAAGAGGATTATTAATAGTTCAATATGATGAGGAGGGATCAAGAAGAAGGAATATCATCATCAAGTAGTAGGTGTCAAGACTGTGGAAATCAAGCAAAAAAAGATTGTACATATATGAGGTGCAGAACTTGCTGTAAGAGTAGAGGTTATCATTGTGAAACGCATGTTAAAAGCACTTGGGTCCCTGTCTCCACAAGGCGTCCAAGGCACCATCTTCATCACAGCACTATTCAACAACAGCAACAGCAGCTTCAAGCAGCTGGACCAAACCCTAAAAGATACAGATCAAATGAAAGTCAAGGTACTATACAATCTTTGATTACACAGTATACATAGATCTCCCACACTCATTGCAGTACTTTACTTGCATCTTTAAATCTACTATCCTATGTGACCATTTTACTTGGACCATTTCATCTTTCCTAATGGGTGGTGCTAGTGGCAGTAATAGAGCCAGAATTTTCAACAAGGAGATTCAAAATATAAAAAAAAGTACGCGAAGAAGCCACAATTTAATATCTATTATAAATACCTAAGTAATCAAAAGGGTCACAATTTAGTGGTAGAATCATGATTTTCAATAAGGGGGTTAGAATATAAAAAAGTCAGGAACACACGAAGAAGTCAAGAGAATTCACATCTGCTATATATGTACACATAAAAAACAATTTTAACCTTGTATATACAATGTAATTTTTTAACGCCCCTAATTAGTGTTCCGCCCCTAGGTGGCGGTAAGAATTCAACCGAAGACTCTTATCTGGTCAGATATCATGTTGATCTGTGTGACTTTTTCGTTTAAAAGCTTAAGCTTTAAAGTGATTTAGAAGATTAAATATGTTCAATACTTGCTATATACAGAAATTATGAAACCCTAACTATTGCAGCTTTTCTGGGCATGCTTGCTAGCAATCAATGTTATGATACTCTACAATTTTCAAAATTACTTTTACTATATAATCTTGTAACTACTACTATTTTCAAAATCTCTTTGGCCTATTAGTGTATCTTGTCACAACTATTTTCAAAATCTCTTTGCTCAATTAGTGCATAGCAATCAAACTCTTTCGTGTGTTGTGTTTTGATGCAGTGATAGGTGATGAGGAAGGAGGTGATTTTCCGGGGGAAGTGAGTTTTCCAGCAGTTTTTCGATGTATTCGTGTAAGTTCCATAGACAATGTGGTGGATCAATATGCATATCAAACATCAGTGAAGATAGCAGGACATGTTTTTAAAGGGATATTATATGATCAAGGACCTGATCATCACCATGACAATAACAATATGGCTGGAGAAAGTTCGTCAAGTGGCTTTCAGCTTCACCAACCTCCTAATTTACCTACTACTACTACTACTACAACTTCTCCACATGATCGGCCACCAGCATCGACTTATCCCAATCTACTATTTAGTTCTTTGAATATGCCTGGTACGCAATTTTTCGAATACCCAAAATCATCTTGAAATAAACTTTCAGTTAACTCGATTTCAATTTAATTTATATATACATTGATAGTTTACAAATAATTCCTACTACTATTTTGCTCATATATTGACTGAATTGGTTTACCAGTCAAGTGTTGTATTTCGAGGTCAGGCTTAAGCCCCCCTCTGTGTAACTTTTTGTTGGAATATAACTTACACTACCTTCTGGTAGTTTAACCAAAAAATATTTACAGTGTCACTATATTTTAACACTGTTGTAACAAGTTATAACGATTATTTGTACTTATTTTTTTAAATGACCTAATTTAATTACATCGTCAGTGTATAAAAGTTAAATATAATCACTTTAATTAGTTATCTGTCGGCATTTTGTTATGTGCAGTGCAAGGGTAAAAGTAAAAACAATGTACATTGAACAAAAAGGGAAGAGAAGAAGAAAATAAAGGTTAAAAAGTGATTTGTTTTGAATTCCAAAGAGGAATTATTGGTTAGCATATGGTTCTGCAGTTTGTCTTATCATGAATTTCCCCCATCCCCATTGTTTTAATCTTTGATTAGGGGAATTAATTATGTCTGATTTTACTGATTGTTTATGAATATCGAAGCCACTTTTCTCCTGATTACCCGTTTCTTTGCCGGCTTAAAATGCATGTATCCTTTTTAATGGACACAAGGACAGTAAGTGATTCTTGGACCATATATTTTAATCCTCATGAGTAATTATATACTTCTATATAGTGCATGATTAACAGTAGTGTAAAAGAATTTATACTATTCCATTAATTAAAAGAGACTATGTATGCATAACTATACGTAATGGAAAAATAATACTGGACAACATGTTAAAACAGATTAAATTACAATAATATTTTACACTATGAATGCATATATACAAGTTAAATACTACTGTCATTTATATGTATTTAGGGTGTGCTAGTGACTTCATCCTCCCTCAATGACCAACTAAAAGCCAACGTGGGGAAGGTCCCTTTCTTGATTTCTTTGAGTTTTAAACACAATAAGGAAATCATAATACAAGAAAGTAGGCACTGATGCTTACCCACTACAGTTGTCCCCTTGTTGCACGTAAAAAGTTCAACATAAACTCCAAGTCTTCAAAATTTAATTATGGCATGCGTAGTTACAAAAAGAAAGAACATCATTATAGTGTTATTGAAGAGTCTCACATCCGTGGTTTAAGGGATGGAATATGATTTAAACAATCCCCTCCTCATGAACTACGTACATTTCTTTACGGTCATACTGACCAGTTAGTAATTAGTATGTGTCATTGTTGTGACCAACTTATTATTGATTTGTGGTGCGTCTATTCAACTAAAGCACTTCTATGACATTAGAACTTTAGTTTATATCTAGCTAGCTAGTTCTTAATTATATTAATGCATATCAAGAAAACCTTCGGTGATAAGCAAGTGTTAAACATTGATCATTATATTGCAGCACTTTGGACATGCATGAAAGGGAATCCTTACTTAGTATAAGGGACCCTCAATATGATTAATACTTAAATAAGTATCTTGAAGCAAAAAAAGTTTGGGTGGGCATCTTGTGTTAGATGATAGTGACTTGAAGCAAAAAAGTATAGTTAGTAAAGCCTCATGTTTAACCTTTTGTGCTAAAGAGATATTCACACACCAACCAAAGGTAGAGGTTGATGCCCCTATCAATGACACAATGTTGGAATATATCCCTCTAATAGTACTCATAGAGAAGAAACTAATTAAGAACTAGAAGAATAAATTACATGCATGTACATGTTGTAAAGGGGAGTGTATGTTGAAGTGTCTGACTATTGTTTTTGATAATCATGGCGTCTCAGATTAGTTTGCGCCCACTAAATTTAGGGGTACTTGCTATCTTATGAAATTTGAACTTAGGACCTCATGGTTCTCAATGTAACTTACCTACTAAGATTTGAACTTAGCTGAGACCCTGTCTCAACATTAACCCATTTCATTGGTCACTAGGTTACCCCCTTGAGTGTGAAATATGTGACAATCTTATTTTAAAGTGTACAACACAAAAGAAAATTAGGCCCACACATGAGAGAGACATATCTAGATTTAATAGAATCCAAGTAAATTAAAGTGTGTTCTTTGCAATTAACAATGTATAAAACTTTAATTTGATAAGACGGTCACATATTTCAATATACATAAGGAGTAGATATTACAATCCATCCTAAAAAAATTCCTCAGAGTCCATTATCACTCGCACCTAATTAACTTCTAGATGACTTTCCCATTTAGTTATTTAAAGAACCCTCTTTTTAAGGAGGCTTACTTTTTCTGGAAGGGGATCCAAGCAAGCAATTTCCTTCCATTTTTTCTTGTTTCTTAAGCAAAGAAACATGATAATGGGGGCAAACCAATATAGCTTTAGGTGGAACAGATAGTGATGTTTCTTTGATTATATAATATGGTATTGAACTTTAACATGTAATATTAAATCAGATACTTTAGTGGCCTTGGGACCAGGCATGCACATGATCAAGATCTTTTTTTTTTCTTTTCTAAAGGAATAGTATCTATAGCTAAGTATTTTAAGATTGTTTTTACAAGTGATCTTTGGACTTATTGAGGAGATAATGATAAGTGTACTGTGCTTTTCCTTAAGGCTACCTCCACATGGCTTGGCACATAAAAAAGAGAAAGAATCAGTACTTGTACGGAGTTCATGCATCTATATATCCACTGTCTCAAATTTTATGGATAAATGATGACCTCCACATTATAGACAAAATTATCTGTATCTTATGCTTTTTTGTTTGTACTCTACATTTTTATTATATGTCTCTTGTTCTAGCTAGCAAATGGCCTGGTGGTAATTAAGAAAATAAAGTTTTATTTCTATTCTAGTTTAACTTTAATTTGTTCAAGTTAAGTTTAAATGTGTGGTAAAATGGTAAATATTCCTCGTCCCTTAATTATAGGTATCGGGTCAAAATTAAAAAGAAGAAGTGGGGAATAGGTATTGAGTCTGAGTCATGAAAATAGAGTTTTCCCGATAGCTAGGGAATACTCAAGCTTTCTATGGTGCGGATTTTCAGTAGTTGGTTCAGTGGGTTTCGAATTAACACTGGATGCTTAAAAAGGTAGTCCGGTGCATAAAGTATCCCACGTTATTAGAGTTTGGAGAAGGTCGCACCTAAAAGGGTGTGATGAACACTGGATGCTTGAAGGGAAAAAAGAAATCTTCCACAAAAGCTTAGAAATTACTCTTCATTTTGTTTAATATATTGATCATGATGAAAATTTGAGCTAATTTTGATGATAGTTGGCTGAATGGACTTGGCACTGATCTTCATAAATGGAAGTTAATTTAATTTACAGATGTTGAATATAATTTATTTTTTTGCATTTCATAAATGTTTCTTTCTTTTTTTATTTAACCATGGATTTGATTTAATTGATTGGATTGGCCACATGAAATATATTGTATTGAGTTCTCTTTCACCTTTTCTTGTATCCAATTTAAGGTGAAAACTAATCCATTAGAGAAGATCGAAACACTTGAAGATCAAGACTGACTTGAATGGATACTCTTTAAAATAAGTTTATCAATTGATTGATTGGTGGAAGGTGATATAGGATTTCAGGTTATATTTTAAATTATATGCATTGACAATGTATGTAGAGTTTTTACTCTATCAATGTAATTTAGCTTATCATAAGTTATTTATAGCTTGTTATAACATGTTATTTAGGATTGCTGTCCATATATCTTTTAATGATCTGAAAGCGTAATTTTTTTGAATACTAATAGTTATTTTCAGGGGCAGAGCCACCATGGTAATAGTTACGGGATTAGCCTAAAATCCAATAGCTTTATCTTAAATCATGTATTTGTGTTAAAAATCATTTATTATGTACAAATAATCTATCAAAAACCAATAAGCAAAATAAATTATGATCCAAAATTTATTAACTAATAATCTTGCTCGGTCATTTTGCTTATTGCTTATTTGGCTACAATAATGGAATTTGAGGGATAATAAGTTTCTGCATAGTAAGTTTCTTATTTTGTTTTGTTTTGTTCATATTGTGCTTTCCTTTTCAACTTGTAAAATCTTTCATAAAGTACACAAACATTTTTTCAAGCAACTCATGAATATAATCTGCTTTCAGAAAAGGAGTAGTGTTTCTGATCTTTAGATTCGCACAGAATCAATATGTATATATGTTGTGAAGTACATCTGGTAATGTAGATTATTCATATTCCGTGGTACAGTCAAGATTTTAAATTAATAATTTCAAAATACAAAAAAAGTAATAGAGAAATCAAAGAAGATTCAACATATTATATAGAATAAACCTAACTACACAATGTAATTTTTCAATAAAAGAGTATGGATTGGCTCCCCATGGATAATAAAGACGACTCCTCCCATGTCCATATGGCATACAACAAATGTACTGTTGGAACGAGAAACTTCTTTCTCCTTCTGTTGGTAGGAGCACTTCCACTATGAGACATGAATTAGAATTAGTCAGACCAATAAATATCGAGTACGGTATGGTCATTATACCACAAAAAAAATCAGAATTGATCAAGAAGACGAATAATTTAACTTCAAACACGTAAACAAGTTTTAAATTTTAATTTCCTACTCAGTGTTCGCTATCCATTTTAGGTCCTGATTAATTCGAATTTGTGCTGAAAAGTTTTACTTTGGGGGTAAAATGCTCTCTACCATAAGTATCTTTATATCCAGAACTCGTAATGTAAAATCTTTGATTAAGAACAAGGAATACTTATCATTCCACTATTTTAGTTTGATGGTCAACATGTAAACAAGTTATAGGAGAACGAGGTTACAGCTTATTAGTTACAAAACATCTAACATGGCTCAATTCCAACATCCAAATGGCTTTTGTTTCTTCTCTATAACATTTATTATGGTTACCCCAAAACAAAAACAAAAAAAGGAAATTTGAAAATTACATAAGAGTGTAAGACAAAAGACAAGACTAAAAGGAGTGCCAAGCGTGTGAGGGGCAAAAAACTTGACTTTGAGACATGCAGATTTTCTTAGACATATTCTCTTCTAATTATAAGGTCATTATAAGTTTAATCAAAACCTGTTGACAGAGATAAATCATAAATAAAACCAAGATTTTTTATGGGATATTATGTGATTAAACTAAATAAAGTTAAAGATGTGAGCTAGCCACCAAGCTAATTGCTTTGGTAGGAAAATTAGACAAACTTTAAATTTATATATATAAGTCGGTTTGTGTGTACCAATTAAGACAAGACAAGGAAGCATCATGAATCATTAGAGTTCAAGTTACTGGGTTATTCTTTGTGTATTTGATCTCGAAAACTTGCTAATTGAGCAAAACCCAATTGGTTAAAAAAAAGATTATCAGTCTAGTTACTAATTAATAGATCTTCCCATTGTATTGATGATTTATTTCTTTGAATTCTATTGAAAAAAACAAAGAACACCACTCAAATAATTGTGTTAGAAAAAACGAAAAAAGTCAAATGCATTGACAGTGTCACTACAAGAAAATGCTAATTTCTGAGAAACGTCCCTTCAAAATTTAGCTTGTTAGTTAGAAACTTTTGACCAAAAAAATTGTCGAAGATGTTATAGAAATTTGTTTCCCATTTTTTCAAATTATCAATTAATATTTGTATAAAGAACTACCTACAATTATAAGTGATCTAACGATGTAAACCTTTTTTTTCAACTGTCAATGCGCAAACCTTATAATCGCATCGAGGGGGAGTATGGCAAAATCATAAAAGGTTTGTACTACAGTCTCAAACAATCGCTCATTATCTAACATATTCAGACGCTCTATCTAACTAATCTCTCATTATCACGAATTTGTATCTTAATTATCTCCTAAATCCTAACAACATCACCTAATCTGTCTACTAGTACAATTAATTTTGTTAAAAAAGGAAAATAGAAGCCCAATGGACTACATACGCCTTCCTGAAGAAAAACAATACAATGGACCCAGACCATTTTCAGTTTCAATAACCACAAAATCTAAAAGCCGAGGCCCAATAGAGAGCCCAATAGGCCGATCCGGGCTCAGCCCATAACTTACTAAAGCATATTGGCGCCAAAAGTCGCCGCATTTTCCCGCCAAAGATAACCATCACATTACATTGTAGCCTCCCTCCACAAATCAAGCCCTAACAATTTCTTTCTTCAATCCCAAACAGCAGTCCTTACAGCTACTTCCGAGCAATCTCAGGCGAACGGAGAATGGCTTCCGACTCATCTCCGATCAACCCTCACGGCGGTAAGTGCTCGTAAATATTCAACTTTTTGTTGCATATTATACATAAATGATTAAATTTTAGAGCAGTGGTTTGGATTGAACCCTATGTGTGTAGAAGTTTCTTAGAAAGAATTTGAAATCTACAGGTCCATCTACACCAGATGACTCTATTTCAAGTCCAATTGGGAACACTTACTCTTCTCCCGGCGATCGCCGTAAACGTGGCCGCCGCTCGTCCACATCCACACCAGTAGCACCGTCAAATCGGCGATTCACAACTCCTGAGGCTACACCAACACCGTCGAGTACTAATCCTCGCCGAGGAGGAAGAAGAGCAACGTCCACCACTCCTTCTGGTGCTGCAACTCCGTCTTATGCCTCTGATGTTCCGCCGTCCTCGGAAGGCGGGGAAGGTGATGATGCAGATGAGGCCCCACCAATGTATGTATGGGGCACAAACATCAGTGTGCAAGATGTGAACTCTGCAATTCTTAGGTTTTTGAGGAATTTCCGTGAGGATGCTTCTCAAACTGAGGGGAAATACATGAGGGCAGTTCATAATGTGATTGAAATGGAAGGTGACTCACTCGAAGTTGATGCACACGATGTGTTCGACTATGATGGCGATTTGTATACCAAAATGGTCAGATTCCCACTTGAGGTTCTAGCAATTTTTGACATTGTCTTAATGGACATGGTTAGCAGAATTAACCCACTCTTCGAGAAGCACATACAAGCTAGGATTTTCAACCTTAAGACGTCGACTTCAATGAGAAATCTCAATCCATCTGGTTAGTTGCATTTAGTATGATATGATTTTCTTTTAAGGATGTATGATACCTGGAACTTAATTGATTTGTATTCTCTGCTGTCAGATATTGAGAAGATGGTGTCACTCAAAGGGATGATTATTCGTTGTAGTGCAATTATTCCAGAGATAAGGGAAGCAATATTTAGATGTCTTGTTTGTGGATATTACTCTGACCCAATTGTTGTAGACAGAGGTTGGTTGACTAGGTGGAAGTTACTACCTTTTGTCCCTTATAAATTCTGGTTTCTATGTGCTAAAATTTTACTGTTATCAGGAAGAATTAGTGAGCCTACAATATGCGGCAAGCAAGAATGTCTTGCAAGGAATTCAATGACTCTGGTTCACAACAGATGCAGGTAAACATATGACAACACCTAAATCTTGATTGATCATACTTGTATAAGGTGGTGACTGATTCTTTTGGTCCTAAATTGATCAGCTGAAGCCAATGTTCAAAAGTATATATATTACCATTTCTCGTTAGTTGAGATGAATTAGTTGCACTTTGTTCTGAGTAAAACTCAATCATCCACAAAGCTTAAGTGGTTATTTATTTACATCTGGTATAAAAGAAAGTTTTTATCTGCTGTTTGTGTCCCTGTCCAGCCAAAATACTTGTGATTTTTTATGAGCAATATATTCAGTTTGCACTTTGCAGTCCAGTTCTGAAATAGTTGTACTTGCTGTTAGATGTGACCAATTTATTGCTAATTATAGTTGAAAGATACAAACATTTTACTTGGACCTGGGAAATAGTGCAGGAGGAGGGATACTTTCAAACAACTCCATGTCCAACAAAAATCTACCAACTACTCCTGATGATCCCTTATCACCAATTCATACCGATGATTGATGACTTTTCACACTTTATTGCCCTCTAATTCAACATATCTCAGCTTGATTTGAGGCATATAGCTTAACATCTTTGCACTATAGTCAGGGGACTTAGACTTTTTATCTAGTTGTTGTGATTACAATGATAACATAATTTATTCTTCTTACTCATTTAAGCTACAAAAATCTCTAATCTAGAAGAAACAACTCTTCCCTGTTCAACGGGTTTACAAGTTTGATTGCAGTCTAGAAAATCCCCCCCCCAATTGTTTGCTAACCTTATTAGCCTTCAGCATTTCTAGTGAGATTTAATTTAAATGTGTGTTTTCCCATACTCTCAGTTCACTACAAATTTATTCAACTTGTTCCTCGTTGACACAGGTTTGCTGATAAACAAATTGTGAGAGTTCAAGAAACACCAGATGAGATCCCTGAGGGGGGAACACCTCACACGGTAAGCTTGTTGATGCATGACAAGCTGGTGGATGCTGGGAAGCCAGGTGACAGAGTTGAAGTAAGATTTCATATCATATTATTGTTTCTTGTTGATTCTGTATACAAGTCCAACTTTCAGTTCCTGTTTTTTATGTTAATACTTCAATGGTTATTTTTTGTTGGCTAGGTCACTGGAATTTATCGGGCTATGAGTGTCAGAATCGGGTCAGCACACAGGACTGTAAAATCATTGTTCAAGGCAAGTCTTTTATGTGGTTGCTTAGAGTAGTTTGATGATTAGCCATTCTGAAAACCCATCATATATCCAAATTGGACTTTAACAATATACAGAAACTGATTGGATATCTTTTGATTCCAGACTTACATTGATTGTCTTCATCTTAAGAAGACTGACAAGTCAAGAATGCATGCAGAGGATCCGATGGAAACTGAAAATGGTGTTGTTGGAAATGATGAGATTCTTGACCATGAAGAAAAGGTTACTCTTGTTGAACCTTCTTCTTGGAGGATAAGAATGATCCAAGTTTGCTTATGAAAGGTTGTTTTGAAATGACAGGTGGAGAAATTGAAAGATCTATCTAAACATCCTGATATCTATGAAAGGCTGACTAAGTCCTTGGCACCAAACATATGGGAGTTGGATGATGTAAAGAAAGGCCTTCTTTGCCAGGTACCACGACAGTCCGCCTTTTGTGCTCTGACTGCTTGTTCTTTTTAATAAACATAATTTGATTTATTCAAAAATATTTATCTTGATACCGATGGTTAAATTGGGTTTGAGGCGTAGTTTTGTTTTACATTGATTGTTAAGTGGTCTCCATGTAGCTCTTTGGTGGAAATGCATTGAGCTTGCTGTCTGGGGCAAGCTTCCGTGGTGATATCAACATTCTTCTTGTTGGTGATCCGGGGACCAGCAAATCACAGCTGCTCCAGTATATTCACAAACTGTCTCCTCGTGGTATATACACAAGTGGACGAGGAAGTTCAGCTGTGGGGTTGACTGCTTATGTAGCCAAAGATCCCGAGACTGGTGAAACTGTATGATAACTGCTTATTGCTGTTTTAATTGACTTTTGGTAACATTAATGCAACTGCCAAAATTTGATTCAAAATTTATTTCACAGGTCCTTGAGAGTGGGGCCCTGGTCCTGAGTGACAGAGGGATCTGCTGTATCGATGAGTTTGACAAAATGTCTGACAGTGCCAGGAGCATGTTACATGAAGTGAGACTCCAAGCTCCTATTTCTTCCTAAACTTTAAAGCACATTTTGATTTACAAGATCAAAATAACAGTATATGCCATTAAATCCTTATTTCAAAGCGAGTTAATATGTTTTTCATTCATCTTTTTCATTGATTTCTCCTTAGGTGATGGAGCAACAAACTGTTTCAATTGCAAAGGCTGGAATTATTGCTTCGCTTAATGCTAGGACTTCAGTATTGGCATGTGCAAATCCAATTGGCTCCCGTTACAATCCTCGATTATCTGTCATTGATAATATTCACCTTCCACCTACCCTGCTGTCAAGGTATAATTGTGCAAAAACTGCTAACAGGCACCAGTAATTTGATTCCTCATCTGCTTCTTTTAGCATAATGATACTGGCTGTTGATCTACATCTCGGAATTGGATATCAGGCACGCGGTGCTTGAACTGGAGGCATCTCTGACTAATCTTTTTGTGTTTCAGATTTGATTTGATATATTTAATTCTAGACAAAGCGGATGAGCAGACCGACAGGCGCCTTGCAAAGCACATAGTTGCTTTACACTTTGAGAATCCTGAGGTTGGTTGATTTGTTTCAGTAAACTTGCCAATCCAGTAGCTTGGTAAGGAGTATTAGTAGCTATTTAACTAATTATCCATCTCTGCAGAGCTCTGAGCAAGAAGTGATTGACCTTCCAACATTAGCTGCATACTTGAGCTATGCTCGAAAACATATACATCCACAATTATCTGATGAAGCAGCTGAAGAATTGACTAGAGGCTACGTGGAGATGAGAAGAAGAGGGAATTTCCCGGGAAGCAGCAAAAAGGTATATTTTTAAATTGGTCAAGTTATAAGTTTCATTGCCATATTTTTATTCTGATAGATACAGATGCTGATTATTATATTACAAATCTTCAAATAATCACCATAACCAAGTACTACTACCTGGTATCTGATATGTAATCTTTTGCAGGTTATTACAGCCACACCAAGGCAGCTAGAGAGTTTAATACGCCTTAGTGAAGCTCTTGCTCGGATTCGTTTTTCAGAAAAGGTTGGTATAGCTTTACTATTGCTTTCTTTGTTTTTTGGACTTCGTCTCATGAAGATGCTGTTGCCACTTCATGTGCAGGTTGAGAAAAAAGATGTAATGGAGGCTTTTCGACTTCTAGAAGTTGCCTTGCAGCAGTCTGCAACTGACCATGCTACAGGTATAACTTGGATGACCCTTTTTATAGTCTACAGTAACCATTGTCTTCATATCTAGTAAAATCGGAGGATACAGCATCATCACACTAATTTGAGTTTCCGGTGACCTATTTTTACAACCTGCTTAGCATTATGTGAAGCATCTTTCTTATTGCTTTATTTAATACTTCAGACAGATGAAAATGTCCATGCAACAATTTTGCCTTGTATCTAACCATTCTCGTTGGCTTTATCCTTTTGATTATGATTCTTAGTACTTCAAAGTAAAGTTTTGCTTGAACAAACTCTAAGATTCCACCGCAACTTAAATGTTACCTCTTTCCTATCATATTCAACTGAAAACTCATTTCTAATATTGTCATCTCTTTCAAGTATTCTGAGCACTAATGTTCTTTGAGCAGGAACCATTGACATGGATCTCATCACAACTGGAGTATCTGCAAGTGAGAGGATGAGAAGGGAGAATTTGGCGTCAACCACCCGCAACATAATTATGGAGAAGATGCAGCTTGGGGGACCATCAACTCGTTTGCTAGAGGTATGTAAACTTGTTGAAATTATACTTCAATTGCATTTCGGAGGAACTTAAAAGACATTCAGTACTGAATTTTGCTTACTTCAATGTATAGTTACTGGAAGACGTAAAGAAGCAAAGTTCTGGTGGTGAAGTTCACCTAGCAGATGTAAATTTCTCTCCCACCCAACTCTCTCTCTCTCTCCGCACTTTTTGATTGATAAATCATCTGATGTTTTTTTCCTCTTGGTGTTGCATCAGCTGCGAAATGCACTTGCTACTCTCGCAAGTGAAGGACTTGTTGTTGTTCATGGTGACACGGTGAAGAGAATATGATGAGAGGAAATCAGGAGCGGAAGACATTTTCAAATCTATTGCTCAGTAAACTGAGGTTGATATGCGCATTGGCATTATTGCTAGAGTACTAACAGGCACTCGGCCATATCCACGGTCTACTTCACCGTGCCCTTTAAAACAGTTAAGCCATATTGCAAGAGCGATGTGTACAACTTTGCAAATGTAGTGTTTTTTGTCTTGGAACTTGATCTTTAATTAAGAACTTGGGTGAACTTGAAACCTGAAAATCTGTATATTAGAAATTATAGATGATACGTAACGTGTGCAACATTGCTGGTTTTGGCCTATATCTATTGAGAGAACAAAAAACATTTCATTCATAGGTTTCTTTGGGCTGTCTCCAATTTATCCGCCGTTAATAATCCAAATTGACCCATGAAATTGTGCAAATCAACCTATGTAGCTCACCCAAAATTAGAACTGAAGTTCCTCTAGCAAACTCTTTTATTGCTTCCATAGCTTAGTGGGTTGAAGACGTAAAATTTCCATCCACAATGTTATCTTGGAAAAAGGGACGAGGGGGGGATGTAGGTAGAAATATTATCAACAAATTGATGTGGCTGGAGGGACACCTGGAACGTGCAAGTTTGTTTGTTTCTGTCTGTGGGCCCTATCTATATCATGTGTTCATTATTTGTCCACACTTGATCCTCCGGAAATTTCGTCTAAAGATTTTTACAAGGACCAGGATCGTTTTGTAATTTGATTTACCAAAGTAGATGCTTCATTAAAATGTCCAAACAGATAATTGTATTAACGTTATAAAATTATATTTTTCAAACGCATCTTATGACTCATCAATATCGTTTGACAATTACAAAATCCGTGATTGATTTACCATATTATGTTATGTGAGTTCTTCTACTTGTAACAATTGGATTGGTGGTATAGAAATATAAGGTTATATATGTTTTTTATACGTGACAAAACAAAATTTTAAACAAATCATTCAATAACTATATAACAAGCTTAATTCAACAACTAAGTATTTTCTTGTTTAGTAAAATATTAAGAATATAAATAAAAAATACTATAAGCATGAACAAAATGACAAGCTAATATACCTTTTGAATGTGGAGGTATATTTTTAAAAAATATTTTGTATGATTTTTTTTTCCTTTTGTGACATTTTAAACATAGGTAGATGTAGCCTTGTAACACCAAATTTATATGAATTTTAAAATTTCATCACGTGACATAAATTTATGTATAGTAATTTATTAAAATTATAACAAAGTAATATATAAACACATAATTTTGTATACACAATAAATTTATAAAAATTAAAATTCTGAATTCACAATTTATTTTGAGAAGAAAAGGATCCAAATGATCCTTAAACTAGAATATGGTATGAGACTTTCTTTTCCCCTCAAAATTAAAGGGGTGTATAAATGCATTTATAAAACTTAAGTTGAAGTTTCCAAAAAGTCGGGGGTACGAAATAGGAAATAACAAAAGTTTTTATTTACATCAACGAATAATAAATCCTCCAAGCGTGAATAATGTGGAAGTGGTAAGAAAGAAATAAAACTCAGCTACTCTCTTCCTTTAACTGTGATGTGATCCATATATCTATCATTTGTAGAGGAGAGAAGAAAGTCAGAACACAGATTTGAAACTCGGAGGTGCAGAGGAAGAGCTACAATGGCGGAGCAAACTGGTGGAGGATGCTGTCCGCCGATGGATCTGTTCCGTTCAGAGTCGATGCAACTCGTACAAATCATCATTCCGAATGAATCTGCTCATCGGACAATCGATTACCTTGGAGATATCGGACTTATTCAGTTCAAAGACGTGCGTTTCTTCATCCCTATACTTTTTTTTTTCTCTCTCTCTCTCTCTCTCCTCATGTTTATTTGTGTGGACTTGCTGTGTGTGGCTAGGTTTAGCTGTGATTTTCTATTTTTATTTCAGTTAATTTTTTGGAAGAATTTGAGGGATATTGTTCAGAACAGTGTTAGAGCTTCGGGAATTAATCCGGATTAAATAAATCGGTTCAATTAATCCGGCATTGACATAATAAAGTTTGAACAAATCGTTAATTCTAGATGCCTTTATTTGTGTGATTTGTGTTTGATGTATTGTTTTCCTGTAGTATCGGATAATTGTGTGGCTTGTTGTGTGGTCTAGGGTTCAGCTGTGATTTTCTACTGTTGTTTCAGTTAATTTTGGAAGAATTTGAGAGAGATTATTCAGAACAGTGTTAGAACTCATTTTCTTTCTTGTTTCTGCGCGATTGGTCATGAATCGGTTCAATTAATCTGGCATTGACATTATACAGTTTGAACAAATCGTTAATTCTAGATGCTGTTGTTTTTTTCCACTGTTTTCTTTTAATTTTTGCGAGGCCTTTATTTGTGTTTGATGTATTGTCGTCATGTAGTATCGGATAATTGTGTGGACTTGCTGTGTGAGGCTAGGTTTAGCTGTGATTTTCTACTTTTATTTCAGTTATTCTTTTGGAAGAATTTGAGAGATATTGTTCAGAACAGTGGTAGAGCTTCGGAAATTAATCCGGATTAAATTAATCGGTTCAATTAATCCGGCATTGACATAATAAAGTTTGAACAAATCGTTAATTCTAGATGCCTTTATTTGTGTGATTTGTGTTTGATGATGCCTTTATTTGTGTGATTTGTGTTTGATGTATTGTTATCTTGTAGTATCGGATAATTGTGTGAACTTCCTGTGTGGCTAGGTTTAGCTGTGATTTTCTACTTTGATTTCAGTTAATTTTGGAAGAATTTGAGAGATATTGTTCGGAACAGTGTTAGAGCTTATTTTATCCGGATAAAATTAATCAGTTCAATTAATCCGGCATTGACATTATAAAGGTTGAACAAATCGTTAATTCTAGATGCTGTTGGTTTTATCCACTGTTTTCTTTTAAGTTTTCCGATGCCTTTATTTGTGTGATTTGTGTTTGATGTATTTGTTATCCTGTAGTATCGGATAATTGTGTGGACTTGCTGTGTGGCTAGGTTTAGCTGTTGTTTTCTACTTTTATTTCAGTTGATTTTGGAAGAATTTGGGAGATATTATTCAGAACAGTGTTAGAGTTTATTTCCTTTTTTTTGTTTCTGCGCGATTGGTGAAGAATCAGTTCAATTAATCCGGCATTGACATTATAAAGTTTGAACAAATCGTTAATTCTAGATGCTATTTTCTTATCCACTGTTCTCTTTTAATTTTGCGATGCCTTTATTAACAACACGAGATTTTGATTAAATCGTAGATTTTCATATGGTTTTGGTATGTTCCTTTGCAAATACGAATCACATAAGTCACTAGAAGCAAGATTGGTGTGTTTTAGCAATTCCTGTGAAGTTGATATTACAGAAAAAAGGAGGAGGATGTAGGTATATTCCATTCAAGTGTAAGATAACACTAATTCTTTTTATAAAATATCAAAAATTATCTTGAAACTTTTGCAATTTTAGAAAAAAATTCCATCCAAAGTTGACTGGTCTCTAATGCATCAAATTTACTGTAGTGTTGATATTTAAGGAACATCATACTAAAAGAAAAAGCCACTGCAATATAAAAACATACGCAGGTTTACTTAATTTTATCTACATCTTGGATGCTCTGCAATGATTTCGTTAGAAGTTAGAACTCTATTTCACAATTTTGTTTCCACGCAGTTGCTTATGTAAGCTGTTTTTGTTATATTTATATTGTTGTAGGGGCCTTGGACTTGTTAATTATAATTAATCAAGTGGAGTGACTGTGCATGCATATTATGTTGACTGTTTACTGGTTTATGAGATTTTTATCTTTGCATTTTATTTATCCAATTTTCGTTTTCTTACAGTTGAATGCTGAAAAGAGCCCATTTCAACGAACATATGCTAATCAGGTATTGCATGAAATAGTTAATGAGCCCTTTGAATTCCATTTAAAGTCCACTCTATTGTACTCTCATCTTGCTCTTACTTTAATTTTCCATTCAGTCACACTATACCTATCAAAATCTAGCTAGTTATCATTTGGGATTATCAGCTGTTACTTAACGATACGGGTAGGAGAATTATGTTGTTTATTATTTTTGTGGGAAAAAGGAAGACATCCTCTTTATGAGTAGAGAATCTATCAATATAACTTTTACCGTTTCTAACTTTCACATTTACTTTTTGTTCTTTCCATCAATCAGATTGTTGTGTTTCTTGCTTGATGCATTATTCCATTTTCACTCTTTCGGACTAATTTTTCCCTCAGCATGTAGTAACTAGAGGGATTGGTGAAATTTCCCGATTAGTAAATCCTGGTCTGAGAGGGCGTAGATGTACTCATGGCCTCCATATTGCTGTCTTGTTAACTTCTTTAAAGTACCTGAATTGTTTGGCACTGAAAAGAACCTTCTTCTGAATGACTGCCAATGCTATGAGCTTCCAGCCTTCCCCAAGATATCCTCATCTACTTTTTAGTCTTTCTCTAGAGCCATACAACAATGGTCACGCCTTTCTGCCTAACAACTGGTAAATCTCAAAAGCTGTTTCCTGCTCCTGTCAGGGAGATGCCAACCATCTCTCCTTTCTGCGAACACAATGTTCACTCCCTTTTGCACTCTTATAGGGGTGGGGTGGGGGGGTTGCATGTGCACCTGTTCACTTTGGAAAAAATTATATGTGTGCGTGTGTGTATACATATATTCTATTTAGGCACCATAAGTGATAAGACACAAAAGCAAGTTAGGTGCACTGGTCGAAATTGTCGCTTAACTTTTCTTCTCCACTTGAAGGAACAGGGCTCGAATCTCGTTTCCTTGTAGTTTTTTTCGTTTTTAGCTGACTAAAGATGCTTTAAAAAATTGGACAAAATGCGGGGCTAGCAAGTATCGAACCGCGACCTCATTGGTGCAAAGTGAAGTTCACAACCATCACGAACTTTACAAATAAATTCATTTAATTCATATTTATACATTAGTACACTAGTTCTCTGTGTGTTTAATAAGATTATCGCACGAAGCAGGATTGCTTGACATGCTTTACGTAACGTGCATATGCCCTTGGGGGTGCCCCCGTCGTTTTCAAATCCTAGGTCCGCCTCTGTCCCTTCCTCATGTTGAAGAGAAACAAACAAAAAGAGGAACAAGGGGAGGATGTGTGATTCTGCAGTCATTCTTTTACTTTAACTATAGGAATATGGGAGGACTTGCAACAATTTAATCCAACTATTTACTCCTCCCAATGAAGCAACTAACTAAACCTTAAGTGTCATGTTCAGTTTTAAATTAGAGACCTTAAGGTTCCTGCTGTGCATAAACACATTTTACAACTAACGCAACAAAAGTGTTGGAACTTCTGAATGTTCCATCAGAAACAGGCTTATGAGAAGTGCTCATTTTGGTATCATGAGCACTTATTGTTTTGTCTCAAACTGAAAGCTCCAGCGTAGTTAGTAACTTGAATGACTTTGAGCATAGATGTCACTGAGTTGCATAATGCTAGTGCCTGATACCTTTTTTAATTGTGAAATATGGTTAGATGTTGTCTTTAAAGATACTTGTTTATCTTTGTTTGCATAAATCTTCTTCGCATTCAGAACTGGTAACCTTATACATATAACACTGTGTTCATTGTAAAGATCAAAAGATGTGGAGAGATGGCTCGTAAGTTACGTCTATTTAAGGAACAAATGTCCAAGGCGGGCTTGTTATCCTCTTCTATGTCTGCCACACAAGTTGACTTAAGCTTTGATGACCTTGAGGTATGTTTAGTCTATCTGTTTGTATGTAAATTATTTCTGTTCAATGGGTCAACACAGCTTGTTTGTGTACTAGGTCAAGCTTGGAGAACTTGAATCAGAGCTGATTGAAATGAATGCTAATGGCGATAAGTTACAACGTTCATACAATGAGCTTGTGGAATATAAACTTGTTTTGCAAAAGGTGCAGTTTCTTGGTTTACCAACGCCAGAAGAATTTCTAGAATTGCTAAGTTTCCTATTCGACTTTAAAAATGAATGCTGATTGCCAATATAGTATACAACAATTTTGAGCATTCTATTTGTTTTCTAGGCTGGTGAGTTTTTCCACATAGCACAGAGCAGCGCTGAAGCTCTACATCGAGAGCAGGCATCAAATCAAACTGGTGAACAATCATTAGAAACTCCTTTGCTATCAGACCAGGTAAACCTTGATATTTAGAGCCCATTTGGATTAACTTATTTTAAGTGCTTTTAAGCCAAAATAGCTTTTAAGCTTTTTTAAAGTGTTTGGATAAAGTTAAAAAAAGTGCTTTTAACACTTGATTTTAAGCAAAAATAATAAAAATAAGCTAAAAGTGATAAGTAGGGAGTTCCAACTTAATAGCTTATGCTTAAAAGCAACTTAAAATAAGCCTATCCAAACAGGCTCTTAGCAAATTGTATATTTTCTTCCTTTGGAGTAACTTTGTCGTTGGATTTGAATTCTTAGGAAGCAGTGACTGATCCATCCAAGCAAGTTAAGTTGGGATTTGTTACTGGACTTGTTCCGAGAGAAAAATCGATGGCCTTTGAGAGGATTCTCTTTCGTGCTACCCGGGGTAATGTGTTCTTGAGGCAGGCTGTAGTTGAAGAGCCTGTCATTGATCCCGTTTCTGGAGAGAAGGTATTTTTCATCAATTTTCTTCTGTAGGGGTATTATCAATTATGCATGACAAATGTCATATTAACTTTTGAGAAGATTCATGGACAAAATTGATTCACAAAGCGTGTCTTTTATCTAGTAGTTTTATCCTTGTTTGCAACTCAATAAAGAGGTTCTGATCACATAAAATCAATGGGACACCTCTATGGAAAACTGAATGCTCGTGATGACTTTGGTGTATCTATATGGTCTAATTGGATGTTTGTGAATGTGGATTTGGGTTTTCGGTTTCACATAGTTTGATAGTGCTCTCTGCCAGCAAAATTTAAGTACTTAATTCTTTTTAGAAACTTTAATCAATATCTGTTTTTTGTGAGAAAGAATGTTTTCTTTTGAAAATCTATTTGTTTCTTGTCAACTTTGTAAATCACAAATATCTGATGGTAAAGATTTATATTTCCTGCTATATCTATATACTTGAAGAAAAGAATACTATCAGTAGCCATTTGATATGAAGCTGTTATCATATCTCGGAGAAAAAATAAATAAAAATGATTCATGCAGAAGTTCTGCAACTTTTGATTTGATAGGAAGCATTGTTGATTACAGCTGCTCCCTACTAGCTATAATAAAAAAACTTGTTCTTCATTTTTGTTCGAACTAACATATACTGACTCACCAAAGTATGATTTATTCTTCATTTCGTACTCTTCGGGTAATTTCAGGTTGAGAAAAACGTATTTGCAGTCTTCTTTTCTGGTGAAAGAGCAAAGAGCAAAATTCTCAAAATATGTGAAGCTTTTGGAGCAAATCGTTATTCTGTCCCCGAGGACCTTGGTAAACAGGCTCAGACGATTACTGAGGTATGCATCACATCATTTATTTTTCCTAGGCTATCCTTGCTCCAGTTCCTTCCTCCTATGTTAAGTTGCTTCTCTACTTTTATCGACTTAGTTAATTTTGAGTTATTGCTAATGAAAACAGCATCTGGGCACAAATCCTGTGGTAAATTAGCATTTACTAGTCAAAGAAACAATAAAAAGGAACCTATTATTGTATATGAGCAGAACAAAGTTTGACACACAATCATCTATTTGTTGTTGTTAACTTAATTCTCATATTGTTATTGTTTAGATTAAGTTGCTTTCTTCCAAATCTGGCATCTCTGTACAACTATTTTGTGAAAGTCTGGGTCTGTCTGGTTGATACTTCTCATTTATTGGAATACTAATGGAATGAAGTACGTCTACGATGTCCCTTTGCAGGTCTCTGGAAGAATCTCAGAGCTAAAGACAACCATAGATGCTGGCTTGTTGCATCGGGGAAATTTGTTACAAATTATTGGTGAACAATATGATAGATGGAACATTTTGGTTAGTTATTAAACAAGGAGAAATATTATTCTTCTCATTAGCAAGTCTTTTTAACTTCTTGAAGAAACCTATTTTAGCAAGTTTTGTTGTTTGTAGAGCTTTTATTCCATAATTTGATATGAATGGTTTAATGTTTGTCTATCAGTTCTATTGAGCACATCTTTTTAATTATTTTAGGTGAGGAAGGAGAAATCAATTTATCACACACTCAATATGCTTAGCATTGACGTGACCAAAAAATGTCTGGTGGCTGAAGGTTGGAGTCCTGTTTTTGCGACCAAACAGGTGACTTATTTTTGTCTTTCACTTCTTGGTCATGGTACTCGGGTTCACGTATAGGATGAGAGACCAACAGGAAGAGGAGGATGTAATTGTCTTATGATAAGATCTGGTCATGTCATCTTGTAGTACAAGACTTCCCTCCCTTTCCTTAACAATAAAAAAAGACCTCTCTCCCTTTCCTTGATATTTCTTTTCAATTTGGTAGTAGAAAGATGCCCACTTCGGCATATATATAAGCATGCTGATCCAGTAAATGATGTATGATTGTGCAGATTCAGGATGCACTGCAGCGGGCAACACATGACTCAAATTCAGAAGTTGGTGCAATCTTTCGCGTTCTGCGAACCCGAGAAATGCCGCCTACATATTTTCGAACAAATAAATTTACTAATTCTTTTCAGGAAATTGTTGATGCATACGGGTAGGTCTCCGGTCCCAAATTTTGGATTCCTTTTACGAAAAGATTAAGCAATGATTTTTCTGTTTTTAATAAAGAGAGGTGGTTGTTTTATGGGTCAAGTATCTGTCTTCTGCAACTTGTAAAGACCGTAGATTCGTTGGTCGTTATCTCTCTTGCAGTTTCTGACTTCTGTAGGATATGTTCTTTTGGGGGTAGCGAAGATTAATACAAGTTGCAATTGTAAAGAAACATACTCTCCCTTATGTATCACTGAGTACATCTCCCCTAAAGAATAACTAATATCTACTACAGTAATTTAGAAACACAAATGCCTACTGATTGTGAACAACTATAACTTAGCAATTCAAATTGCCAACATCTTTTTTCTCAAGTAAACATACGAAAAGATTTGACTCGGCAAACTGTGATCCCAGAACTTAGTATTTTGTGACATCGATCAATCATGTTTATATCCTTACATATGTTTAATGGGATCCTTTACATTCTAAGTTTTCTTAAAACACATCTATCGGATGGACTAAAGAAGCCTACCACCATTTACTTCTGTAGAGTAGGCGGTGAATTCTGTTTATTCTGTGTTTGACAAATGAAAGTGATAGAACATACGAGGTATGAGGTGCTTGCATTTGGAGAAATACCAATCTTTCTTAAGTGATAGAAGTCCTAAGTTACATTCAATCTTAATACTATTTCTAATACTTGAGGTATGTGATGTTATTAGTTTTCATATTCATGTTGCTTGCTTAACTGTTTCAGGGTGGCCAAATATCAGGAAGCAAATCCTGGTGTTTACACTATCGTCACATTTCCATTCCTTTTCGCAGTTATGTTTGGTGACTGGGGTCATGGTATCTGTCTGTTGCTTGCGACCATGTACTTCATACTCAAAGAGAAGAAATTGTCCAGTCAGGTGACTACTGCAATTATTAGCTATTTATGTATTACAAATTACTACCTAATTAGATTAGTTTATAGGCTCAATTGGGTATGCCTGTGATGTCTGTTACATAAGTTTCTTATTTCTCTTCTAACAAACACTATAAAAAATCCCTTGTAATAAAGCTTAGGGGTGTGTAGTGACTGCAACTTGCTAAGAACTAGGTCAGCTTCTTACACTTCAATTGTAAAACATAGATGTATTGAAAGTTTAATAATTTGGTGCAATGAAGACTTCTCTACTGATGTTGATGTAATGCTGGAGGTTTTGTAGTCCTTACAGCTTGATGGGATTCATACCCAACAATGCTTGTGTACTATATCTCACTACAAGCTCTAAGCTTTTAGTATTAATAAAATTACCTTATTCATCAAAACTAGGTCAGCTTCTTAAGTGAGCAAGGAATTGGTATGTGTTCATC
Organism: Jaltomata sinuosa; assembly: GCA_003996215.1. Lineage (NCBI taxonomy): Eukaryota > Viridiplantae > Streptophyta > Magnoliopsida > Solanales > Solanaceae > Jaltomata > Jaltomata sinuosa. Next base: position 440,683 of record QJPP01007255.1, read on the forward strand.
AGGCAGGTGTTACTTGAATTACCTTTAGATGACACAACCTTTTCATAGTTTCAACCTATGTTGCGCAGATTCTTCAAAATGTCAAGGAGTGCATGTCGGATTCTCCAAAGAATTGTACTTTTGGAGAATCCGACACGGGTGCGGCAACGAAAATGAAGAGTCCGTGCAACTTAGGTTTCAACAAAGGAAAAAAGATCTACATGGGTTACAGTTATTAAGTTGACAATGTATAGATCAATGCCGTCGCTCAAAGGTTCTTCAATGATAAGAACATTCTTGGAAGATTAGCAGAAAATCTGAATTTGTTGGTTGATTATTGAAAAGAAATCTGAGTGCGTTGGTCTAGCGTCGTCCACATTTTTTAGTTATTCTCTTGTGCAGGTTTTGGTAATATGGGTTACTTGGATTAAGAATATTCTTAGAACTATTAGTTGTTATAGTTTATGACAGTGGTGGGATTTTTCCTAGTGAATTACGCCCTTTCTGCTGGAGCATGAATGTGAACCACTTTTATTTGAAACATGATAGATAATGATACATGAATGCAGAAACTTGGAGACATCATGGAAATGACTTTTGGAGGGCGATATGTGATATTTATGATGTCCCTCTTCTCAATATACACGGGCCTGATCTATAATGAGTTCTTCTCTGTGCCCTTCGAGTTATTTGGTAAATCAGCATATGGTTGTCGTGATCCTTCTTGCAGGTATGGATTTATTATAATAATTTTTTGATTGCTTAGAGTTGTTGCCTTTATTAATACCTTCAGTTTCTATCTATTGCATGTTGGCTAATCCTAGTTGGCTTGATTGTAGGGATTCTACCTCTGCAGGCTTAATCAAAGTGCGTGACACTTATCCATTTGGTGTCGATCCAGCATGGCATGGTACACGTAGTGAGCTGCCGTATCTCAATTCATTGAAGATGAAAATGTCTATCCTTATTGGGGTGGCCCAGATGAACCTTGGGATAATTCTGAGCTTTTTCAATGCTCTGTTCTTTCGCAATGGTGTAAACATTTGGTAAGTTCCATTGCGTTTGGGTTATAGTCCCTAGATTTCGGGCTGCACTGTTGATGGATTTGGATGTTGCAATCAAGATGTTGACAGTTAACCAAACTTTGCAATCTCAGGTGTCAATTTGTTCCCCAAATGATATTTTTGAATGCTCTGTTTGGATACCTGTCCGTCCTTATCATTGTGAAGTGGTGCACTGGGTCCAAAGCTGATTTATACCATGTAATGATATACATGTTCCTTAGCCCGACAGATGAGCTCGGTGAAAACCAGCTTTTTGCTGGTCAGAAAATAACTCAGGTTAAGTATCCCTTCATAGCCACACTTCTCTCAATTTCTCTCATTTTGATTGGAGATGTCTGATTTCACTTTGATTTTTGTTAATATTTGGCCAGCTTGTCCTGCTACTCTCGGCCCTTGTTGCTGTACCTTGGATGCTTTTTCCAAAGCCCTTCCTATTGAAAGCTCAACATGAAGTATGTTTGCTTGCCTTGTTTCCTTTTCCGTTTCACTTATTCATAAGCTTCTGTTTGTTGAATTATAATGATATTTGATTATCTACTTATTTAGAGGCACCAAGGACAGTCCTACACAGCACTTCAGGAGGCAGAAGAGTCTTTATTGGTGGAGAGTAATGATGATTCTGGTCATCATGAGGAATTCGAGTTCAGTGAGATTTTTGTTCATCAGCTCATTCACACAATTGAATTTGTACTTGGAGCAGTCTCAAACACAGCTTCTTACCTTCGTCTGTGGGCTCTCAGGTATGCTTGAGGAGTTAGGATGTGTTGATCTCCTGCTTTTCTCTAGTAACACAATTCTTTGTTTGCTTCTATGTTGAAACGTCACTCATAATAGTTGTTGAATAGATTTTAGACAAAATGTTGTCAGATTTTGATATCTTAATTATTTGTTGGAATTATGAACTTTTATGGGTTTATGTGGTTATTGGGAATGGAAGCTCTTCTTGAATCTCCATAAGCAGTGAGATGCTTTGTGTTTGACCAATAGGGGTCTGTTTAGAGGCCCCGTGAGAGGATGTATTGGATAGTTGCTGCATGATACTAAGCTTTCTATATTGTTATGTTATTAATAGGGGAGATGACATTGCCAAATTACCTAATTGGGAAAATTGCCCCGGGCTATATCCTGTTCATAATTGCATATTAATTAATCCCCACGATATAAGCTACCCTGTATTATCTCATCAGTGGACCAAACTACCCCATAAATGTTATTGTGCGTCACCTTTTTATTAACGATATAATATCCTATGTTGCTTTTTTCAGCCTTGCACACTCTGAGCTGTCCAGTGTATTTTACGAAAAGGTTCTTCTTCTCGCCTGGGGGTAAGTCACTCATTCTATGTTCGTTGGCTAATAAATATTCGTAGGCTAATAGCTTCCTAGACTTGTTTTGGTGTTGGTTCAAACTGATCAGACTTTGTGAAGCGGATCTGTGCTTTGGAAAAAAAAATACATGTTTGGTTCTCTGAGAATGACCCATCATATTTGCAGATCTCCAATATATATAAATCTGAATTCCCCTAGGATTTAGCTGGCATGTAGTGGGCTGAATATTCCGGGAAGAAAAAATGATATATTAATACATTTTTAAAAATTTATTTATGCTCAGGTTCAACAATGTCATTATTCTCATTGTTGGCATCATTGTATTCATCTTTGCCACTGTTGGAGTGTTGTTGGTGATGGAAACACTCAGTGCCTTCCTACACGCATTGCGACTTCACTGGGTGGAGTTCCAAAATAAGTTTTATGAGGGAGATGGATACAAGTTTAGTCCTTTCTCATTCACATTGATTGATGCGGAGGATGAATGAGGAAGCATCAAGGATCTCAGAGATGAAGTTCGCTCGCTGTTTGTAAAAGAATGTGTATGTTAATTCTTTTTGCTTGAATGGTCATCTTAGTGGAGGGGGTAAGATTTTTTTCTCCTTTTCATTTTTGGTGGGATGGAGCAGTATTCTGTGAGCACGCTCCACTCTATTTGTTTTATTGGCACCGAGAGAAATAAGCATTCTGCATGTGAGGTTCACAGCAAAGAAAGCAGCATCTGTGCAGCTGCAACTTTTAGATGGTATAAATAAGTTATTTATTAATTGTATTTGTTATGTTGTGTGATCCTGAAATATCACGGTTTTGTGCAACAGATATGCTGGGATAGTTTGCCTGTAAATTAATCATGACCTATGTTTATTAGCGTTTGTGTTAGTAATGAGACCACGTGAACACATCCGTTCTTGGAGAACTAAATGCTCCAAAAACCCAAAATGGGAAAATAAATATTAGTGTATTGCTTATTGAGCAAAACAAGTGTGGTGCATTGTTTCTCATCAGTTCCATATGCAACTCAGGTCGGATTTTGCCAATTATTTTTTTAATTTTTGGTATGCATTTTGCCTACTTAATTACGTTCGTGCTGAAAGTAGTTACTGGTGAGACATTCTACTTGTTATCTGAAGGGCTTTGATTGGAGAGAGTACAAATTTGTTTAGATCATAGAGGTGTTAGGCACACCCAGTATCCTATAGTAAATACAAGAAAAGCTCAAAATGAAAGTTACCTCCCAATTAGTTTTTTGACATCGATGTCAACTAATTAAAGTCTTCTGAAAAGACGTTTTTTTTGTCTGTTGGAGACGAGGGGCAGGCAAGCGTATGCAAATGAATTAAATTATGATGAAGGAATGTTTGGTAGAGTGCAAAAAATCCACCGTTAACTGATATCTGAAGCACGTCAATTTCCTGCATCCTGAACATCTATCTAGCTGGGGAATCTATCCAGTTAATGAGCATAGAACCAAGAGGAGAAATGTGTTTTATTTTGGAGTTCTGTTGAATTGGAAATAATGAAATATAGTCTTAACAATGGAAATAATGAAATACAGTCTTTTCTTCTTTTAAGCAATAACAATTCTCATGTCCCGAGTGATTGATGGGTCCTGAAAAATACTAGCTACACTTAATTTACATAGTGTAGTCGGTAAAATTTCACTATGAGCTGGTACTAACAGCTGCAACTGTTGAAACCATTGAATCCACTCCACAAACATTCCGCCCTCTGCAGATTTTGTAGTATCCATTTTCTCCCCATTTCTCTCCCCATGAGTTCTTGATGATCCAGTATGTTTTCTCTTTCATTCGTATGGGAGAAAAGCCAGTACCATAACCAACTAATAAGACACCATGATCTAACTGCTTAGAGCATATATATGGGCAGGAGACTCCGCCAACATATGTCTGCATGAACACTGCATTGATAGCCACTGCAAGCCAAGAAACAGCAACACTTTCAGAATGAGTTTACATCAATGAAAAGTTTAAGGTCATTAGCACATGAAGAGTGGTAATTAACTAAAGATCCCAAAATGCAGTTTTAAATCAATGGCAAGTGTTTTGAGAGGCCATTTACCAGCGAGAGGGCCATTCTTGACAAGATTAGCAGCAATTTGTTCTTCGTCAAGGGAGACAACACTAAAGTTAGCAACTTTAGCGGCAACCTTGGTGTTGTCAAATTTGCAGGTAGCACGATCTGTGCCAGTGTATGGATAATCTTCTTCTCGCATAAGGCCACCAGCTTTGAGAGTGTATTCAAAGGCACTATTCATTAGCCCACCATTGCACCCTGCGTCACATGAACCTTTTTCTTCTGGATCACACTGCAGATATATAATGCAGACAAAATTAGTCTAGGCTTACATTTTTAAGGGGAGATAGGGGACCCTGAAATTTTAAGTAAAGATTTCATTTGACACGACACAGTAAATACTGCAAGTCAGAAGTCTTATTATACAGTCTACAATCCCCCCTTTATCAAAAAATTATACTCTCTACATTCCCAATTCCGATTAGAAAATTGGCAACCTGCAAATAGCAACAAAATTCAATTGCATATGCTAAGCCAACTACTGTTAAACACAATCCCCACCAACAACGTTGGCATACACGAGCTTAAAAGAAGAGGTAGAGTAAGAACAAAAAAGAAGACCATAGAACAAACGGTAATCGAAGAATAAAGACCCGGTAACCAAAAGGTTCATAGACTAACAGCAACGAAGACAAAACTCAATTCTGGACTACTTCATCCCTTTCAATTTAAATGGCATCGTTTGAATTCGCACGAAATTTAATAAAGTTCTAATCTTTGTATGGTTAAAAAAACTTATTGTTGAGAAGTGTCAAGTTAATTGTTTCTAATTTAGAAGTGTGTTACTTTTATTTGGGACAACAAAGAAATAGTGTATCACATAATTTTAGACCGGGGGAGCATTAACTATACAAGTCGTCTTTGTTTAACTATTGTTCACATTAAACGTCAGGCTACCTTCCTCTGTTTCGGCATGCAGGGTTGATGGAATCATTCCTTCGTATAAAAGTGTTCTTCACGCTATCATTCTCTCTGATGTAAGACTGATCCAACAATATTAGTCGGGCGGCCGCGTTAGGTCACCTATTTTGAGTTATGGACACACAAACGTCTCTCCCATCACATGTGGCATAGTTGTAACGACTTAAAAGTAATACGTATAATGAAATTCCAATGAAAGAAAAACTTAATTGATTCTCGAAATTCTAATGGTAACGCATAAATTGAGACGGAGGGAGCAACAACTAATCTGAGTAAAAGGAATAAGTAAAGTAACTTAACAAGATATAAATTCAGGATATGCTCAACAGAATGAACGTCCCCTAAAATGAGAGAAAAAACGTCGAACCTCGTGATCACAGTCCACAAGTTGTTGCTCGCTAAGGCTGACAAGCTTCCCTGTAGCAAGAAAGTTGGCACCTTCTAATGCACCAGTGGTACTAAATGACCAGCATGAGCCGCATGAACCCTAGTTTTTCAATTGTATTCAATAGAACTTAGTACGCAATTATTAATTTATCATTAACGCTGCACGTATCAATCTCGCATAGAAACAAACGTACCTGATTCTTCACAGGCGTGACGGCACCGTGCTCTCTCCAATCGAAATCAGAAGGAAGATCCACGGTAGGAAGAATTGGAGCTTTATTAGCATCAGAAGGAAGCCGGAGACGGCGGTTAACGCCGAGGAATTTCCGGCGGAATTCGTCCGGCGTCATATCGGAAAACTGAGTAACGCCGTGCACAGCGGAGGGATCAAGCTTCTGGTGTTGCATTGCACGGCGCAAGTTAGCTTTGAATACCAAGAATCTGTAATGATGCTCCTCATCGGAATCGTACGTTTTGCCATACCTCCTCTTAAAAACCGTGAAGTGATGATCGGCGTTTAGCATGTGATGATCATCGTCGCCGCCGACGACTTGACGGATTAAAATATCGTCGTCGTTGCCGCCGTTAACGGAGACCAAAAACGACGTCGTTAAGAGGATAGAGAATAGGAAAAGGAAAGACAAACGAAGAGCCATTGTTGATTTAGGAGTTTTGTTTTCCGTTCTCTCTCAACAGTTTCATTTGCTATATATATAGCAGTCTCCGAAAAGAAGAAGGTTGCTTAAGGGGAGGTGAATGATATCCAATAAGAGATCGCCACGTGGTGGATAATGATTCGCTGAAGGAATGGTAGTTGCTTCTCGGCGTGGGTTTGGGTAGTTTTTCAGTTTTGAGTTTGTTCTAGGAAATCTATAAGAAATAAAAAGACCGAAAGGAAGAAATTCTCCTTAATTTTATCCTTAAAATTTGTTGCCTTTAACAAACAAAGGTCTTCCCAAAAGCAAAACATAAGAATTGGATAAAGAACAATATTACAACAACAACAACATATCCTGCGTAATCTCAGAGTTGAATAAAGAACAATATTACAAACAACAACATATTCTGTGTAATCTCACAAACTGAGGTCTAAAAAAAATACATATCCTGTTTAATCTCACAAACTGGGGTCTGAAAAAAATAGGATGTACGCAGATCTAGCCTCTACTTTAAAGAAAGAGCGGCTGTTTTCAATAGACCGTCGGCTTCAATATAAAAACAATCCATACAAGAAGTGTTGAAAGTAAAAGAAACAAAAGACATTACTAAAACAATATTCCCTTCATACTTTTTTAGTTGTCACGTTTCGATTTCGAGAGTCAATAAAACTAATTTTTAAAGTTAAACTAGATTAAATTAATTTGATATCTTAAATTAAATTTTAAATATTCAAAAACTATACGAAAAAGTATTCTAAATTGTAATTTTTCTCATATCAATATAATAAAAAACTAATTACTAAAAAAAATAATTATATCATTTGACTCTTATAAAGAAATTACGACAACCAAAGGTAAACGAAAGAAGTAGATAATAGCAGAACAATACTACAACAAAAAACTGAATAAAAAACAATGATCAGTTTGTATACATTTTGTATGTTATTTTATTTAAAGAGTGTTAGAAGAATTCTATGTTAGTAGAATCTTTGTTGTGTACTCAATTTTCGTCATCACTTTGTCAGCATGGATCATATTTTAAGCTTTGGCTAAGAAGCTACATAAAGTTAACTCAACTTGAATTATTGAAACCGAATCGTGATGAAAGAGAATTTCAGTTGTTGCAAGTGTCTGGTAACTAAAACGGTAGAATAATAAAAAGGCAAAGGCTCAAATCACAAAAGTATATTACACGCAGTCTTATTTTGTATTTCTGTAAAAGTCTATTTTCATAGTTAAAACGGTAGAATAATAATTATAGCAACCATATACCATATATATAAAGGATAAAGGAACTCCGATCTGAAATTTAATTGGAAAAAATAGTTTCTAACTAACAAAATTTAGCAAATATAGTCCACATTTAAACCTCCATAAATGTATTTGTTTAAGCTTAGAAGCTACAATGGTTCCATAAACGTATTGACAAAGGGTCTTCACGTATTCAATAATCATTCATCAAAATATAGTTGATTTCTTTTGTCGCTCTACCAAGATGGCGTAGTTTGAAAGAAACTCACTAAAATCATAATAATACGGGGATTGAATAATGTATAGAATTATTTCATCAATATACTTCTATTATTTTATTGGATTAAAATAACAAAAATAATATCACAATTATAGGATAAATAATTTCAAAATTGCTTAGATAGCAGCATTAAACAAAATAGATGTCTCCTTGAGATCATCGTTCCTATCAGAGACAGTAGCAAAAAAATCCACGTGGTAGTACTATTTTGAGCACATAGGTTACCAAAGCTAACTAAATTATTACAAACGTCTTCCATTAAATCTTTAACACAAAAGGATCCAATTTTATCACCCTCTATAGCTGCCTTGGTGAAGCAAGGAGGGCTTGCAAAATGGCATCAGACAGAATATTTTGACAGGAAAAGGGGGATGTTTAGTATGTGGGGAAGTTATACAAGAATTACACTAAAAATATTGCAGTACAATGAGTAATAATCAAACGATTGCCTGATAAATTTGTGCTTTCATCATATATATTACTCCTAAAATTTGGATATAAAATATACTATACATACAATATAAAAGTTTAAAGTGTGAAAATAAATCTTGAATTGCTCTTTTAAATGAGAAAAGTTATTTCAAAAAGTCTTTTGTAAATTGAAAATCCAAGAATACAAAAACATTACAAGAACCACATGGGAAATAACAGTTTAAGAGATACTCGGTAAACTAAGCATGTACGAGATGATTTTGTCATTTTACGTGTTGTTATTTACATGTTGCTAATACATATAATGTCATTTTACATTGTATTCGGCATAAAATGATACTGCGAATAACAGTATAATTATTGTGGGAACTACTTATTCAGAGACAAATAGATGCTAATCATATCTAATTACCTAGTAATACGGAACTGCAGAAGCTTGGAAGAAACTTGAAAATTTACATAAAAATGCGTTTAAAGGGATGCAATAGATGCAAACTTGTAGCAACAGAAAACCATAGCTGGCTTTTGAATTAGCAAAGTCAGTAATCTATGAGAACTTTGTACAAACTTTCTTGAGGTTTCCGTTTTCTTGTTTATGCTGTTTTTTCTGCCTCAAGTGCATACACTGAAGCAAAAATTCCAATATTTCTCACTGAACCTCAAAGTAATAGAAGTAAATGTCTATACACAAGTCTATTTTTTAGACCATTTACGATTAAGATTCCAGAAGACGAAAATGATAGCTAGGATAACGAAAGTAATGGAAAACCAATGGACGAGCCTTATGCAGAACCTGGAAGCAGAATCACAACCACACCAGTGTCGATAAACTCTTTTTCCGCAGCTGTAGCAGAAACTGGCACCACACCTACATCCAGATGTAAAGAGAACCAGATTTAAAGTACAAAACTTGAAAGTTGAACCCTTTCTCTAACTCTTATGGTTTAACATCAGAAAGAATCATTTTTTAACAGTGTACAAGCATAACATATAAATCAAATTCACACAAAAAATATCTTGCTTGACGCCTGCGTACCTTTATAAATGCCTCAGAACTGAACAAAACCAGAAGAATGTAAGAATTGCATAGGAGAGAATACTGAATCTCGATACGATACACAAATTGCAGAATTATGAGAAGCACCATCAGGAATTAAGATACGAACAACATTAGACACTTAATATCTCATATATGCTGATATCTTATGTCGTAAACCTGGTATATTTAAAAGTGTAGATCTAACGATCAATTTCTTTCCTCCCAGATCATTAATTTGGCTCCACAGGCTCTTTTTTCTTTTATAAGTTACTTACAAGAAGATGAGATCTAAAATTGAATATACAGAGGCCAAGCTTGATTATCTCACGTAAAATCCCCTCTTAGTGTTCATAGCCGTTATCGTCTCTCTTGCTTCTTTCCCGAAGAAAAGTAAACACTAAACGCAATAAAATAAAAGAATAAACATTTCATTTTTGAGCAAATACACATTCACTTAGAGCCGGATACTTGAAAACTATGTGAGGAAAAGGTCTGGCTACTACAAGTACATATTTATTGGAACATTAACAAGACAAAATTTGGCAAATCAACAAAATAGATGCATGATCTAGTTTAGGGGATTCAGATGTTATGTTGTTCTCATTGCCAATCCGCCTCTCTATTAACGGTCGATATGATCAACACCTATCAATGTCAACATAGAAAAATATAGCAATTGAAACCTCAAATAAGTGGAAACTGAGAATGATTGGCATCTTAATCTCAACTAAGTAGCATTAGAGATATATTAGGTAAATTTTCCGCTCATATTACTTTCTTATCATGTATAAGATAATTCTTCCGCTTATATTAGCAATGTACAAATCCGCTCAGAAAACTACAGAATGCTTCCATCAGCTCCCTGTGCCCTTCATACCTGTAGCCTAACATTGTGGAACATTTATAGGCCTAAGGTTTTATAGACCTTTTCATCCCTTAAGGTTTTACAGGCCTTTTCATCCCTTATTTTGAAGCTCGCTAATCAGCAGCATATTAGAAATTTATCCCTGTTTGTGAAAATACAGAAATATGCAAGTCCTGGTTCACATAATCGATATTGCACCAATTAAAAATTCCATTAAGCAGATACTGGAATACCACGACAAAGAGATACAAGTCTTAAAAAATTTACTAACTAGATATACAGTGAAAGAAGAGACTATTAACCTATTGATAGCCAAGAATTCTGCTGCCAAACAGAAACTTTTTGGTCCTCAATTCCAGGGAGCCGTGGATGCAATGGAGGAATCAATATTACATTATTATTTTTTTTGGTTATAATAGCTAAATGCAAGTCCTCTAAATCCTGTCTTTCCTGATCACTTTACTTTACGGAAGTAAAAACCTTATCAATCAATTACTTGTGCTTAAATCCCAAACTTCCGCTCTATTCGGAACAATTCCAATTCAATACTAAATGTTGGCAATGATTATCTTGCTAAGCATTAAAGAGAGTACACTTCTATTTATTTAACTAGGTCTTCAAGATTGCACCCTCATGTGCGGGCCTGATTTTTTTCAGATCAATGCAGGTAGAAAATATTAAATCCAGGACCTCTACCCCGCTCTGCTCTGTTATACGTTCTCTCTAATTCTTCTCAAAAAAAAATAAAAAAAATAACCAAACCTCAAAACTACTAGTACTATAGGGTTAGCAAAATTTTGCAATTAATACCAAAACAATGTGTCCGTCAGGGGTGACTCAATGAGATCGGTATCCTAAAGCCAACTTTAATGGGAGGTTTTATTTTTTCTGCTAAACATTTTTTGAATGAAAAATTAACCTACAAATTCATTATAGATGAAAATTAGGCTCATCCTTCCTTGACCAGAGGTCTTGGGTTCGACCCTTCAAATGAAAAAAAATCTTGCTAGGGAGCTCTTTCCTCTTTGTGTGTCTCAATATTGAACTAATAGGGAAATTCAATACAGATAACGAACACCGGATGGAAAAAAATTGGGCCCCCGCTTAAGTGGCTCAACCCTACTGCTACTGCCGGCCCTAACTCCACCTCCAGTATAATCCAAACCTCAGAAGTTACAACAACATACGCAGTATAATCCCACAAGTGGGGTCTGGGGAAGGTGGTGCGTATGCAGCCTTACCCCTACCTCGAGAAGGTAAACAGACTGTTTCTAACAGACACTCACTCAAGTAAACCTCATATATTGTAATCCATAAATATGAGTTATCCCTTTTTTTCAATATTAGATTTCTCATATACCTGTATTAACATATAACCTTAAGCAAATGATAAAGAAACTTTATTTAAGAAAAGGAAAAAAACAAATTAAACTAACCTGCATTTAACAATTTTGCAGCCTTCAATAAGTTCAACAAAATGACGACACTGTGGACACCTCTTCCACTTATTACGCTCAGCAACCACACCAAAAACGACGTCGTCTCTATCCCTCAATTCCCTACTCTCTTCACACTGAAACCCAGCATGCCATGGAAGCTTACACTGAAAGCAAAAATTCCTCTTACAACTTGGGCACTGCGATCGCTTCGCATTCTCACCACACTCATCCAAAATCAAAGCCGAACAATTCCGATTCGGACAGTAACACTGTGCTAACCCTAAAACAGAAGATTCACACAAAACGTCGGACCATTTAACAAACAGCTGGGGGGCCACAAGATTCCGGCAAGAAATTGGGTCCAAAAATTGGTCACAACTCAGAGACGGACAAGGAATGTTGCCGACGTTGTCTTCAAGCTTGACGGAGATGTATTTTACCATACACTCAATACAAAATGGATGAACACAGAGATTTTGATTCTTGAATTTTTTGTTGGGTAACAACATAGGCTCGATACAAATTTCACAGGTGAATGATTGATCATCTGGTAATTCAGTCACTGGCAATTCTTGTTCTTCATGATTTTGGCTGATTTTTTGCTGTGTGTTTCCCATGATCAGTGGCAAAATTGTGAGTGAAGTGTTTGATTTTTTCTTTTTAGTACTTTTTGTGTGAGCAAAGGAAAAGGGTCTGTTTTGGGTCTTCTTCTTATAGTACTGGAAGTAATATTTTTCCCAAAATTTCCCTCCACGTATGACTTTTGCAGTTACGCCTCTTTTTCAAAACTAGCCGAACTTTCTTGGAATTGGAGTATCATAATAGGCTAAGAGAATTATTTTCTGTTCTTAAATAACTACTCTCTTCATTCATCTTTACTTGTTCATTATTTAATTTAGCACACATCTTAACAAACAATAAATAATAGGAGTAATTTTACTATATCACTATTTGAATAGAATAAATTTGACGCTTTAAAAAATACATTGGGTAATTAATGGTATTTAATAGCAAGGATAAAATGAACACAAAATGATAAATTACTCATTGATTTTTCAAACTGGACAAGTATTATTAAACATCTATTTTTAGTATAGTAGACAAGTAAAAATGATCAGAAGAAGTAATTATGTCTTGATTTTCTTAGTAAGAATGATAAATATTTAGGAACAAAAAAAAGTATTTAATACTCCTTCTGATCCAAAATAAATCTATTTTTGGAGTGTATCGTACCCCTTAAAATAGTTAAATAATAACATTAATTAAAAAGTAATTTATTAATATTACCCTTTTGTTTCTTCTCAATCTCTTTAATTTGAAGCTAAAGATAGTTGAAATATTCATTAATGAGAATGGTAATTTTTAAAAAAAAATTAATACATTTTTAAGCTTTGAGAAATTCATTTATGTTGAATTATAGAAAAATGTCAAATATTTATTTATTTTGGACCGAGGAAGTTGTAAGTAAGTTAGTACTACTTTTCATGATTTAATACTTAGTAGGCTGATTTAAATTTGTCCTAAGACAATATACGTATAAGACACGAAAAGAAGACCCCTAGAGTTTAAATACCACTACTAACACTAACCATAATGAATATTACACGAAAATATTGATAATAAACAGTTAATTAACGTTTCAATTTACACTAAAAAAAAATTGAATGTTTTTTTTTATTTGTATGTACTCGAAACTTATCTCTTTGTTGTTCTTCTTTTTTTTGGCGGAAAGAAAGAGATAAGTTTCGAGTTAGTAAATTACAAGGAAGGGTATAAATAAATTGGGAGCGATCTTTGTATTTTCTTGAGAAACTTCGTTTAGCTTTTCACGTACTCATATGGAACAAAAAAAGATTTGGTAAGGTGCAAAATCTTTTTGCTTCATTGAATTAGTGAGAACATAATGGTTAGTAATATGTAGGAAACTTCTGCGATGATTCCTCTTTACCCTTTTTGGTACCTACTCGCTCTAAGTAAACTAGTAAAGTGCATGGCAATTATCGTACTAAACAAGGAAGGAATATGAAAGAGAAATATAACGTACTCATAGCGTAGTACTTTAATGTTTATATTAAATTAATTAAAATATGACACGATTTACTTTTACCTTTATCACTAATAATTGGAGTACTAAAATGACTTGATGGCATTATTTAAATTTATTTATATGGTGTTGATTAATGGTTATATATAGTCATCCAAAGTAGCTGAACGCGAATTCTGCTGCAATTAGGGATGGGCAAGCGGGGTTGCGGTGCAAGACGGGGCGATGTAGGTTTAAGGCTTTGTGAGACGATGCGGATAACAATGTTTTTTTAAAGAATTTTGATGCAAGGTGGAACAGGTTGTGGGCTTTTGATACTGAACTTCGTTGAAACGCCAAAACTTATGTTTTATTTGTGTGGAGAGTGAAGCTTTTAAATTAGCACCAAATTAACACACCTCAACGCCAAAATTTATGTTCTGTTTGTGTGGAGAGTGAAGTTTTTAAATTAGCACCAAATTAACACACTCAAACAATAGTTATGTTTGGTAATATTTTTTTTATACTATCACTATAAAAAAATAATTAGAGGGCTGAATTTAGCTAAAAGTCATATAAATTTTTCCTTAATTAATCTATCTATTTTATTATAAAAATGTGAATATAAATATCAATTGACCCGAAATATTCTTCAAATATTGAATAATTTTAATGTATTTTTAAGTAGAGATGTTCTCTATAAAATAATCTTGTACTATATTAAATAGGACTGTGATATTAAATTTCTTACTAATATCTTTAAGGATTTCATATTTAACTGAAAACTAAAATATTAAAACCAACATATTAGAGAAGAATTGGCTAAAAGGCAACTCTTCAAACTTAATTGTTAAAAGGCCACTTATTTTCTTTTTTGCTTTATTTTTTAAGGTTAGGGTTGAAAAAAGTCAAAATGTATAGAGCCGGGGTGCTTTTCAAAATTGTAAAGACTTTGGGGCATGGTTTTAAGTTTTGGTCTAATTTTGTTATCTATTTTTTCAAGTTGAGAGGTAGCTCATTGGTGTTGCCTTTTTTGCTTTTTCATAATTGGTGTTTTAGTGTTGTATTATACTTTACATAGTAATATTATTATTAATTAAAATTAAGAACATGTTATTTATATATTTTTAATATATTATCTTGGATGTAATTGTAAAAAATATTATGTATTGCTATAATGATTTAAGTAGTTCAGTTCAAATTTCTAAATATATTTTTGTTAGTTTATATATATTGTATTTTTATTTTTTTTACAATCTTTAATATTATCAAACAAACAATAAAATCATAAAATTTACTATAAAAAATTTTGGGCTAAAGCAATGGCTTTACTAAGTCTTACACCTTGAGGTACCCATGTTTATTACTTGTCATAGTCATACTCTTTTCGGATCACTTTACTACTTCCACTAAAAATAAATGGTTCAAAATAGTTGTCATTTTAAAAAATCAAGATATAATTAGTTGTTTGTTTTATACCTTTTACCTTAATCATAAATATAGAGAGATATTAATGCGGCACAAAAAAATGTATTAAATTCAAATAAGTAATATATAAGGATAATTACTTTAACTAATGTATTTATTAAGGGATGTACAAAATAAAACATGAGAATGGTAAGGAGGAGGGAGTATGAAAATAGGTTTCAAAGTCAAGAGTCACATAGACAGAGGTTTTCTACGTCCAAATCTAATTTTATTTTGTACTATATTAAAATAGGGTTTTTGCTTAAAACGTACTATTGATTAAACCTCATACTAATAACCATGGGAAACACACTGCAGAAACTCGGCCAAGAACACAAATTGCTAGATGAATCCCAATCATTCACCTGCGAAATTTGTATGGAGCCTATGTTGTTACACAATAAAAAATTCAAGAATCAGAATCGCTGCGTTCATTCGTTCTGTATCGACTGTATAGTAAAATACATCTCCGTCAAGGTTGATGACAACGTCGTCGAAATATCATGTCCGTCTCTCAATTGTAACCAATTTTTGGACCCAATATGTTGCCGGAAACTTGTGAGTCCTAAACTGTTTGTTAAATGGTCCGACAAGTTGTGTGAGTCCTATGTTTTAGGGTCGAGGCTGTGTTACTGCCCGAATCGGAATTGTTCTGCTTTGATTTTGGATGAGTGCGGTGGGAATGCGACGCGCTCAAAGTGCCCAAATTGCAAGAGATTTTTTTGCTTCCAGTGCAAGCTTCCATGGCATGCAGGATATAAGTGTGAAGATACAGGGGAATTGAGGGATAAAAACGACGTCGCTCTTGGTGTGCTTGCTGAGCGTAATAAATGGAAGAGGTGTCCTAAGTGTCGAAGCTTTGTTAGCAAAATTGATGGTTGCAGCCTTGTTGTATGCAGGTCAGTTTGCTAGCTGTTTACTTTCCTCATGTTTCTTCGTTTACTCCCTCCGTTTATTTTCACTTGTCACATTTCAATTTACGAAAGTCAATTTGACTAAACTTCAAAGTCAAATTTTAAATTTTAAGTTTAGATGGTCGAGAGAGTTGCTCGGATGGTAAACAACCCTCACTTTCAACCCTAAGGTTAAGTCAAAGCATTTCTTGGTTCTTCTGTTCTTTTTTTTTTTCATTTATGAGGTCTTATTAGTTAAAGAATGCGGCCCTTGAGAATAATTTGTTGTGTGAATTTTATTGATATTGCCACACATCAAATTGTTGGATATTTCATTTGATTAATTACTTTCTGCTGCTTGTACTCTGTTAATAAATTGCACTCTTTAGATGGGAATTCCAAGATTGATATGTTCATGCCAGTTTGATTATAGATTTTGAAATTGAAACTGAAAATTGTGTTCGGGCAGCATTTTACTTGGAAAAAAATTGAAGTTTTCTGTTTCATTCAAAAACTGAAAATTTGAAAATATTTTGAAGATAAATTTTCAAATCTGATTCGAAATCTATGACCATAAACGCTAAGCTAAACCATAAGAAGGGTTCAACTCTTCAAGTATTTATACTAAATCTGATTGTGTTTTCATGTGTTCATATGTAGATGTTATACCCAATTCTGCTACATTTGCGGAAAACAAGTTGCTCTTTGTGGTAGTTGTGATTCTCATCCAAGGAACGTCTGCTGTCTTGGACTAGTAGCTGTTCTTTCTATCCTAGCTCTTTTGATAACTCTTGTAATGAAGGCAAGAGCTTCTAGAGAGGATTAGAAAAAAAAATTAGAAGTTCCTTTGAGGTATAGTTTAAGACATTTAAGAATATTTACTTGATGCATGCAGCAGAGAAAAATACTCTTTCCGTTCACTTTTATTTGTTCACTATTTTAAAATCAGATTTTCACTTTAATCCTAAATCATAGTATCAATGATTGTTTCTTAAGGAGCATGCAAAGTCCAAACTTGACAAGTAAAAGTGAACGGAGGGAGTAACATAAATAGTTGACTTGAGTCAATATTCTCATAGATTATGGCCTTACTAATTCAAAATTGTTTCAAAAGCCAACTACAGTTTTCTGTTGCCTTTCAAGTTTGCAGCTATTGCATCACTTCAAACACATTTAAAATGTGACGTTTTTGTGTGACTGAGCTCCCAAGTTTATTCTACACTTCCACAATTACATCCCTTAAAAAGGGAAAAGAGATTATTTTTTTTCAGTTCTTTTTAATTATATCAGGGGAAAAAAATATACGCTATTGATAGGTTTTGAATTTTTCACCTCAATTGCGGAAGGCAGAGAGCTCACCATATGAGCTACCCATCAACCCCTGAACTGAAAAAGAGAGTTTACTGCTCAAGTAACGTCAACGGATACTCTAGATTAGTACAAATAATCTAGATATTAAGGTTTGCACTAATAATTAGGTATGATTAGCATCTTTTTGTTTCCAAATCAGTATCCCACACAATATTAGTCTAATGGGAGTAGTATTCTATAGTAAATATTCTCCATAATGTTTTATTGAATTTTAAAACAAAACTTATACATGCATATTGTTAGTGGAACTAATTCTTGATTGATTGAGAAAATTATCCTAGATATATATTTAAGACTCATTATTATACTAAATATATTACTTTTTATTTAATTACTAAACTAACTTTTTAATTACATTCCGTATCAGAATTTAAAAAACACAGATTTTCTTAGTATTATGTATTTTAATTTAATTTAATTTAAATTTTACATAATTAAGGATAAGTTAACTATAATAAGATAATTACAATTACCTATTAATTGTCCAATAAATATTGAATGGGTCCTACAATATCACACATTTGAATCTCTCTTAAAATACATTCAAGATCTCCAATCTTCTCTCTCCATTCATCGGTTCTCTCTATGGAAACATAGATTTTTTCTCCATTCTCTCCCCCAAAATATCTCTCCGATTTCATATTCAAAAATCATAACTTTACTCAAATTTTCACACAATATTTCAAGCTTCTTACAAATTTCTTAGTGGGTGAATTCAATTTATGTGTTTGTTGACTTGATTTTTTGAGTTTTTCACATAAGTGTTTATCTTTATTTTTGAGAATTGGTGAGAATGACAACAATGGTAAAAAAAACTCATGGTTTACGCTACTCCAATCCGCAAAAGCCCTAAATTTGTTGAAGGAGATAGTCTCATTATGCTATCTAGACCAACTTTTCACTTGGGTTATTTCACCCAAACCCACGAGAAGAATCCTAACATCATACAAAGTGAGAAAACGGTTGAAAAATCTGATGATGTTGTTCATGTTGTTGAAGTCAAATCTATAGATCGAAAAGACAGGAAGAGAAAAAATACCTTGATTTCACCTATAATGGCGGAGAACTACGACTCTGATTTTCAAGAACAACCCCAAGTTCAAACACATAAAAAAACTAAGCTTTTCATATTTTTTTGTATGGAAAAAGTATGTCATTTGATGTTTCAATATATTAATTTTGATCGTATATGGAGTATTCATTATGGATGTAATGTGTTAATTCTTTATAATTCAGTGTGCAATTTGGCATGTAAATTCATTCCAAAGCTCTTTTAATATTAGTGTATGTAATTTGTATAGAATCTAATTACATTCTCCTCTTTTAAACTAGTACACAAACTGATTTCATGGTGTATGATAGATGGGTGTGTGATCATGATGTATGAAACTGGTATGGAAACTGGTTCATTATATATGTTAGATGGATGTATGAACTAGATATATGAAACTGATATAAAAACTGAGTTCATGATATATGAATCATGTATAATTACCCGCTACATTACATCGACCTCCATGTTGAATCATTATCGAATGAAGATTACCATCTTCCATATTGAAAAATCAATATTGCCGGTTTGATAACATCAATTTCTGTAAAAAAAAATAAAAAATCAAATTACTCAGTTGAAAGGAAGCAAGTATACTTCAATGGAGTTTTTAGTCTGGAGAAGAAGAAGGATTATGAGGCCTGAAATGTGCAAAACAAATGTGATATATTTTTGGTATAATCAACGTATTTTTAGGAATTGATTGATATCCAGAAACGTTATTTTAGGGATTATTGTTACTTTCTCTTTCCGTTTTAATTACCATTTGTTAGTATTTAATAAATTTTGGTTTTTTTTGTTTTTTTTTTTTTTTTTTTTTGTTTTCGTTTTTTCAAAAAAAAATTCCTTTTTTTTTTTTATTTTGTATTTATTAAGTTGGTATATGTTGCAAGAAAATATATGGTAGGTATTGAAAACTAGAATCTTATGGTATAAGTTGTAATATTATCCAATATAGAATATATATATTTTTTCCCTATTATATCTAATATATAATATATAGGTTTTTTTCCCGGTAACAAAATAAATAGTATTATGTAGAGATTATGATACCAAAATCAAGAAGGGAAAAAAATATAATTACAACTCATACCACAAGATTCTAGTTTTCAATGTTTACCATATGTTTTCTTGCAAAATATACCAAGTTAATAAAAAATAAATAAAAGGCACAAAACGAAAAAAAGGAAAAATAACTAAAAAAATAAAAACGTAAAAAGGAAAAAATCAATTTTAGGCGCAACAAAACCTCTTAAAAAGCGTTATGGGATATCAATCACCAACAATCTCTCATATATCTTTGTTCCTTGTTTTACGCCTGTTTTTCTCACGTTAGTTAAACACGATTAACGCATTAGCAGGACTTCTCCTTCTTCCAACACCATCTCCATTGAAATTAAGTTTGTCTCATTGATACTCTTTGAGGTTTTTTTTAGTATAGAAACTGATATCAAATCTGGCGATATTAAAGTCGTTGTATGGTGGCACGATGTTGATTGCGAGCACCTTGAATCCGGGAGGTAAATCTACTTTTAATTGTTTGTAAAAATAGTTGTCTGCTGTTTATATTGTTTGGGCAATTCTTTTATGTAATAAACTTATTTGTACAAGCATTTTGGGGAAATATGCTTATTTTTTTATATGAAAAATATAATTTAGTGATCCTTTTTTTTTCGTATGTAAAATTTTCTGGATAATTCTGCTATCCAGAATTATTTTTACGTTAAAGCTAGCATTTTCAAATAAAAAGTTAGTCCTAATAACTTTTTTAAGTGTGTAACTTCTGGGTTAATTTTTTGACATCTAAACAAATTATAGTATATTGGTATTTTGTCAATTTTTGTAAAAATAATAATATATAAATCGTTTTGTGCATTCTTTGTTTTTGTATATTGTTTTGGTATGAATATGAACTGAAATTAGTTTATTTGTTGGTGTACCTTTGGTATAAAAATAGGTCATATACTCCCACTAGCATACGCCATATATAGTTGATTCAGAAAATGATGTGTCTTGGACGTGATTTTTTGAGAAATTTAGGGAAGCATATAGTGTAGGAAAGCCATGTACTGAACGATGGAAAGCATCAAACGAATTGAAAAGTAAGAGATCGAAGGTGACTTGTAGCGGCTGTCATCGGGAGGGGCACAACCGAAAGACATGTGGCAGATACCCTCCTCCTCTTTAGAAAAAAATCACAATCTAGTTCTCGTTTTTATTTTCTGTTTTGATGTTGGATGATAGTTGGTTCATATTTATTGTTTTTGAATTTAATTGATACGTTTGTTACAACTTTGAATGATATTTGGTTCATATTTTTTTATCTCTGATTGTGTTTGTTTATTCAGAATTTCATACATTCTAGATAGATCGAGTAAAGTAAAACGATAGTCACATTAGATATCTCTTTCAAAATATATGTTGAATATACAAAAAATATGATGCCTCGAACCTACTTCTATACCACTTATACATAATCGTGTATAAAATTCATTTAAATAACATACATAAAAAGTTGTCTGGAACCGACTTCTTTCAAAATGAGTATAATAAGTGATATGACCTTCTACGTACTAAAAGGTTGCCTGGAACTTACTTCTATACCACTTATACATAATCGTGTATAAAATTTATTTTAATAAACATACGTAAAAAGTTGCCTTTAACAGACTTCTTCCAAAATAAGTATAATAAGTGATATCACCTTCTTCGTGCTAAAAGGTTACCTGGAACCTACTTTTATACCACTTATACATAACCGAGTATAAAATTCATTTGAATAAATATACGTAAAAAGTTGCCTTTAATCGACTTCTTCCAAATTGAGTATAATAAGTGATCTCGCCTTCTTCGTACTAAAAGGTCTCCTGGAACTTACTTCTATATCGCATATACATAGTCGTGTATAAATTTATTTTAATAACATATATAAAGGTTGTCTGAAATCGACTTCTTCCAAAATGAGTATAATAAGTGATATCACTTTCTTCCTACTAAAAGGTTGCCTTGAACCTACTTCGATATCGCATATACATAGTGGTATTTGAATAACATATATAAAAGGTTGAATGGAACATTTAACTACTTCCAAAATGAGTATAATAAGTGATATTGCCTTCTACGTACTAAAAGATTGACTGAAATAGACTTCTATACCACTTATAGTAGTGTATAAAATTCATTTGAATAAATATATGTAAAAGGTTGCCTGAAATTGACTTCTTTCAAAATAAATATAATATGTGATATCACCTTCTTCCTACCAAAAGGTTGCCTGGAACCTACTTCTGTATCGCATATATATAGTGGTGTATAAAAAATTAATTGAATAACATATATAAAAAGTTGTCTGGAATCGACTTCTTCCAAAATGAGTATAATAAGTGATATACCTTCTACGTACTAAAAGATTGACTGGAACCGACTTTCATACCACTTATACATAGTAGTATATAAAATTCATTTGAATAAACATTATATTATGGTTGATGAAATCCAATTTATGCAAATTTTATATAAACTATATGTTACAAATTGTGAGACTACAATAGATACTGCTTATTGTAGGGAAAATCCTAAAGTAATGTGGCGTAGGATTCAAATTAATACTTTTATTATTCAAAGCACTTATACATAGTAGTGCTTGAGATTTTGTGAATATGAAATTGGAGTTAGTGGAGGGGGTGAAAAAATGGAGCTTGAAGCTTTTAAACAATGGTGGTTTCAAGGATTTTGCTAGAGAATGATGGTGATGGTGATTATTGATGTGCTACCATTGGAGAGGAAGTGAGCGAGATGAAGATTTGAGAATATTGGAGAGTTTGAGTGTGAAGAATTGAGGTTTTGGTATTTTGTAATGGTGTGGAGATATTCGTAAGAATCTTGGTAAAAGTATGATTTTTTGGATATGAAATTGGAGTGGAGATATTTTGGGGAAGAAAATGGAGAAAAAATTTCTGTTAAAGTGAGAGAATCGAGGATTGGAAAGAGAATATTGAAGATCTTCAACGTATTTTAAGAGAGATATGATTTAGTGGGACCTATTCGTAATTTATTGGACAATTAATAGCTAATTGTAATTATCTTATTATAGATAACTTATCCTTAATTAAATAAAATTAAGAAAAAATAAATTAAAATACATAAAAATTAGAAAACCTGTATTTTTTAAATTCTGGTATGGATTGTAATTAAAAAGTTAGTTAAGTAATTAGAAAAAAGATAATGTATTTAGTGTAATAAAGAGTCTTAAATATATATCTAGGATAGTTTTCTCTTTGTTACCGGCAAAATAAGTTTGGCCCATAAGACTGGCCCAATCCAGCTCGTACTAGAATTCATTTTTTTAGGCCCAACACGGTGGCCTCAAGAGTTTGGTTGGGCTGGATCGTGAGGGTGAACATTCTTCTAACAATGGTATATCACTTTTTATTGGGCCCAAGGTTAATTACCATTATTGCAACATTACCAAATAATGCTTATGAAGAAATTTGCATGTAATTATCTAATAGTTGATTTGAATGCATAAATATTTTTTGCACTCTCGCTCGTACTGGTACCTCACATTTCAGAAGTCTCTCTGTGGCTGAAAAATGAACGTGTTCTTGAGCCCCATCATAGAAACATAGATAGAGTTGATGATGGAATGAAGAATGAAATTTTACGATAATTTTTTAATAGACGTTCTCTTGCATTACATATACAAGTACTTTATGACCTGTGCAATAAGATCATCCATAACACAGTTGTCCCACTTGAGTTAATGCATAACTTAAACTACACAAATAATAAGAAAGTATCAGTTAATCATGCTGGATTTGAAATTTTATTTATTTTGTGTCCCACTCAACCGACACTAGTTATGTAAGGCTTCTTTTTATCTCACAAGTTGGTGAATCCAAATCTTACACTTTTGGATTCGCAAACTTTAGGTCCACTAATTTGTGAGAAATTTTTCTTTTTTGTTAGTTTTTACAAAATCATAATGCTTATCTCTTTATTGAGAGAACTGTGTGGCTGAAGCAGATTGCGACCACATTTCCATATCATATCCTTTTCTTCATAAACTCTTATCACCACGTGCTTTTATTTAATTGAAATTTTTATCTGAAAAAACAGTAGGTAAAGTGTATATTGGGAGGTCATAAATAAACGCATATGAATTTTGTGCACAATCTAGTATGTTCTTTTCTCTGTTTCAATTGTCAATTCCATTGTCTTTGTACAACGATCCAAAAAAGTGGGGAAAGACAGTGTCCGGCCCACAAATTTAGTGAAGGGTGTGCAAATTTTTTCTCAATTATATTAAAAGTGCAAAATTAAATATACATTCGTAATAACTAACGTTTAACCTTTGTACACCACATAATTTTTCAGCGAAGGATGTGCACCTGACCACCCTTTGCCTAAGTGGCTCCGCCCATAAACGGCACTATAGATGTTATGTTTCTCGAGCAAATTTTCTTATAAGTTTGATACAAAGAGAATAATATATATTTATATTTGGAAAAAAAAATAACTTTAAGCCTTTTATTTTATTGTTTACATCTCAAGCAATATTTTTCTATGAGTTTGTTACAAAGAGAATAATATATATTTATATTTGTAAAAAAAATAACTTTAAGCTTTTAATTTTACTGTTTTTTGGAAGTTTTTATAGCCATAAAAATATTATCACATATTTAAAATCATAAATTTGAGAAATATTTATTTCTTATTTAAACTTTGTGTTGCGTCAAACTACGGTAGATCACTCAATTGTGACCCACTCTTCAACCTATCTTAACCAAGCGAACAAGCAGGTATATTCGTAAAAACTATCCTAGACGGCCAGTTTTTTAACTGTTTGTTAGTAATATTTAGTTACCATTTGAAATGGAATTGGGAAATATAGCTATTTTCTAATGACGAAATAATATTTGAATAAAAATATTCTTAATTAAAATACGAAATAATTCCAACGTAAGGTATTGAAATTCTGAAATTCGACAAGTGAAACTTCAACATAATGTGTTGAAGTTATAAAAATTCTTGGAATTTCAACTTAAATATGTAGTTCAGAAAATTCATGAAATTTGAGCCTTTACCACTTCAAACTTTAGAAAAAAAATTCTAGAGTTTTCACTTAGCTTATGGTACCTATTTCACTCTTTGGTATCTAACAAAAAGAAATCTTTAACATTACTTTATTCATGGTACTCGGGAAAAAATATTTCACTCCAATATTACAAACTTAACAAATTCTTGGTGTTAATTTGAACCAATATCAGTTTAAACTTTATGAAAAAAATGGAACTAAAGTTTTGAACCGTCACAGTTCAATATTCATGAATTTACTGTACATTATGCTGGAACTTTTCTGTATTTTAACTAGGGCTATTTTATTTTCGCATTTAAAGCCACTAAATTTAAATAGTTTTGAAATGTGGGCTAAAGTTAACGGTCCAAAAAATGACCATTTGCGAATTTTATCCGGTATATTCATTGACAACTTATCTTATAAACTTGTGTATATGACACCTGTATGCACGCCTATATAAAGAAGCTTTGCTCCTATTTGTTACACATATCCTCAAGCAAAAAAGTAAAAAAAATTACTATACTCTTGAAAAAAAAGAAGGGATTTTCATGGTGCTATTTTCTTGGAATTTTACTTTTCATGATAAATAATACAGCAACTGTATGCAGAGGAGGAATCACCAGTGATTATGTTAGGAAGGTGGAGAGCAGTGAGGATATGCCTCTTGATAGTGATGTCTTTAAAACCCCTCATGGCTACAATGCACCTCAACAGGTCTCTTCGAAGGAATCCGGAATTTCAGTTTATGGATTTTGAATTATTATTCTTTTTGTTTACTGGATTCTGAATTGATTATTTATACATATTGGATGAATTTTTAATACAAATACAAGATTTGAACCTAAGCTATGATAGAACTCGTAGGTACAATATTGGCTCCGCTCATGTAGTTTTCTTCTATCTACACTAATAGCATAACTCTTCAAGTTTGAAGTGCCTATTTAGAGATGAGTTTCTTAAGTTTAGGTTAAAATATTTTGCTTCTTGTAATATTTAATATTAAATGGTAAGCTTATTGTGTATATGAAGGTTCATTTAACGCAAGGGGATGGCGTGGGCAAAGGAGTAATTGTTTCATGGGTGACGCTGGATGAACCTGGCTCAAATACGTGTTATACTGGAAAGCTAAGAGCAAGATAAAACAAAAGGCAGAAGGAACTCTCACTACCTACAAATACTACACATATACTTCTGGTTACATTCATCATTCCAGCATCCAAAACTTGAAGGTGAGTTTTATAAACAAAATTATAGTGTAATTTAGGTTAATATACAATATTTTATATATTTTGATTATGCATTTATTATACTCACTAATTTATGATTTGTGTTTTAATTAAACACAGTATAACACGAAATATTACTACATGGTTGGAATTGGACACACAACAAGAACTTTCTGGTTTGTTACTCCTCCGCCAGTTGGCCCCGATGTGCCATATACATTTGGTCTTATAGGTAATCAATTATAATCTTTTATAAATTTATTCTTTTCCAATTATGATGAGGTTCTTAATTAGCTAGATTATGAAATTTGTTTTTTTGCGTCCTTTACTTAAACTTTTAGTGTCCAAACGAACCACTCAAATCATGTTGAAACATGTTGGGTGTTGAACCAAGTTTCACATGAAAGTTGAGAAGACAAAGAGTTGGAGTTTTAAAGAAAATCCCGTGTAATCGAAAGATATAGTAACTATTGTCACGGAGTTTTAACTTCTACCTGTGAAATTTCAAGATATTGTCATGGAGTTTCACATGTGAGACTACAAAAACGTATCCAGTGAGCAGTATTTCTATGTACTTTTGGCTTATTTAGAGTTTTAGACCAACAAAACATGAATGGTCCGTCGATAAGAGGTGATTTATACAAATCCCCCCTTTTAAGCCCCCAATTAAACTTTGTCCCTATTTCTAAATTTTGTGCAAATAGGAAATTGCCTTTTTGAACAAAGTTAGACTCGGATCTAACTTTGCTCACATATTTCTCAACTTTACTAACAAAATATTAGATTGACGTGTCTTTAAATCGTGGTCTAAAAGGTCCATAAATTATAAGAGAAATTAAAAAAAAATAGACTAATTTGTTAAAGAATTGTCCCGAAAATGGATAACTAATGAAAATTTCTGGTCGATAGGAGAAATCATCTATATTGTCCTTCTGTAAATAATAATTGATTGGCCAAAGTAAATTAAAAAAAAACAATGAATAGTCAGTCTTATGAAGTTTGCTCTTATAATATGTGATATAAGTTTGGTTTGGACAATGTGTGTGTGCAGGGGATCTTGGACAGACGTATGACTCAAACATGACACTTACTCACTATGAAATGAATCCAACCAAAGGAGAAACAGTATTATTTGTTGGAGACTTATCTTACGCAGATAAGTATCCAAATCATGACAATAATAGATGGGACACTTGGGGTAGATATGTTGAGAGAAGCAATGCTTATAAACCTTGGATTTGAACTGCTGGTAATCACGATGTTGATTTTGCTCCTGATATCGTAAGTTCTATAATTCGTATGCATATTCAATTTGAATTAAATTCATCATAACTGGAAATATTTTCAATATGTTTTACTCCTACTATTATGAAGGGCCGATTCCATATAGTTAACTTTTAAATTATTGATAGTGTGAAAATTCTTTAAAATTTACAATGTTCATGTCAGTGTATATGTGTACAAAAGTTCAACTAATTCGATTTTCCCAAGTTTCACTTATACTCATTTACTAAGGGTGTGTTCCCCTGTTCGGTACGAAAGAAAATGTTTTCTAGGAACATAAGTGGATTTGTTACTTTTTTTGTGTGTTCAGAATATAAGCAAAAAATATTATATATTCTAAAAGTATTTGTATATAGTCTAGAAAAATATTACGGGAGGTGAGAGTGGGAGGTAGGGTATGGAATGGTGGGGTGGTATGAAGATGAGGTGTGCCGAAGGATGGGGATCAGAACATGGAACTTTTTTCCCTATTTCCACTAGGGAATTTAGTCATTTTTTCTCGTTTTTACGGAATTTGTTTTTCTAAAGAAAACATTTTCTATCATACAGATCGAACACACCCTAAGAGTGTACAATTATTTTTGTATTTGTACTAATTAATTAGTGAAATGTTTGTGTTGGTTGTTGCAGGGTGAACGAGAACCGTTTTAAGCCCTATACTCATAGATATCCTGTCCCTTACAAAGTATCAGGAAGTTCTTCTCCTTTGTTGTACTCAATCAAGAGGGCTTCTGCATATATCATCGTTTTATCAACATACTCTGCAACTTGTAAGCCAATACATGCACATTAATTATGCATTATAAAATACTAAATAATTCGAGGGTCTACCGGAAACAACCTTTCTACCTGTCAAAAGTAGGGGTAAGGTCGTGTATTAGCTAAACTCCACTTATGGGACTATACTGAGTATTTTGTTGTTGTTGTTACTAATATATTCTCTTTATTCCATTTAGCTAAATATACACCTCAGTACAAATGGCTGGAGGCAGAGCTCAAAAAAGTGAATAGAGAGGAAACTCCATGGTTAATTGTTCTTATGCATTGCCCATGGTACAACAGCTATGGCTATCACTATATGGAAGGTGAGCCTTGGTTTGTAGATTCCAAAGTTGATATTGTTTTTGCTGGCCATGTTCACGCCTATGAACGATCGGTAATTAATGAGCCCCTTTCACTACTAGCTAGCTAGCATCTTTTTGGTATATTATTTGACTCGAAAGAACTTATATTCGCACCCAGTATTTACGCCAGATTAATTAGTTTGCTAGTAATGTGGTATATTAAGGTGATATGATATACTTATAGTCGGTTTGGCCAAACTTCTAAAATTCGCTTATTTTGAAAAGTGTGTGTCAAAAAATTACTTTCGGTCAAACATTTTGTGTTTGAGCAATAAATTTAAAAACGCTTTCGAGTAGTAATTACTGTTTTTCCTAGCTTTTTAAAAGTTTTTTCCAAAAAAGTACATTTGGGGAAAAACTACTTTTTTTTATAAAAATAACTTATGCTAATTCCGAGAAACACTTAATTTTCTCTAAAGCTTGATCAAACAATTCATTTAAAAAAAAAAAACACTCTTTCAAAAGAATAAGGACCTGTTTGGCCATAAAAATAAAAAACGTATTCACTTTATTTGATATTTACTTTATTCACTTTATTTGGTATTTACTTTAAAGTTGAAAATGGAGTTGGAGTTGTGTTTGGCCATAGTATTTCCAAAAATATTAATTTAGACTATTGAGTTGGTGTATTATTTAAAAATAAAGTGAGGGGAAAAATTGAATCCAAAAATAGTGAATACACCTCAAGAGGTGTCTTTCAAGAAATCAAAAATTGTGAAAATATATTTCGGAATATGTTTTTGGTTTTCATGGTCAAACAAGTATTCTGGAATAAAGTGAAAAAGTATTCCAAAATATTATGAATAATATTTATGGCCAAACGCCTACTAAACATTTCTAACCTTCTTTTGGTCCAACAGGCTATTAATATGCTATTTGCTTAATATTTTACATATATTTATACATGCAATTCTCTTCTTCATTACTAAGTAGGAAGTACTGATCAAATTTCTAGACAAACTCTTCCCCCTCTTCATTTAATTTTTCCATTAACGTGGTGGGA
Organism: Jaltomata sinuosa; assembly: GCA_003996215.1. NCBI lineage: Eukaryota > Viridiplantae > Streptophyta > Magnoliopsida > Solanales > Solanaceae > Jaltomata > Jaltomata sinuosa. The sequence continues at coordinate 469,942 of QJPP01007255.1, forward strand.
GAAACGTATATCAAACATTGACTACAAAATTGTAAGTGGGGAATGTACTCCCGTGAACAACCCGTCAGCACCTGTCTACATAACCATTGGTGATGGAGGAAATATTGAAGGCCTTACTACAAAGTAAGATTAATTAATTGCTTAATATTTTCCTGAAAGTTTTGACTAATATAATGCCCAAAATAAATAATTTTATACTATACAGAAATTGAAAAAAAAAATTGATGGTTGGGTCATGGGTGTAATAATTTTCAGATTGACAGAGCCACAGCCTGAGTACTCAGCCTATCGTGAATCAAGTTTCGGGCATGCCATATTGGACATTAAGAATCGAACTCACGCCTATTATAGTTGGAATCGTAATCAGGACGGATTTTCTGCAAAAGCTGATAGCGTCTCGTTCTTCAATCGTTATTGGAACCCAGTTGATGAATCTTATTAAATTTCCATGCCACTCAATCTTGATTCTGGGTTTAGACGTTAATCTCCTTTATTTTATTTCTGTGTTAAGACATAAATAATTTGGATTTTATGTATCCTTGTAATATTTGAGCCGAAAATCTTTCGGACACTCTATTCTCTCCCAGACTTCACTTGTGAAATTTCAGGTGATATGTTTGTATGTTGTATGTATCCTTGTAATATTCCAGCCCCCTTGGTGGTTACTGGAATTAATGTGTGTATTGTTATTTGTTAATTTGTTAGTGGAGATATATGTGGTGGATTATACGAGTTCTAGTTTGAAGAGGCTTTTTGTGTTGGGAAAATAATATTTTATAGAAATAATATTTACGGTAAATTACATTTCTGACGTGAAAAGTATAGTGAAAGTAAAAAAAAGCTAAAACAAGATTTTGAGTATTTTTCAAATTTCATATATAACTTTAAGTTATATTTGATTTTTTTATGGTCAAACACTGATTTTCAAGCTCTATTCCAAAGCTTCCGAATTTCTATATTGGTGAAATAAGATTAAAATTCCGGTTTTGCTCTTTTATACCTAAAATTGGTCATTTAGCATGATCACGCTCGAACTATGCAATCGCGCCCAGTGTGAAAATATATGCATTGTGCAATCGCGATTGCGCCATGGGTGCGATGGGCTGGCCTGCTGGCTTATCTTGTGCGATTGCGCCCTGGTGAATCAAGCCAAGAGCTTATTGATAAATCTCTATTATATTTGTTAAATCAAGCAAGAGCTTATTGATAAATCTCTATTTTTTTTCGATTTGCTTGAAAAAGGTAAAATAAAAAATAAAATAATTCATTGAAAGTTGCATGAATTTTCGAGTTGTTGTAATGATTTGATTACCCAATTATGTGATCATTTGTAAGATATAACCTATGCTATGTTTCTAAATAAACATTTGAAAATTCAGAAAACTTTCACGTTATCTTTTCTTATTTCATGTACTGGTAAGTATGAAAAAATAGAAATATTCATGGTGAAATTAATGCCCGCCTAAGGTTGCCTGTCACTGAAAAATACAATGAGATAGTATTATATAAATCCAAAGTTTTTCAATTTCTTTTGAACTTAGACTTGAAGGTTAATTATTCATTTCCAAAATACAAAAGACTAAATTTCAGTTTAAAACATATTTTCATTATATTGACATAAAAAGAATTGTAATTATAGTACTTTTCGTATAATTTAAGAATAGGCGGTATATATCAACAATCCCTTAAACTTGACGATAAATTTTATTTAGGTACTCGAACTGCTAGCCGTTCCAATTGGGCATTTGTACATATAATAAATTGTTCCTCTTGTTCATTTTCGGAAAAAAAATTGCACATGTTCTGAAGCGTTACATAAAATATGTTATCTCTTTTAATTATACACATCAGCCTCAATAAGTTGTAAAACCTCACTGATGAATGTGTATAATTAAAGGAGAGATGACATATTTGTAAGTACTGGACACTTAAAAAGACATGCAATTTTTTTTCCAAATATTTGAACAGAAAGTGTGTAACACGTTCATCATATGGTTCACGTACTCAATTGGTACTAATCATGTTTAAACAAAATTTATTGATAATTATAAGGGATCGATATATTGAGTTTTTTAAATACCTAAATTTTAATCTCAAAATATTGAGTTGATCAAAATTCAAATTAACTTTGAAAACATATTTTGGAACGGAGTGATTATTATATACTTGTGTGATGTGTCAAGAAGGACCACTTCAACACACATCAACCTGATTTATTACTCCTAGTTGGGATACGAATTAAATGGAGTAATTTGTAATATGACCGTTGTTAATTTTCAAGAATTTATATCCAAGTTTCCTAATGTATTAATTCCCATTATTATGGTAGAAAAGAGTTTTCCCAAAGGAAAAAGGAAACTCATATTTTATGGTAAGAAAAGAGTTTTCCGAAAAGAAAAAGGAAACTCATATGTAGCTCTATAAAAGGTAGCTAGTATGTACCCACTTCTGCCTAATTCGAAAGAAACAAAAAGTTCAAACTACTGCTGTATTGTGAAATAATTTAGAAAAGAGAAAGCAAACAACCATTAAAGAAGTAAGAAAAAAATAATCAAACTATTGTGAAAGAAGCAAGAAATCATACAATATTTTGTTGATTGATCACTCCATGAAAACACCAACATTTGAACATGATGTTCATGAGTCTCTTGTGACTATTCTAAGCATTGATGGGGGAGGAATTCGGGGAATTATACCCGCTACCATTCTCGAATATCTTGAATTTCAACTTCAGGCAAGTCTTTGAACTTGAATTAGTTTGATATTCCCATGTTTTTTTTTCTCTAGATTAATAATTAGAAAGTACTAATTGGATGATAGGAATTGGATGGGGAGGACTCAAGGCTCGCCGATTACTTTGACGTAATCGCAGGAACGAGCACGGGTGGATTGGTGACAGCAATGTTAACTACACCAAACAAGGAAGGACGTCCTCTTTTTGCTGCTAAGGATATCACGCCCTTTTATCTCGAACATGGCCCGAAAATCTTTCCATACAATAGGTAATTAATAAATGATCATTTTTCATTAATTGATTAATTATTCGATTTGATGATATGTAAATTTTACTAATGATTGATGTTGTTTGATTTCATGTCAGAGGATTATTTGGATCGATAAGAAAGAGATTGAAATCTCTCGTGAGACCAAAGTATAACGGAAAATATCTCCGCCAAGTTATAAAGGAAAAATTAGGCGAAACTCGACTGCTTGAAACCTTAACCAACATTGTTATTCCAACATTTGATATTAAGAATTTGCGGTCAACAGTTTTCTCTACTTTTGAGGTTGGTTCCTAACTATATATGTATTCTCCCTTTTGTGAACTTGCAAGAACTACCGATCTATTTTTTTTTATCTCAATTCTATATAGTAGTTTTATATTCATTAACACGTATGTTTTGTGCAGGCCAAAGAAAATCCACTAATGAATGCTCGGCTATCAGATATATGCATCAGCACATCTGCAGCTCCAACATATCTCCCAGCTCATTATTTCAAGAACCAAGACAAAGATGGCAATTTTCAGGAATTCAATCTTGTAGATGGTGGAGTTGCAGCCAACAATCCGGTAAATATTTAATTATCTTTCTTGATCTTCTTAATCGGTCTTTTAACATGTAATGTACTAACTCTTGATCACATATGTATGTATATATGTAGGCCCTTATCGCAACAAGTGAAGTAACCAAACAAATCCTCCATGGGAACTCAGATTTTTTCCCCGTAAAGCCGGAGAATTATGGTCGATTTTTAGTGATCTCTTTAGGTACAGGATCATCAGCAAAGATGAAACCTAAATACGATGCTAAAACAGCAGCCAAATGGGGTATTCGCAAATGGCTCCTCTACGGTGGTTCATCTCCAATCTTGGACCTTCTTACTCATGCTAGTGATGATATGGCTGATTTTAATATTTCTACCCTCATCCAATCACTTCATTCCGAAAATAATTACCTTCGCATTCAGGATGACACGTTGACTGAGACAGATACCTCCGTTGACATATCAACAAAGATTAACATGAAGAAATTAGTTGAAATTGGGAAAAATCTGTTGAAAAAAACAGTTTCAAGGATTAAATTGCATAATGGTTTACTTGAATCATGTAAACATAGAGGCTCAAATGAAGAAGCTCTGGAAAGGTTTGCCAAGTTGCTTTCAGAAGAAAGAAGACGTAGAAAATCCAAGACAGCTTTAACAGACAAAAGTTTGAGTAGCTGACCATTTGTTTGGTTTTTTAGTTAAGTTAAAGCTATTTGTTAATATGTATGTTTGAGTTGTAAATCACATCAACCTATACGTGTATATGTAGTTGTCATATTGCATAGTGATTTCTCTGACTTGTACCTACAGAGCACTTTCTTAGTGCTTTGCTATTTATTCAATTTGCTATTTATTTTTTTGAGTAGAGTGTGATCAATTAAGGAACTCTGCCACCTTAAGTGCAAATTCTGTGGCAAAAGCATCATTCAATTCACTCTTTTAGTTTCTCCACTGTTTGCTTCCATGTAAAAGATATCTATCAGCAACAATTGTTGTTGACTTCATTGTCGATGTCATCTTGGCAGCATGTCCGAAGGCCCAGCTAAGAGCAAACTGATAAGAAAAATAACAACTCTCATGATGTAAATAACAATGTTGTCAATGTTCTTTGCTCTCCAAAACCACAAGCATTGAGTGCACTAAAGTGCCACGCTCCTCTAAGTTTGTTCATGACCAAATTGGCTAGAGCCAGTGGCGGATTCTGGATTTTTACTAAGAGGATTCGAAAAATAAAAATATAGTGTTTGAATTTGAACTTGGAACCTCAAGGTTAATTTTGAACAACGACTACTAAGCCAACATCTACTCTTGTGTTCAAGATCAGATTCAAAATTTATACATGTACTTAAAAAATCATAAAATTACCTTATATATATATAGTGTTAATTAATTTTGTCGATGAGGTTTGGGTGAACAACTTCAAATCCTACTGGTAATGGTAATGCAATTGCACCAGAAAATTCACCAACACGCCCACTATGCCTATTCCTACATTCTTGCTATTTTCATATTTTCAGTGGAACATAGAGTTCATTGTACGAATCAAAGTCACGCCATTGTCCTTGGAATATCTTCAAACGCTATTCCAACAGCTCAACAATATACAAGAGCAGCTCTCTGATACAATTCGTAATACGTGGGTGCTCAAAGGAGCGAGCTAAGTAAATCTTACCTGAAAATGAGTGAGATTCGATTCTTCGCGTCTAAAGAAGACGCAGAACTGGGAAAAATAGTTCTCAATATCTGCAGCTGGAGATGGTTCGTCATGCAAAAAATCATTCAAGACAATGACAGAGGTAGAAGATCTAACTGCAGCAGCAGGGAACTGGTATCAACAAGCTCAGCACTTCCAGATTGCTTGCTACATTTCACCAGAATGTACAGTGAATGTGAATGCTTACGGTCATGATGATGTATTCAATGTCATCTACAATTCTAATTGAACATTCCTAAAAGCAAAGCAATGATGACAAAAGGAAGAGTTTGAGGCTAAAATTGTCCCTAAACTATTAGAGTAGGTTTATTTTGGTCCTTCAAATATAACTATGAGCATATTTAGTCCCTTAACTTTACTAAAGTGGAGCACTTTTGATCTCTCTAACAAAATTCGTTTAAAAATAATGGTGTTAAACCCATGTGGCACCCACGTGACTTGTAAAATACAAACCCATAGAGGTTAAGTGTTAGCTATTATGAGAATATATTTAATTTCGCACGCTCTTAAACACAATTAAGAAGAAATTTGCACACTCTTCACCAAATTACTAGCTACGCCACTGACTTTAAGACCATTTTGTTACTGCATTTAAGAAAATGGTTATTTTTTTCTAGTGGGCAGATTATTGCGTTCTAAAGTATTGTATTCAAATATAAATAGCTACTACTATATTAATCCTAAAAAATTAAGAAGACAAGAAAGAAAGAAAATGTATATCAATTAAGAAAGAGATAACACTATCAAATTTACACCGTTAGAAAATTATCCTTTCCGCTAATTTTTAACATTATTATGTTAGGAAGACCAAAAGTGCTTCACTTTAGTAAAGTTAAGGGACTAAATATGCTCAGGATTATATTTGAGGGACCAAAATGAACCTACTCTAATAGATGAGGGATAATTTTAGCCCAAAACTCACAAAAGGAATGTATTGAATATCTTTTTTTATCATAATTTTTCAAATACCTTCTAAATATTTTGAACTTATGTAACTTTATTTTTAAAAAATTGAAGATTCTATATCTGTATTCATACCAATTACCAAATATTAGTTAATTTGACTCTCGTAGTTCAAATAAAGCCGAAAAAAATTAAAACAGAAAAAGTATCTTATAGAAATAAGTATTAGTGAGTTCAACTTGTGGCATGTAATATACCCTTTATTTTATACCCTTTACTATAATAATACACAGTCTACTTTTTCTCATAATTATTTTCTTCTACAGTACTTTCACTGATCTTTATTGCTTCTCTTCCTTGGTGTGCGGACTGCGGAGCGGAGTTGGTGTATTACTTACGGTTCAGATAAATTTACTAACTTTTGATTAGATTAGGTATTTGTATTAAAAATTTCATTACATATATAACATCTTACATACTTAAATGAAATATAAATTTGATGACAAATTCAGAATCCATCAACTTTAAATTTTTCGCCTTTATAAATGTGTTTTAGACAGAGTCTCGAGGTTCCTCACTACTAAAAGTCACTATTTTATCACTTTTTTCAGTGGTCATTCTCACAGATAATTTAATTGTATCAGTGAATGTTTTCATACAATTTAATTGTATCAGTGAATGTTTTCATACGAAAAAATTAAGAAGCTTCCCAATATTGCATCAGGAATCTATTTTTTTCATCATGTGTTTTTCTATGCTTCCTTCTCTGCTTCAGTGTCAATTGATTGGTGCGTGAACAAAGTTGTAACAGAGCATGTACATAACTAGTTCGATGAGAAATAAAATAAAAATTCATGTTTTATAACATAAATTTTCAACTGATTCACAACGACAAAAACTTCAATTGCTCATAGTGCCTATTTGTAGGACTGAGAGCCACTAACTTTTTCTGGAAATGGCAAATGCTTACGGCCCATAGCATAACTTATTGCCTTTGCAACTTGTTTTCATCTTTTCTCTTTTAATCATCTTTTTGTTTGTTCAATGGTGAGTGGGGACCTCGCATATTGGAATATCGCATTTCCCATATATATAGAGAGAGTTGTCTTGTGAGACATGTAACACTTAATTATTTAATATAATAATATATAATGTATAGATGGAAATTAAAAAGAAAAGGAACACTATATATAGTACAAGTAATTTCTTGTTTAACCTTGTTTGTCGAAGCAAAGGATTTCTCAAGAAAATAAAAATTAATAGGGAGTAAGTTTTGTTCCCTTTTAAAAAGTATTATAGAAGTATCTTTACTTAGTTAAGTTAAAGAAAACTTTCCATAAAGTGATCCAACAAGATACGTTCAATTTTACTTTCTTTTGTAAAGTTTTAAAAAGAGAAACTTTGTTAGAAAAAGGATGGTCGAAATTAATAATGCGAAGGTGAACAGCCTACTTAAACATTACAACAGAATAGCAATAATTGCGAGAAGAAATAAAAGGGTGCACCCCATCGTACGTTTTTACTATTTCCATTCATTTTAATTATTCACGGTAAACTTTGAGCATTTCTTGTTAAATAATAAATGATATATATTTCTCGTAATATTTATATTAATCAGTACAGTATGTTTTCAATGAATTTGAGAAATAAGTAGTTAATATTAAATGTAAAACAACAAAATCAAATATAAAAAATTATTTTTAATATAGTAAATAAATAAAATGAATAAAAAGAATATATTCGAAGAAATTCGCATTTAGATGTTGGGACAACCTTAAGAATGAGAATCTTTAATGCCAATATGGTCAAATGATAGAGTTAAAGCCGTAAAGAAATTTTATTCAACATAAATATTGAGATTGTATTGTTATAAAACGAGATATAAGAGACCTTCTTCATGCATTTGACAATTGCAACCCTACTTAACTTTTGACTAATTTAAGTTTTATTAATTCTTATTATATTAGTTAATTTTGTGCACCTTCATTAATTTACCAAAAAATATTTCTATCTCTTATCGATACATTTTGCATGAACATGATACCTATGGTGAGACCTCGTTTAAAAGTTCCATCAAAGTGAACCTGTATCGGACTTGGTACATGTTCGATATAATTCAATAAGTTTAACATAAGTTGTATATTTTAAATTAATAAATTTATTTAATATATACAAATAACAAATTTGAAAAAATAAAATAAAATAAAATTGTGATCCAAAGTCATTTGTGGACGTCGTTATCGGCGTTGGTCCAAAGATCCACCTTCTAAGGATGGGCACATTGGGTTCAAACGCGACATATGTATATCTAATGTGATACGGCGAATTTTTAATTAATCGCGAAGTCAACTCAATTTACTGTCACCAATGATTATCTATTATCTAGCTCTTTTTTTTTTCTGGTTTTCCCACCGGAAAATCCCTATCCAAATATCTCGATTGTCGACTACTTTAGGTCGTTGACCTGATACATATACTGTATTCTTCGTTTCAAATTAGTTATTGCGTTTAATTTTTTAAGAGTTAATTTAATTATTTATTAAAGTTATAAATCAAAAATATTACTCTTTTATTTTTAATTTATTTGTCTATTTTTATCTTGATATAAAATCAAAAAAATAAACAAACTTTTGAATTTTATGATTTTAAAATAAGAATATGTGAAATGTCATAAAATAATTTTTTAATCTTAAACATGTCATGTGGAAGGTTGAACTTAGAGAGTTATCTAAAAAAGAAAAGAATATTCTTTTTCGAAACGGATAAAAAAAAATTGAAAATGAAAGGGATATAAATTAGTACTAAGTTTTCTCATGTCAATATTATAAAAAATATATAATATATTTTAAAATGTTGATCATAGTTAACTTAATTTGACGGAAAACAATACAATTAATTTTGGACTAAGGGAATACTTATTATCGTATAGGGAAATCTCTGTAATTCAGTTCGTAAAAAAAGACAAATAAATTGAAACTCATGTCAATATTATGAAAAACTTTTAAAATATTGGTCATGTTTAACTTAATTTGACGGTAAACATTACAATTAATTTGAGACTTAGGAAGTACTTATTATCTTACCGGGAAATTTCAATAATTTAGTTCTTTGACTACCTAAATTTTCATCTTGTTAGTTGGTAAGTATTGATCCTCCACCTTGTAATCTATCTCCATTTTCGTTTGACCATACCCTCAATTTCTTTAGTTTTAAAATTATCGTATAAAATCAGAATATTCCCCGTAATTCTAGACGTATATACTGCGAATACAGGTATCTTAATACTTCCTGGATGCATATATATATATATATATATATAGGAGCTCCCTACTCTTGGTAAATGTGAAAGTTGAGTTTTCCCAAAAATGGGTGTGTCAAGAATGAGATTTTTTGGGTATTGCATTCTTGTTGTTCTGGGTTTAATTCTGAATGAGTCAGTTATATGCAATGGTGGTGGAGTCACCAGTAGTTTTGTTAGGACAGTTGAGAAGGCAATTGATATGCCTCTGGATAGTGATGTATTCAGTGTCCCTCCTGGATATAATGCACCTCAACAGGTATCTTCAAATTCTCCTTCTTTTTCTGTTTTGCTATTTGTATTTTTTTTTCAGTTAGAGCTTTTAACGAACATCTTTGATGCATCATTGAGGTTGATATGAGTTGTTGAATTTTTTATGGGTATTATGATGCACTTTTCACCTTTTTTCGTTTTTGTTTAATGGGATTCAGTATTTCCTTTTTTACTTTATGATTATGTTAATGGGTTGGAGGGCTCTAAGAAAAGTATAGTAGAAAAGTACATATCTATGATACTGGGACAGAGACTGATCCAGAATTTAAATTTGATAAGTTCTTAGTATTGAACTCATTTTACGGGAATCGTAGTAGCTTAGTTGGTTGACTACTAACTTTCACCTTGTTGGTACGGGTTCTATTCCCCAACTTGTAATCCCCTCCCCCATTTCCCCTTCACCTGCCCCAATGAAGAAAAAAAAAAAGAACTCATCTTGAAATTGAAATTATGGGTTCGTTATTTAATATTTGTCAAAATTTTAGTATTCTTTTTCACATGTAAATTAGTGTGGAAAATATTCGGTTCAGTTAAATCCAATTGACAAATGCTGCATCTGCTCTGCTCCGGGATAGTGTTTAAGCTTTTTTATCAGATGTAATAAGTTTTGTTTATGCTTGTCTCGTTCATGGAATTTGGTTTATTTGCCAATTGATTGTGTTTTGGGGTTTCTTTATAAGGTTCACATAACACAAGGAGATCATGTGGGAAAGGCTGTTATTGTTTCATGGGTGACTATGGATGAACCTGGTTCAAGTACAGTAGTATACTGGAGTGAGAAAAGCAAGCAAAAAAATAAGGCCAACGGAAAAGTTACTACCTACAAATATTATAACTATACTTCTGGTTACATCCACCACTGTACTATCAAACATTTGAAGGTTAACATTCTTTCTTTTATTACCTTTTTTGCGACAATTATGGTTCCTTGAGCATTTGTAAACTATTTTTACCCTCTGAAATGATGCTCAAACTAACAATGTATTTAATACTCCTTTTGCAGTTCGATACCAAATACTACTATAAGATTGGGATTGGGAAGGTGTCACGAACCTTCTGGTTCACAACTCCTCCAGAAGTTGGACCTGATGTACCCTATACGTTTGGTCTTATAGGTAACAATTCCAACCAAAGTATTACTGTTGGAATTTTATGGAGCTTTCTTAGATTATTTTATACACTCCTTTTGACGTTTCATTCATATTGTGCTTTCTCATACAGTATCAAAATAAAGAGGGATTGTAGAAGCACGTTGATGTAAATATGATCTAGACCCTGAATTTGGGATTGAGAGATGGCATATTCTCTAGTTTATTGTGTGAAACAGCATATTTCTGAAGGGGAGGAGTGTTATTATCTGCATGACGCATAAACTTTGTTACATGGACATTATACATACATCATGTTTTTCCTTCAGAGCATATGTTAAATGTGTTCTGTGAGAACCTCTTTGCATACTTACAAAGGAAAAAGAAAAATGATAGCTAAAAAGCATTGATGTTGTTCTTAGCTTTTGTGTGGCGTTTCTCAGTCAACCTGCATTTCATTACAGGCGATCTTGGTCAGAGTTTCGACTCAAACAAGACACTCACACATTATGAATTAAATCCAATCAAGGGGCAAGCAGTGTTGTTCGTAGGCGACCTATCTTATGCTGATAACTACCCTAATCATGATAATGTAAGATGGGATACATGGGGAAGGTTCGTAGAGAGAAGTACTGCTTATCAACCTTGGATTTGGACCGCAGGAAATCATGAGTTAGATTTTGCTCCTGAAATTGTAAGTGGTTCCATACTAGTTCCTTTCTTGCTTAAAACTGATTTCTAGTGTATTTCATGGATGCATTAACCTAATATTTGAGCTAGTTATAGATCTTTACTGGTGACAACACTGCTTATTAGCTCATACGGAAATGTTTTAATGCATTTCTTGACCGTCAGCCGGTTGAGAAGAAACTCTGTGTTAACACCCTCTTGCTTCAATGTATGAACAGAAAGAATACTTAGTTACATGAATTCTACATTCGTCAAAATATTAGTTTATCTTTACCAAAGATTCTGCTCTCTATTGCTAGTTTGAGTACAGCGAGTTTATTGAAGCTGGCATATCTCTCTATTCAACAAAAAATAGAGAAACATTTTCCCAGCTTTGCAAAGGAAGTGGGATGAGATTCATCTTGCATGCTATAAAATGACTATATTCAGAGAGACTAATAATGAGCAAGCATGCATACTTTAGAGAGAACCTATATGGTTATATAGTTAATTGATTGAAGTCTCCAGCAAAAAAGACAATTTGTGTTTTTCCATACTTTTATGTTCTAAATTACACCCTTTAACGTCCTAGATTTTAGATGGTTTTGTACTGGAATTTTGATGAATACATTCTGATACTGCCTGCAGGGGGAAACAAAACCCTTCAAGCCCTACACTCATCGGTATCATGTCCCTTTTAGAGCATCAAACAGCACAGCTCCACTTTGGTATTCAATCAAGCGAGCTTCAGCATATATCATAGTTTTATCCTCATATTCAGCATATGGTAAGGATATGGAATTCTTCTGAATGATACTTAGCATTGAGTTATGCAATGTTATTCGCTTTCCCTTTTCCTCTTCTTTAGTGTGGACAGAAGTACTCCACCAGTAAATATCATCTACAGTCTGTTACTTTTCCAGTTCTTGAAGAATTAAGAAGTCTTTATGTTGTACCAAATTTCCGCCATAGTCTCCTGATGACATTTTATTGATGTCCATCTTTTGTTCACGTTTGCTTTCCTCCCAAAAAAGTCGATGGGCACATTTTCTTGGTCTCTAGTAAAGGTTATTCAGAAGAGGCATCTATTTTGAAAATTCAGGACCATGGATTTGTGTATATTCTTTTAAGTTCCTTTTCTTTTTTCCATTTTTTAGGCAAATACACTCCTCAATTCCATTGGCTTGAGGAAGAGCTACCAAAGGTTAACAGGACTGAGACTCCGTGGCTGATTGTTCTAGTACATTCCCCATGGTATAACAGTTACAACTATCACTATATGGAAGGGGAAACCATGAGAGTAATGTATGAGCCATGGTTTGTACAGTACAAAGTGGATATGGTTTTTGCAGGTCATGTTCATGCTTATGAGCGAACGGTATGTACATCTCACCAAGTTCATATGTAGCCAAAGTGAGAATCATAGTGGTATCTTTTATAAGAAGATCTAATTTTCTATCGTGTTTCAGGAACGGATATCTAATGTGGCCTACAACGTTGTCAATGGAGAATGCAGTCCTATTAAAGATCAATCTGCTCCAATTTATATAACAATTGGCGACGGAGGAAATCTTGAAGGCCTAGCCACCAAGTAAGATTAATCTAAGTCTAGAAAGTTGTTTTATCTGTTGTGATTGGCGTTTCTGTCAGACTACTAATCAGATATCTTCTACACTAATTTCAGCATGACAGAGCCACAGCCAGCTTATTCTGCATTCCGCGAGGCCAGTTTTGGACATGCCACTCTTGCGATCAAGAATAGAACTCATGCTTATTATAGTTGGCATCGTAATCAAGATGGATATGCTGTGGAAGCTGATAAGATATGGGTTAACAACCGTTTCTGGCATCCAGTTGATGAGTCCGCGGCAGCCAAATCATGATGATATACACGAGATTTCATCTTTCTTTTCTTCCTTTTCCTCAGTAACATTGTGCACTTGTTGCTTAGTCTGCAACCAATAATTTTATTATTTCTAGCTCTTGCTGCCTCCTAATTTGTAAAACGTCCATCTTGGGACGTGGCATAAGAGTCATTGTGAGGAAAATGGAAAAACGTCGTAACAGAAAGTTGGACATATATTTGTTCATAGTTACTCATTTATCCAAGTATGAATGTGATTTAATCTGTCAAATTGAGTTGCAAACGTGATTTTTGCAGGTGTATTTCCAAATGAGACATATAAGACAAACTAGTGGGTACACAGGGGTGGGCATAAATACCGAAAAACCGAATCGAATCGAATTCAAAGTTTTATTTTCTGCTTGTACCTGGTTTCTCAAATAAAGAGAGAAAAATGACTAAACCAAAAGAAGATTTTTCCTATAGAGTTAGTAATGGTTTCTCCATATATTGCCCAAAGGAACTACTTTCTTGTAGAGGGACATTACTATCATTTGCCTTATACAAATGATCATTGACTAGATCCCAAGACTTCAGTTCAATGGCATAGGTAGTACAAAGTGAGATTGTAGTAAGTTTTCTTTCACGAGTTTGAACCTGGCTGTTGAACCCAGTTTGTCACGGGGTCGTTTGGTTGAAAACAAGTTATCCTAGAATTAATTATTCTGAGATTAATAATCTTGGGATAAGTTATCCCACCATGTATATGGGATAACTTATCCCATCACTATGTTATAAATGGTGGGATAAGTTATCCCAAACTTGGCAACCAAACAAGACACCAAAATTTTATCCATGTACTATTTTTATATCCCAGGACTATTTATTCTTATCCCTCACACCAAACGACCCCTTAATATATCAATATACTCACTCCCTTTAAAAAAGAATGACATGAAAAATAAAAGAAGACTTTTGAATCTTGTAGTCTTAAATTAAAGTTATATTAAATGTATCAAAATGCTCTTTAATCATGTGGTCTTAAACATGCCACGTGGAAAGTTGGAATTAAAGTGTTGCCAAAAAAGGTTTGAAACGGACTAAAAAAAATAATAGGTTATTACGTATTTTTGAAACGGAGGGAGTAATTCATACTATTAGTTATTTTCTTCAACCATAAATTAATTTACATGGGTGTCTAATGGTTGATTGTTAAATCAGCCTACACTTGGAACCAATATAAAAAAATAGAACCTAAAAAATTGATCGTAATATTATATTTTTAATTTGTCAAAGTTAGAGAAAAAAAGGCTTACCGCAAAAGCAGTCCAAAAGAGATCCAAATACATAGGAGGAGAATGCCTATACACACGTGGACGGTGCTCTTTCATGCCTTAGACAAATCATATGATTTAAATTAATAACAAATGTATAAGTTTTAATATTAATTAATTTACCACGAAAACATGTCTTAGACATATCACATGAGTAAATTAATAACTATGATGTATAAGTTTTAATAATATTAATAAATTTGGTGGGGAAATCCTGAAGCACGTCGCCGAAATCTTTTCCCCATTTCACATTTTTTTTATATATATATAATACACGACTGTATAAGTAAGTAATAAATAAATCGTCGTACTCATGTGGAGCATTAATCTAATTAATTTCACTGAGCATAATTAATACCGAGTGGACAAGTAATTTAATTGTTTGAGATATATGAGTATACAAAATAATATTCTCTAAGTGCATATTTATTTGATATTTGTGCTGATTAAAAGTAGCTGATATTTATGGAATTAATTAAGATCATACATATTGATCTGGACATCACCGCAATAAGGTGTTACACCTGATTGGATGGTTATTACATATTAATTCATAAATGTATCGTATTATATTATATTGTATTCTACTGTATTATTTTGATGAATACAACATTTAGATAGATTTATCATTTTTCGTCGTTACATAATATTTCACATCAGTAATTTGAAAGATAAACCTATAATAAAAATAGGGTACAACGTAGAGCTATCATAAAAAAGTACGATAAATGATAAAATATGATTATTAGATAATAAATAAAGACGAAATGAGAGAAAAAAAAAACTAATAAGACAACGATGCGATAACACTAAATTGGTCAATACATAAAATAAGACTTTTCGTCATTACATAAATATGAATTTAAAGATATGCTTCGATAAAATTTAAATAAATATTATATTTAAACTAATAACACAATACAATACCATAGTAATCATCCAAACAAGCTGTAATGTTTTTATTCAACAAATATAAATATTGAGATTGCATGATTATGAAACGAGATTTAAGATCCTTCTCCTACTAAACATATGACCGATTTGTTTTATTAATTCATATGATTCACATTATAATTATTAATTCATACACAAGTTATGATCCACCTTCTAAGGACGGGCACATTGGGTTCAAACGCCATGTATCTAATGTGATACACCGATTTTTCCGTAGGTCGCGAAGTCAACGCAATTTAAAATCAGGTTAATTTGAAGTTAAATATTATTTGGACATATAATTTGATTATTTTAAATTGTGAGACTATATTAGGTATAGTTGTTGTTTCAGCTTATTAAGGACATGACGATAGATAAGAAGGTACGAAGGTCGAGAACTATGGTAAAAGGTTAGTAGGTAGCCGAGTGTTGTCGTGAGAGAGCCCCCCCCCCCCCCCCCCCCCCCCGTAATCACATAGTTTCATATTCTTTAATGTGTATTACTATATATCGCTTCATTTGCTTTGTATCTTGATATTTTGTTTTTATTTTTTTCCTGCGACCCTACTTTGAATCTTTTCTTTTTAAATCGAGGGTCTATCGGAAACAATCTTTCTACCCACAAAGGTAAGGGAAAGGTCCGCATTCATTCTACCATTCTCAGGCCTCACTTGTGGAATTACACCTGAGTATGTTGTTGTTATTCTTTAGTATGAATTTAATACTACACTCTTTTTCACCACATTAGTCTCTCTCCATATTAATTAAATAATGACAAAGGTGGAAACTAACTTAATTTTCTAAAATAACAATTATTTTGGACAACTAAAATGGAACATAGTGAGTATGACAACTAAAATAGACCGGAGGGAGTAGTTCCAGGATGCCTATATATAGGAACTCCTACTCCTGGTTAATGTGAAAGTTGAGTTTTCCCAAAAGATGGGTGTGTCAAGAATGGGATATTTTGAGTGCTGCATTCTTCTTATTCTGGGTTTGATTCTGAATGAGTCAGTTATATGCAATGGTGGAGTCACAAGTAGTTTTGTTAGGAAAGTTGAGAAGACAATTGATATGCCCCTGGATAGTGATGTATTCAGTATCCCTCCTGGATATAATGCACCTCAACAGGTATCTTCAAACTCTCCTTTTTTTTCTGTTTTGGTATTTGTATTTATTCAGTTAGAACATTGAGCTCTTTTGTAGTCTTGAAATTGAAATTATAGGTTCATAAAATTCATCTTTAGAGCTAAGTCTCAAGGAGACAGGTCAGAATGTATGGACGTAGGTAGATTAACGTAGGTAGATTGTACGGTAGTAGTTTATGTTAAATAGCTGCTTATCGGGTGCCTTCTTTACTACTTTTGACCAAGTTATTATTGAAGAAACTCTTGTTCTAATATTTGTCAAAATCTTACTGCTTTTTCACATATGCTTCACCTGCCTCTGCTCTCATTTTGTTATCAGATGTAATGAGTTTTGTTTATGCTTGTCTCGTTCATGGAATTTGGTTTATTTGCCGATTGATTCTGTTTGGGTTTTCTTTACAAGGTTCACATAACACAAGGAGATCATGTGGGAAAGGCTGTAATTGTTTCATGGGTGACTATGGATGAACCTGGCTCAAGTACAGTCGTATACTGGAGTGAGAAAAGCAAGCAAACGAATAAGGCCAACGGAAAAGTTACTACCTACAAATATTATAACTATTCTTCTGGTTACATTCACCACTGCACTATCAAACATTTGAAGGTTAACATTCTTTCTTTCATTCTCTTTTTTGGGGGATAATTTTGGTTCCTTGAGCAAAAATTAATATTGGGATGCTCAAACTTATATTGGATTTAATACTCTTTTTGCAGTTCGATACCAAATACTACTATAAGATTGGGATTGGGCACGTGGCCCGAACCTTCTGGTTCGTAACTCCTCCAGAAGTTGGTCCTGATGTACCCTATACGTTTGGTCTTATAGGTAACAATCTCAACCAAATTATTGCTGTTGGAACTTCTTGGAGCTTTGTTAGGTTATTTTACCATTGCTTTTGAGGTTTCATCCATATTGCGCTTTCTCCAAAATACTAAAATATAGAGGGAATGGAGATGCAGGTTGATGAACAATATTATCTAGACTCTGCATCTAGGACTGCCAGAAGCATAGCCTCTAGTTTATTGGGTGAAACAGCCTATCTCTGAAGGGGAGGAATGTTATTATCCGCATGTAGCATAAACTCTTTGTTACATGGACGTTATGCATACAACATGCTTCCCTTCAGTACAAATCTTGAGTGTGGTACAATGAAAAACTTTATTCTTTGCACATGTAGTTACTTACAAAAGAAAAGGAAAAGTAACAGAGAAAAAGCATGCATGTTGTTGTTATCATTTGTGTGGCGTTTATCAATCAACCTGCATTTCATTACAGGGGATCTTGGTCAAAGTTACGATTCAAACAAGACACTCACACATTATGAATTAAATCCAATTAAGGGGCAAGCAGTGTTGTTCGTAGGGGACATATCTTACGCAGATAAGTATCCAAATCATGACAATAACAGATGGGACACTTGGGGAAGGTTCGCTGAGAGAAGTACTGCTTATCAACCTTGGATTTGGACCGCAGGAAATCATGAGATAGATTTTGCTCCTGAAATTGTAAGTGAGATTTTTCTCCTGAAATTGTAAGTGATACCGTACTAGTTCCCTCCTTGCTTAAATTGACTTCTTGTGTATTTCATGGATGCTTAACCTAATATTTTCAGCTAGATATAGATCCTTACTGATTTACAAACTACTAATATTAGCTCATTTGGATTTAATGCATTTCTGGACCTTCAGCTATTGACAGGAAACTCTGTGTTGACAAATTCTCTTTGCTTCAGTTCACAATATTAGTTTATCTTAACCAGAGATTCTGCTTTCTACTGTTAATTTGAGTACATTGAGTTTGTTGAAGCTGGCATCTCTCTCGATTCAACAAAAAAAAGAAGACGACAAAGACGCTGCCCAGCTATGCGAGGGGAGTGGCATGAAATTCATCTTGCATGCTAAAAAATGACAAAATACTCAGAGAGATTAATAATGGGCACGCGTCCGTGCTTTAGAGAACATATGGTTATCTAGTTTATTAATTGAACTCCACAGCTAGCAAAAATGACCTTTTGCTTTTCCATACATCCAATATTGAACTCCTTATTGTCCTGGAGTTTAGATGGTTTTGCACTGGAATTTTGATGAATACATTCTGATACTGCCTGCAGGGGGAAACAAAACCCTTCAAGCCCTACACTCATAGGTATAATGTCCCGTATAGAGCATCAAACAGCACATCTCCACTTTGGTATTCCATCAAGCGAGCTTCAGCATATATCATAGTTTTATCCTCATATTCAGCATATGGTAAGGATATGACATATTTGAGAGTACTGCTTAGCATTGATTTGAGTTAAGCACTGGTGTTCACTTTGCATCTTCATTAGTGTGGAAATAGAAGTAGTCGACCAGATAAAGTGATCAGTCTGCTACTTTTCCAGTTCTTGAAGAATTCGTCCTCTTTTGACATGCTTCTTGGAAGAAAACTTAGTATAGTAGCAAATTTCAGACCAAGTGTCATAACGGCATTTTCTTGATTTCTATATTTTGTTCTCATTCACCTTGCTTCCCGATAATTCATCATGCATTTTCTCGGTCTCTTAAAGGCTATTCAGAAAGTTCAGGACTAGATTTGTCTATTTTATTACAGCTCCTTTTTATTTTTTCAAATTTTAGGCAAATACACTCCTCAATTTAAGTGGCTTGAGAAAGAGCTACTAAAGGTTAACAGGACTGAGACTCCGTGGCTGTTTGTTCTTGTACATTCTCCATTGTATAACAGCTACAACAATCACTATATGGAAGGGGAAAGCATGAGAGTAATGTATGAGCCATGGTTCGTGAAGTACAAAGTGGATATGGTTTTTGCAGGTCATGTTCATGCTTATGAGCGAACGGTATGTACATCTCACCAAGTTCATATGTAGCCAAAGTGAGAATCATAGTGGTATCTTTTATAAGAAGATCTAATTTTCTATCGTGTTTCAGGAACGGATATCTAATGTGGCCTACAACGTTGTCAATGGAGAATGCACTCCTATTCGCGATCAGTCTGCTCCAATTTATATAACGATTGGTGATGGAGGAAATCTTGAAGGCTTAGCCACCAAGTAAGATTAATCTAAAGTGCAGCTAGAAACTTGTTTATCTATTGTAATTGCACTTTTGTCAGACAACTAATCAGATATCTTCTACACTAATTTCAGCATGTCAGAGCCACAACCAGCTTACTCTGCGTTCCGCGAGGCCAGTTATGGACACGCCACTCTTGCTATCAAGAACAGAACTCATGCTTATTATAGTTGGCATCGTAATCAAGATGGATATGCTGTGGAAGCTGATAAGATATGGGTTAACAACCGTGTTTGGCATCCATTTGATGAGTCCACAGCAGCCAAATCTTGGTGAATATACACGAGAGTTCATCTTTCTTCTCTTTTCTTTTCCTAAGCAGCATTCTGTAATTTTGTTGCTTAGTCTGCAACCAATAAATTTCAAGCTCTTGTTGTCTCATAATTTGTAAAACGTCCATCTTGGGACGTGACAGAAGTCATTGTGATGAATGAAATAACTTCGTAAAAGAAAATTGGAGGACATATATTTGATCATAGTTGCTTATTTATCCAAGTATGAATGTGATTTAGGTTGTCAATTTGAGTTGCAAACGTGATTTTCTTAAATGTGTTTCCAAATGAGATACATAGAGGCAAGACAAGCTAGTGGGTGCACAATTTCCATATGTATTTCTATATATATGTTTTCCTAATGAGACATATATATAGAGACATAATAAGCTAGTGGGTTATACAATTTTCATATGCAGCTGGTACACAGAATATGTTAAACAAAAAATCATCCTTGCAAGGCATAAAAGGTAACATCAAAGCACAAGTGACAAGAGGAATCATTTTTTCATGAAATTCAAGTAGTACCAAACCGCAAATTGCACCAAATCGAGTTACAATATGATTGACTATTTACCGTTTTACAACATTAACATAGTAAAGCATTGGCATTTGAAGGTACCTTTCTTGAATCAATAGTTCAAAGATGTCAAACAAAAGCAAGACTTATTTGTTATCCTCTCAACAATAATAATAAAAGCGAAAATCAAATTTACTTGCTAGTTTCATATTAAAAAAGTATCATTGAAGTCCTAAAACCTCATAAATGCTTTCATACGATTGAAATTAAAGTAAAGAAAGTGAAAAAAAGAAATGAAGAAAATGGAGGATCGAAACACATCTTTTAGTAAAAAAGATTGTGTTTCATAAGTCTTTTTTGTTTTTCATCTGTAAATTTATCTTGAGAAAGCTTTACAAATATTAAGTCGTACTTTGGATTCATAGCTAATAGCTTCTTTAACACAAGGATACAAATGTTAGGGTAAATGACTTATTTTATTATAATCCTGAGTGTATATATATGGTGTTGCGTTTAAGAATGAATTAGTTCATGTTAAAATATCGATCAACTTTGTGGTTTCATTATATGCAAAACGAAAATTCATTACTTGACATATATATTCTACAGTTACATGCATAAGATTATGTGAAATTTTACTTTCACGCTACGAGAATTTCATTCCATAGGATCCCATCTACATTTGAAAGTTATTATAATTGAGATATGAAAACAAGCCACGTATGTTATTGTAATTCGATTTACATTTTATTTTTTTTTACTCTTTAATGGCTTTTTAGTTTATAGTCTAAACCTTTTATCCTTCAGATTTTGTACCTGTGTGAGTTCATAAAAGTTTGATAGATTTGAATTTGAATACACATAAATTACCTTTTAAGTATTGAAAATGGTATAAATATGCCTTTCTTCCAGCTTTGGGCTCTAAAATGCTTTTTTCATCCACCTTTGGGCTCTAAAATACCTTTCACATCCACCTTTGAGCCCTATTTTGCCTTTTCCCTCAACAAACTCCTTAAGAAAAATTATTAGAATTTTCATTTAATATTAACAATATTTTATTTGTTAAAATTTTAATTAATCAAAACCTATTAACTTAAAAATCCAATTCGGATCCCAGATTTAGCTCCCCTTCATTTCTCATTTTTTCATTTTTTTCAAGTTCTTATTTAGATTAGAGACATATGTCATACATTTAATTTAATGACTGAGATTTAGTAAATTAAAAATAATTCTTAATTATGATTAAAATAATTAATTATTTTCATATATTTACTCCAAAATATAAGGAAATTCCACAATTCTAGCCATTAAATTTATTTTAAATTATATTATTATTTATTTTGTCAAATATTTGATTGCTATATTATTTACAATACAGGAAAAGTTATACAAAATTTTAGTTGTAATTTTTTTTAAAGACGGAGGACTTCTCTTCCAACATTGAAATTCCTTTCCAACATCCAAAATTAGGTTAAAAATAATTTGAGTGAAAAATTAGTAGCAAAAAAATTAAAATAAAAATGGTGCAGGACAAAATTTATTCAAGCCTCAAGGCAAGTGAGAATATTTTTTTATATGTAGGAAAGATATCTTGTACAACTAAAATTGTGAGATTAAAATAATATTTTAAAAGTAAATATATGAAAGTAATTAATTATTTTAATCATAATTAAGACTTATTTTTAATTTACTAAATCTCAGTCATTAAATTAAATCTATGATATATGTCTCTAATCTAAATAATAACTTGAAAAAAATGGAGAGATGAGAAACGAAGAGAAGCTAAATTGGGATCCGAATTGAGTTTGTGAGTTAATAAGTTTTAATTAATTAAAATTTCAACAAATAAAATGTTGTTACATATTAAATGAAAATCCTAATCATTTTTTCTAAAGAGTTTGTTAAGGGACAACTACACAAATACCCCTAAAAGGGAGTGACTTTGCATTTTTGCCCTCCATAAGAAAGGTCTTACAAAAATAGTCTTCCTTGTTTATATGTATAAAACAACTACCTTTTTGCCCCTCTATACCTCAAATATTTTTAAACTACTCTCAATTCTCATTTGCCTCTCAACTTTTATATTTATTTCTTTTTTCTCTTTTTTATTTTTATTTTTTCTTTTTTCTTTTTTTTCTTTTTTTTTGAACCTTTATTTTTATTTTATTTCTTGTTTTATTCTTTCTTCTACATTTTTTTCTTTTTTCTCAATCTTATTTTTTTCTTTTCTCCTCTCAATTCTATTTTTTTTCTCCTTTTTATTTATTTTTTATTTTTTTCTTATTTTTTTCAATTTTTATTTTTTCGTTTATTTTTTTTTTTTTTTTTTTTTTTTTTTTTTTTTTTTTCTCTCAACTTCTATTTTTTTATTTTTTCTTTGATTTTTAATTTTTCTTTTCTCTTATTTTTTAAATCATTTTTGTGGACCTTTATTTTTTTTATGAAATGTTCTATAACTCTTGCTTTAGATAGACTTCCAAACAACAAATTACGCCCCATGAACAAGACTTGACACTAGTACATTGTGTCTTGATTTATGAGATGTTTTATAACACTTGCCTCAGAGCCAAGACTTAGCCCAACGACCTCTCAAAAAATACAAGTTATGCTCCATGGGCAAGAGTTCACACTACTTCATTGTGTCTTAATTTATGAGATACTCTATAACTCTTGCCTTAGAGGCAAGACTTAACTCAAGGATTTTCAAACAACAAGTTATGCCCCACGAGCAAGACTGGACACTACCTCATTGTGTCTTGATTTATGAGACATTCTATAACTCTTGCCTTAGAGACAAAACTTAGCCCAAGGACTTTCAAACAACAAGTTACGCCCCATGGGCAAGAGTTGACACTACCACATTGTGCTTGATTTATGAGATGCTCTATAACGCTTGCCTAAGAGACAAGACTTAGTCCAAGGACTTTCAAATAACAAGTTACGCCCCATGGACAAGAGTTGACACTACCACATTGTGTCTTTATTTATGTGATGCTCTATAACTCTTGCCTTAAAGGCAAAACTTAGCTCAAAGACTTTCAAACAAGAAGTTACGCCTCATTGGCAAGAGTTGACACTAGCACATTGTGTCTTGATCATGAGATGCTCTATAATGTTTGCTTTAGAGGCAAAACTTAGCCCAAAGGCCTCCCAAAAAATAAGTTATGCCCCATGGGCAAGAGTTAACACTATTTCATTGTGTCTTAATTTATGAGATGCTCTATAACTCTTGCCTTAGAGGCAAAACTTAGCTCAAGAATTTCCAAACAACAAGTTATGCCCCACGAGCAAGACTTGACACTACCTCATTATGTCTTGATTTATGAGATGTTCTATAACATTTGCCTTAGAGGCAAGACTTGTTCCAAAGGACTTCCAAACAACAAAGCACGCCCTTAAGTTTACTTCGATTTCAAAGAAAGGAGATCTTCTTTGCGGATTATTCAACTTTTTGTTCATTAACAAAAAATAATAAAGGTTAAGAAAAAAAAAAAAAAAGAGAAAAGGAAAAAATAAAGATTAAAAAAAAAGAAAAAAAGAGGAAAAAAATTAAAAGTTGAGAAAAAAAAGAAAAGTCGAGGAAAAAAGAGAAAAAGAAAGAATAACAAAAATAAAAGTTGAGAAAAAAAAGAATAAAAAAAATTTGAGAGAAAAAGAAAAAAAGGGTTGAGAAAAAAGAAAACGAGAATAAAAAAAATTGAGAAAACAGAAAAAAAAGAAAAAAAAGAAAATTAAAAAGATAAAGGAAAAAGAAAAAATAAAAATAAAAAGTTGAGAGACAAATGAACATGGAGAGTTGTGACGTATGGGGGCAAAAATGTATTTGTTCTATACATAAAAAGGAAGGAAGAATATTTTTTAAAGACTTTTCTTATAGGGGGCAAAAATTGAAGACCACTCACTTTTGGGGACACTCCATGTAATTTCCTAGTTTGTTAAGGAAAAGGGCAAAATAGGGCCCAAAAGTTGGATGGGAAGAGTATTTTAGAGTCCAAAGATGGATGAAAAGGACATTTTAGAGCCCAAAGGTAAAATGAGGGTATATTTGTACTATTTCCAATACTTGAAGGGTAATTTAGGCCATTTTCCGAAAAATAAACGAAATATTGTGGGAAGAAAGTGGAAAAAGCCAAAGGAGAAGGGTGCTTCTCGTAAGGAATTATAGTTTAGGGGAGAAAATGATAGAAACAGAAAGAAAAGGGACTTAATCGCCACAAACTAAAATTTATAAGATGCACCGTCACCAAAAAAATGGCGCAGTTGACGGAACACTAGTAATTGCACATTTTGATAACTCCGTTCCAAGCCATCGCCGAGAGAAACAAAAATAAATTTGAAAAGCGCTTCCTCCACGATCTGATTGCCGGAGGAGGCGATTTTTTGAATGAAGAGTTCACCTGAATTTTCTCGAAATGGCGGAACCGTCGACAATTCAGAGGAGCTCGCCTGATCATGAACTGAAGGAGGAGGAGAATATTGAGAAGAAAAAGGATTTTACTGCAAATCCTGAATTCTTCAGTTGTATGCTTCAGATAGCGCCTGCTGATTCAGATCCAAATTACATTGGAATTCGCCGATTCCTCCTTCATCGTAAAGCTGAATCCGGCGTGCTTCGTCGCAAGGTAACGCTTCTTTCACACGCATATGCACTAATTTATGATTACATTTAACCGCATCATTGCTGTTAGTATTTGTGATTTCTCTCCAGAAACAAAATTTATATACATCCGTATTTACTCTACATCCGTATTGTACGTATTTCAGGCGTAAATAGGATCTCATTGTGAACAATTCATTGCTTACTTGACATGCATTTGTGGAACTTTTGGTTTATCTAAGTTTAAGTTTATTTTTGTGGTTCAGGTGTAAACTATATGCGAATTTATCCGACATTTTGATAGTAGGATCTATGTATTTGTTGCGATTAGTTATGCAGTGACCTGATAGAACTTTATTGTTTGTTTAAGGACTGGAGATGCAATGGAAAAGGATACGTAGCTTATCGTAATTATATTAGTAGGCCAAGGAATTGGGAGACCTTGCAAATACCAAGCCGCTCAAGTACCCCAGGGAACAGGTGGTTGAGATCTGTCTTCATTTCTTCTAGTAGCTTGCAATCCCTTTTTGCTTCGTGCGCTTAATTAAGACTCGTAATTGGTTATTTACTTCTTACCATTTGTTTGATTTTCATTTTTGGTGTCAAATCACTAAGAACACTGTTGAGAGGTTGAATTTCGGAAATGCTAGGCTAGCTAGAAAGAGATACTCAGCTGACATAAATGTATGCGGCCTTCAAAACTCGAAGGTCTATATTTGCAACTATTTTTTTAGTACAATACGTAGCAAGCCATGGCTTTTGAAACTAGAGATAATAAGAAACCTATGCGACGACTTGCAAAGTCTAACAACCATATTGATGACTTTGCTTCTTAGTCTGAAATTGTTTAAGACTATGAATTGATCTCTGTATAGGATGGCCAAGGATGTATTCTTTATTTGCTTGACATACTGGGCCATGATCTGAAATGAAGTGGGTTAAAAGCCATGAGGTTACAGGTTCAAATCCCAGCAGAGACCAAAACACTAGGTGATTTCTTCCCATCTGTCCTGGGGGGCGGACTCACGTGGGGTCAAGAGGGTTCAAATGAATCCACTTCGTAATTTTTTTTAGTAGTTATATGGTTAAATTCGATTGAATCGATCATATTATCTTAAATGAAACCACTTCGATCAACTATAATCCTATGCAGTGATTATTTAGCGGGTTCAGAAAATGCTGAGGTCAGGTGTTCGAAATTTCGAATCGTCTCTGCAGAAGTTGTCCCTATTTTCTTTCTTAAATCTGTGTTTTGTATTACAAATGTGTGCACGTCTGGTCAATGCGACGGTAATACCTTGTTACTTTCCATTAGTGGACTACTTTTTTATCTCTATTTTCTACTCTTTTTTTCTATTTTAGTTTATATTTGATCATTACTCAAATTCAACAAGAATTATCTAAGTCTGTTTTACTTCAAAAATCAAATTTTCTTCAAAGTGGAATCAAACATAACTTTTCCTAACATATGCAAGTGCAATCATTGAAATTATTGATAAATTCTTAGTTTAATCTATTAGTATATGCTAAATTGCTTATTTTGATACATTGAAATTGTTAGATTACTTTATAAGAGCTCTTCTTCTTATATTTTTTTTTTAGTTTAGTTTATGTCATAATTATTCTTTATTTTTGTTGTTTCTTGTTTGTAAATGATTGTAATTTATAAATAAGAACAAGAGTTTACATTTTGTTAAATTTTTATTTACTAAATGTCTAAATTGGTTAAATAGATCTTTTATTAAAGCTTAGAAAATTTTTAAATTCGTTGAGAGAAAATTTGTTAAATCAAAGGGATAAGTTGTTAGCATTTTAAGTTAAAGTAAATTGATTTTTGATAAAAGATTTATATTTCTTGCCCTACTATTTTGGACAAACAAGTCAACTTTTTAAGATTGTTTATTTTGTAGCAGCGATAAGCCCAAAAGGGAAAAAAAAAAGAACGATAGAGAAATTCCACTTGTCGTACCAAGTAATGTCCCTATATTTTGTCGACTAATGTCTCTTTTGATTGAACCTGCTTGTGTAAAATTCTAGGTCCGCCACCGTCTGTCCTAGCCTTAGTGGACAGGTATCTCATGGAATCAGTTGGGGTGCGCGAAATCCGGCCCGGACATCATGTTATCAAAAAATATTTTTAAAAAATCAGCTCTTTAGGCACTATAAGAACATGAGTTTCAGGGAGAATAATCCTTTAACATAGATTTTACATGGCTATCACCTTTTTAATGCCCATTTTTGATTGTGGAGGAAGGCAACATAATACAATTATCTTTTGTTGCACGTTCCTTTTCTACCGTTTGAGAATTGTTTTGACATCATGGAACTTGGGGAATGTAAAACTTTACAACATGAAGCATTTTATTTATTTATTTTATCTTTTTATGTCATTTGTTGAAGTTTGTACTCCATACAATCTGACATCAGGATAATTTACTGGTTGATGCATCAGTGGGCGATGGATGTCTTCAGCAAGTCCAGTTTCCCAGTTACTCGAGTCGGATAGCTGGAATTCTTTAAAGGTATGTGCATCTTTTGGTTGTCTTTGACTAATCTTTTTTCATACTTTTTTACTTTAGCCTATGCGTGCATCTATTTATGACGAATATTGACTATCCATGACATGTCATCTAAAAAGTATTTGGATGATATCTACACACTACAAATTAAGTTGAAGGGTGAAATTCATACAACTAAGTATTTAATCACTGAATTCTATTCTTTAGAAATGAAACTTAACTCTTTAATATCTTATAATGTCATAACATTAGTCTTTCGAATGTAAAATCTCGTGTATTACAATGCTTTATTTTGAAATACGTACTAAAATATGATCTGAAATACTTATAAAATGTATATCTCAAATTATATAATGTATAAAAAATTGTGGGAATTCATTGTTGTGTAAATACTTAAGTTGACTTACTTTTAATAAGAGTTCTCAGTTTATTTGAGATATATGTGGCATATATGAATTGACTCTTTGTAGCTTTAGTGATATGCTTAGTTATTTCCATTTGAAATCTGGCTAGCATTTTCTGGGTGCCCCTTAATGTGTTAAACAATCTTTAATTCCTATTATTGGAATCTCTAATGCTATTGGTTGATACATTTGGTTTAAGTGCTGAATAAGTTTATTAAACTGCCTATTTTTGCTCACTTGTACATATGGTTTCAGTCCAACCTATGTACTGATTTTGTTTATATACACAAATGTTATAATCTAAAAAGGAAAGGTTTAAAGAATTTAAATTTTGACCATGGAATGCTGCAGTATTCTCTTTCTCTGTTGTGGAGAGGGTTAAGTGGGGTTGAACGACAGTTGATGGTATGCTTGTTTGGTTATATATCTTTCCAGTGCTCTCATTTTTCAAATCTGCAAATGTTTATGCTAGCTCCATGTTTGACATTCACTATATTTGTAGATGTACGTTAATGTCTCCTTAAGGTCCTTTTTGCAAATAAATCTCTTGCACTTGATCTGGAGATATTGAATAACAATCAACTCATGGATTATTTGGGTTATAAATGTATATAGAGTTACATTCAGACTCTTGGTGTTGAGTGCGTTATAATATACTCCAGCATGAACATTTGATTGCTCAATTTGTTCAATCTTCTTGGTTTATAGCTCTTACATATGGCCTTATTAGATTAACTTTTAGCAAAGATGAATGCTAAGGTTATTGCCAAATAAATTGGTTCGAGTCTAGGTCCATACCATCCATATGCCAAATGTTCTTGGCGTGTCAGTCAATAGAAGATCGGAATAGGTTCTTTCTGGTCATTATAGTTGCATGACAAATGAGAATTCTCTTAGCACAATTTTCACCAGCTCATGTTTATGCAGGATTTACGAAGTCCCAGTCAAGCAAGTCAAGCATTGAGTCGGACTACTAGTTTCAGTTCAAATGCGAGTGACACTGATGATCGGCCACGTAGAAAGTCGGAACCTGCATACTCCTTTGTTGGGATGCATTGCATTTTCGACCAATGCAAGGCCATGGGTAATTATTTTTCATATCAGAATCAGTCGATCACTTTCTTCATCTAGCTTATTATTAACTTAACTAATCTAATTTTTCAGTTACGGTTATAAAGTTTGGACATATGAGTTCTGATATACTTGCATATGGAGCATCCGATGGCAGTTTGACAGTATGCAGTGTCTCCATGCCTCCTTCAGTCATTAAGAAGTTAATAGGGCATTCAAAAGATGTCACAGGTTGGATTAACTGGTATTGATTCTGCAGTCTTAGTCTTTAACCTCGTATTCGTATATCAGAATTGTTTGAGTTGTACTTTTCCTTTGTAAAAATGCATTAGAAATAGTGGCTTAAATTTGTAACCTCAGTCTTATTTATGTTGCAATCAGCATCCGCTATCAATGTTGTCAAAGGCAAAAGGTGTAGAAAAGCACCAAAATCTATCAGGGTTTTAAAGTTGAAGCTCAATTCAGGGCTTTTAGTGAAAAAGGAGCTGAAGAATTAAAAAAGGGTAGCCTGGTGCACTAAGTTCCCCCTCTGCGCGGAGTCCGGGGAAGAACTAGTATATAGAAAAGGAAAAATAACCGATAAACACAAAAAAAATTGGGTAGGAGAATTTTTAAAGGGTAATTGGTGAAGGATTGGTAGCAAAATTATGTGGAAGATTTCAACCTTCTTAGATCTCTGATTCAGATGCAAATGTTAAGTTGCTAATTCAGTATAGTGTCTTGTGTTTCCTTGATCTTAATTTCTAATTTCCTATTTCTAATCCATAACTTATCCATTCATTATGTATCCGTTCGAATACTAAACCATTTTGATGGCGGTATTTATGTTTAGTTCTACCTTACAAGATAGAGTCGTGAGTTCCTTTGAAATCAACTAAAGTTTTTCAAAGATTGTTGGTTTGCTAGTTTTTGCTAAGGTGCACGCCTAGGGCCTTACCATAGTTGAAGCACCACCTAAGCAATGTGAAGCTTAGCCTGCTTTGTGTCATACTTCAGGTTAGGGGTACGGCAACGGAGAATAAGTCTACCTGTATTGGTTGGATTAAGTAGACAGAAGCATAGACACGGTTTCAACACAGAAATTGTTATAAAAGTTCTGACCAGTAATTATGTCCAGAATCCTCAGTTGATTTTTGCAATGTCCAAAGGGAAATGGTTTAGTAAATCTCGTCTTCTGTCCTTGTGGTTGTTTGTTCTCCCATTCGACTGATTAGCATTTGATTCAAAAACATGAAACATGGAAAAGAGGACACCGTGAATCATAGGAATTGTTTAATACTCTGTCCGTCCAAATTTGAATGGGAGTATTTGACTGGATACGGACACAGTTTATGGAAGAAAGGAAGGCTTTTGTCACTAAATAATTTGCAGAAAGTACTAAAGTATTCTTAATACCAAAATACTATGTTTTTTATTTGCGGGGGCTGTAGTAAGGGCAAAACAAATTGCAAATTGGAATGGCGAGACTCGAGAGTAGCTCTTTTACACAGGGGAAGGAGTTAGCACCTGCTGTATTTGTTTCCATCGCACTATGATTCTTAATTGCATGGTCCATTTCACAATGTCTTGTTTGATTTTTCAAGGTTGAACTCTAGTACTTCAAAGATCAAGTCATTCATAATTTTTTGTTTCCATCATTTTTCTCAAGTAGTTTTTTGTTTGATTTATTTATAACCTTCCATTTTTTCTTTGTCGAAAGTTAAGTATTAATTTGTTCCTCAGACATTTGGAATTCTTATCCATTTGGGTGGTTTGATTAATGTTTTTGCTTTAGTGCTGCTAATACTGTACTGCCCCCTATTGATAATTTCGAGTTTTGCATTATTTGTTTTGTTGTATCTTTTTGATAAAGTGGAGACATGGCTTATATAGGAGTCAAAGCCCAACGAACCCAATCGCCAAACCTATGGAAATGAAAATAGATATTGTTGTTTGTCTAACACCTTCCCCATGTATATATGACCCACTAAAATAGCAGTTTTATTACTTATAAATTTTTAATTCCTTCTTTTTATAATAATAATAATAATTATTATTATTATTATTTAAGTTCTGATCCAAACTCAGATTTTGGTGGTGGTTGTTAAGCCTCATTTTGAGTTGGTAAAAAGGAAGCATTTTCTTTTGATACCCTGCTTTGCCTAAGAGCTTTTATCATCACACAAGTCATTTAATGTTTGTACTTTTTCTAGACCTCTTATTTCAAATCTGATATTGGTTTTGTAAAGAATCCTTTTAATTCTCAAAATTTTCTGGATATACGAAATTAGTTCATGTGTTTTAGTCCCTATCCCAATCTATTGATGGTCTAAACTGAGTAATCCAGAAAACCAGAAAACCAGAAACCACACTATGGTGCTCTTATGGAGTTTCTTTTGTTGTGCTTAGCATGCCTTTTCGTGACTCTAATCGCAAGTCTGTTCCTCGGTCAAGGGTGAAGAAATACTTGCTATGCTTTACATATGTTTAACATGTTACTGATATCATTTTCGAAATCTGTCCTTTTCCAGATTTTGACTTCTCCACAAACAATCAGTACATCGCATCATCTTCAATGGATAAAACTGTCAGAGTATGGGATATTTCTAGAGGCCTTTGCATTAGGGTGATTTATGGAGTCTCTTCACAGCTTTGTATTCGATTTCATCCTGTAAGTGGACAAAGATGTACCTTTTGGTTATGGGTAAACATTTTCAGCAACCACCAGAACAGACTTTCCTAGATGACATTCTTCATAGGTTTTCCAAAGGCATATTTGCTTGCAAATTTCTTGTGCTGTTGTCAATGCGTGTTTGCATGTGTGTCTTCCTTGTGCTTGGCAGTACAATAAACCATCGCTCCATGTGCTTTTCAGCTTTTTTCCTTTCTACTGTATTTTGTAACTGTTATCCATTCAGTAGACTGTATAACTTATTGCATGAAAGCACCTTCAAATTCTATTTTTAGGCTTGACATTTATATGCATGTAAATAAGTGACTGAAATTAGTTCTTTCTTTGTTTCCTTTTTTCTTTTCTTTTACAGGTGAACAATAACTTTCTTTCTGCTGGCAATGCAAAAAAAGAAATAAATGTAATTATCCTTTACTTTTTAGCTGAACGCATTTTAATAGTTTAGATCTTTACTCTATAGATTATTGTACTTATCCTTGTTAGATTTATTGGCTTAATTAAGGAAATACTTCTTCATGGGCACATGATAAATGTTTATCCTACCCTCCGGGGTAAGAGGATAGAACAAAGAAAGGAGGAAAGGATATTTATATTGCACAGCAGTCATCATGAAATTAGATTATTAGGGAGAGATAACGTTTCCAAAATGCATTAAGATTAAGGTACACTTGTTCATCCCCAAGGGGTTGGCTGAGTGGTTGAGGCACAGTAGTAATAATCTGGAGAATCTTAGGTTAGAGTCCATTGCAACAGTGCCCAAGCCTGGGTACGCAGGTTGACTGACATTTGTGCTTGTTGCTGTAGTAGGGGGATGCCCGCTGAATTAGTTGAGGTGTACACAAGCTGGCTGGGATATCACTGTCTAAAAAAGAAGAAACATAGTTTTTCATGAAGAACCACAAAACAAGCAGTTTACATCGAACTGAAAGTGAACAGATCAAACCTGCACATTTGCTAAGATACAGATGAAATGTGGCAGTCAATGACTTGAATAAGTTGGCAACATTTTGTGAGAAGCACATAAATCACTTGGTAGTTCATACATGAAGCAAAGAGTTGACCTTAAGCTTGTATTATAAGAACCACGAAACAGTACAAATTTATTCAGGCCGACATTCTAACCTACTAGAGTAGTTCTTTTGCTTCTAAAATTGGATTTGGATATTGTGGCACTTGAAAATTAGGTTACTTCATACTTATGTGCCTGCAGAAACTGTCAGTGGATTCATACACATGTTCAAATTACTTCTGAAGGTTTGGATGACAGTGCATCCCTGTATATATTTGTTTCACCATATAGAATGTCACAGCCTTCATTTCACTCTTTATCTTTTCACCTCATTGAGCACTAAACCTCAAAACTAACATTCAGGTGTTCAATTTTAGCACGGGGAGAACGATCAGTACAACTGTCGTCGATGGCGAAGTCACTGCCATGGACCATGACCACACTGGTCAGCTTATTTTCTGCGGTGATGGTCAGGTTGCCTGCTTTGTCCCTATTATTCTTCATTACAGTTTCTAGTCCTCTCTGTACTAAGGCTTACTCTTTTCAGCTTCATTATCTGCAGGGATGTATTTACACAGTTAGTATGAACTCCCATACAGGTGCACTATCTCGAACTCATCGGAATAGAAGTAGCAGCAAGCATAGATCTGCTGTTACAACTGTTGAGTACAGGACATTTTCTCTGCTGGCACGAGGCCCTGTCTTGCTGGCTTTTACTCGTGATGGAAGTTTGTCTTTTTTCAGGTCAAACTGAAACATATGCCTCTCGTCTTGGTTTCTCTTTCTTCTGATTTTCTTTTTCTAGTCATATTGAGAGTATTCTGGGCTTGCAGCGTCTCTTTGGAGATGAAAGGTTATTTGACACTCCGGTGCTCACTGAAGCTGGCTCCACGGCTACACAGTATTCGTGCTTCTTTCTGTCCTTTACTTTCCCTTGAAAAGGGAGAATACATAGGTATGTACCGATTTGTTCATAAAAAGTTTATTCTCTTTAAAAGCTGCTTCCAAGTTGTAAATCTCTGCTTGCCCTTTTCTCCTCCCGAGATCCGAATATTGTAGTCTGTTTGGCTAGTCAAATTCGGAGTCATTTTCTGGTGGAGAGAGTTGTTTATTGACTTTGACTTCCAACCTTTTAACTTCTACTGTATTTACAATCAAGAAGATTCAAAATAATGAAAAAAAAATAGTGATTGGAGTTAACAATAGATGGAAAAGAAATTCCTAGGTAGTTGGGCAAATAACATTGGAGGAAGTAAGTCCTAAAGACTCTCTTCGGTTCTACATGCATCTTCATGGATGTAAACATGTTTTTAGTCTCTGCTATTTATAAATTTCTTCGACCACTGACTTGGTTATTCATTCTATCAATTTGAAGTTGCTGGAAGTGAAGATGCAAATGTTTACTTCTATGATTTAACTCGGCCAAGGAATACATGTGTTAACAAACTTCAGGTATAAAAAAGATGGAGTGCAAATTTGATCTCCAGACTTATATCATCTCCACCACCCGGGAAAGGGAATTAATAAGTCGGGCTGTATTTGACTGCAGGGTCATGGCTATCCAGTAATAGGTATTGCTTGGAATCACGGAGAGAACTTGTTAGCTTCCTCTGATTTTGGCGGCACCGTCATCGTATGGAAGAGAGCAAAAACAGTTTAACATCAATGTCATGCTCAATGCATATCTGAGCTAAACACAGTTAGATCTATTCGGTTTTGGCGTGGAATTTATGAGAATTGTAATTCTTTATACAGGCAATATCAGTGTAGGCGTAGCTAACTGAGTTTATCCGGAGACTTGAAAAGTGTGATATCAGGCTTTTGCATACTGATCACACAATTGTATGCCAATTTTTCCGCTGACTTTGTACAATGTGTAATTGATGTCAGTGAATTAGAAGGAATTACATCACTACTTCAGTCAAAAACCTATCGATCAAGACATGTTGGATGCCTTCCCAGTTCAAGCAATATTCCAATTACAGATACCACTTGCGTCTTACATGTTTGTGTGTACTGGGAACACTGATGCCAAGTCCAAACAAGTGAAGGGTGAATACTCGACTAACTGAGAACACACAGCACAATCAAGAAATACAGCAGGCAAACAACCAAGAGAAGGCAAAAAAAGAGAGAAGTATGAATCTCTAACATATACCAGACTGAGTAGTTCACATAGAGGGGAGATGTTAGCAGGTAGGCTATCGCCTCAAGCAAATGCCAGCACCTATTTACAGTAAACACACTAAACTAGTTTAATTTATTATAAACAACACCCGTCACCCTAATACGAAATAGCGTGGAAGAACAGAAGAGGAAACCTACAGTAAATAATTACACACAACCAAACACTTCCTCGACCTACTTAAAAAGGACACAAGGTGCATGCCTATCAAACCAGTAGGCAATACAAAGTTTCAGTCAGTTTTCCCTTTACATCAGTCCACATGATTGTCGCTTCTGATGCAGTTATAATTGCCTCAGTGTTTGCTTGCATCCCGCTGGTAGAAGTATCACCTCCGTCGGCGTTTGGACTCAACCTGAAATACTCACGTCAAATTTTGAAACTTTGAGGCTTCAGTAGCATATCTATAGGACAACCACCAAACAAAATATTAGTAAATAAAATCTAAAGAACTCCAGCTAAGAGCTGATTTTGACAGAATTATGGTTCTTACACTGAAAAATCAGATGTTTACTCCCACATAAAAAGATCAGTCAGCCAAAAAAGATGTTAAATAAAATCTATAGAGTTCCAGCTAAGAGTTGCAGAAAATGTCTTTTTGAAACCAAAACCAAATAGCACACATCTATTTTTGTCCTGTTTACTGAAAACATCATTTCAAAACTAAGGTGGATCCTTGTGTCCCCACAATCTCAAAACTTGTATATTGTACTATTATTGTTCATAATTCCTCCATAGAATCTGAAGGCAACCTTACCCAATGTATTAATTTTCAGCCAGCAATAGACGCGGCTCAGTTAGAAACTCGTTAGCTGTGTCATTGCCCAAGAGAAAAATACTCTCAGAGTGTACAGTACATGAGATAGTCTCGGAATGTATATGAAATGCCCTAGACCAATTAATTTTCCCACAAAATCAGAGCATGACCTTCTTTTTCCCAGATTTTGTTTCACCGGATATATGTATCGAAATCTAGCCCATTTTTTCACCAAAAAATAAAAATTACTCTCTTTGTCCCAATTTATGTGGCACCCTTTCCTTTTTAGTCCGTCCCAAAAAAGAATGTTATCTTTCCTTATTTGGCAACTATATAATGGCACCATCCCTTTTTTACCCTTATTGGGTCTCACATACACTTTATTGTGAAGAAAAGTCAACTAAAAGTAAGCCCTAAAGTGACATTAATAAGGGCAATTTGGTAAACATAACAAAGTTTCTCTTATTTCTTAAACTCCGTGCCCGGTCAAACAGTGCCACATAAATTGGGACTGAGGGAGTACTTAATAACAGTAATGATATGCATATATTACATTGTACACTTGTTTAGGGAATGTCAAGGGTAATTAAAGAAGTGACGTGAGGAGAAAATGAAAAGGATGCTTAGAAAGACTGAGTAGTACTTGCTTCCCTTAATAAAGCAGCTTTATTACTGAGACATAATATTTTATCATCAAAAGAGAGTTTCCCTTACCATCATGAGTTGCCAGGGTGGTTTGAGAAGATAAATTTTAGAAAAGATGTATAAATCTCAGATGAATTTTTCCTCTTGCATTGCACCTGTTTATCTTTCATTCCAAGATTCTCCTCCTATCAATTACCTTCTCCTTCATGTTTGATATTTCAAAAGATGCTTTGAAGTACTCAGATCTCTTTCCAGCACCCCCACCCCACCCGGCCTAATGACATTTGCTATATTACTTTTCTTTGGCATTATTAGTATGTTGCAAAAGATGACGGGTTACACCCTCGTCATATGTAACAAAAGCTATGACAAAGCAGCAGCTTTAGTAAGCATGTATATTCTAAAATCAACTGATCTTTTCTGCCATTGTTTTTCCTACCAGCATGTTTGGAATGAATACAACAAGCTACATCAGTGAATGGAGGCCAAGGAAAATAGAAAATAAGAAAGTTATATCAATTAAGATCATGGAAAGATGGATCAGAAAGGTAACCAGGATGTTTGTGATAATCTAGCATTGGGGCTGGGCTCACCTTTATATCAGAAAGTCTTGAAGTAGCACGAGAATTTTGCAATTTCTTCTGATCTTCAGATGAACAATTTTGGCAAAAGAAGTGGTCAAGTCTCTTGGCTTCCTCTGGCGTCATGTCTATACAAGTAGGGTGGAACCTGGATGAAAATTAAAGACACTTCTAGTTGCAGTCATCCAGATGTTAAAAGTAGACGCAAGTGATGTTACCAGTTTAGGAAAATGCTTTGTTGCTTAAGAATGTTCACATATGGATGACTTTAAATCATGCAAATATGCTAGCACAAAGCTTAACTGAAAACATGTTCAGCCCTCAAACTAGTTGAAACAAAAATCATATTGTCACTTGAATCAGGAAAGATGATCAAGAATCTGCTGTATTCAGTTCTAAGGCGTCTCCCACACCTTGGCATCCTTCTGAAACAAGATTTTCAATGCAGAAAAGTACATAATGACGTACCTAAGATAGCTAATATAATGACGTCTTGCGGTCTTTGAATTCAAGACACTGATTTTATCTTTCGAGCAGAGATTCCTGATGGTTACTCTTCTTCATTCATTCTTTTGCCCAACCATATTTGCAGATAGGTGGAGAGATGAAAGTTCAATACAAGCAGAGTAAAAAACAGAACAGACCAATCTCCAAACATAACATGAACACTGGTGTTCAAACCACAATGGAATAAATTGATGAGAAATATCAAAACCCTCTGAAATGAATGATTAATGATGAGCCAGTTACTTTTCACATAAATAAGTGTATTAATTTCCATTTATCAGCCCTCAGGATGGATTAGAAGGCTTTTTTAACCTTCGTTTTGGGATCTGATAATTTGATCCTTCTGACCTTTTCTTAATCTAAAAATGAAAATTTTATGTCCTGCGGTGAACCAAGTGTGATAACATAGCCATAATACATGAGTATGACCACTTATTCGGTGAATTAAAATCATTAGTCTGAGTCTGAACTGATATCTTTTTCTTATATATACCTCAATATCACCAAATATCAATCCTAGATCAACAAAAAATACTTAGAGCGGACACTTGCACTGGACAGTAAGAGCATATAAAACTACAATTAATATCATGAATTTTCTTATCTCAAAGTATGAAATTCCCAAGCTCTACATTACATAGACCTTACTTGTCAGAAAGACATTCTTTCCATTTTGAGATCCAAAAAGTTTTGACACCATTATTATTTTTTTTGATAACCGTGGTGTCTGGGCCAGCTTGCGCGCACTTCGACTAATTCCACGAGATACCTGCCACCTACCACCAGCAACAGGTGGGACAGATGGGAAGAAATCACCTAGTATTTTTGTCTCCGCTGAGATTTGAACCTGGGACCTCATGGTTCTTAACCACTTCATTGACCACTAGGCCGCACCCTTGGGTACCTTGACACCATTATAATCTCTATACAACTTTCACAATTTCAAGAATTCAAATTCATTAAACTATTCAAATTTTAAAAATTGATGTTATATTAGTTACCAGCTTCAAAAAAAAATTGATGTTACATTTTTATTGTTTTATTATATTATTCAATAAGGGTAGTGCCCAAATCAATTTGCTCGTATCTCAACTAATCCCCCGGCTATTTGCTATCTTCCACTCGTGCATATACCAATAAACTTGTCAAATAATTGCCTAAATTATATTTACTATTTCTAATATCTAGCTTCGTGTATAATCAAATACCATCAAACAAAAAGGTTCGAAAGAGTATTAAACTATGTGGACAAAGAAAAAGAATTTTTGATGGAGGCATACGCAAAATTCTCATATACATGTATTTTTGGCTTCAGCTCTTGTAACTTTGCATTTACTTGATGCCTTTCTAATGAAATACCTTAATCAAGAAAAAGGAAAGGGAATTCCCAATTTTTTTTGGAAGTAAAGAATTTTCATAATGATAGGAAATTTCCTGTATACAACCAGTATGCCAAAAAGTAGAGAATCTACAACATATTATGAACGAACGACATCCAATCTTCTATACACAATGGAACTTCATGGGTGCACCAAAAAGATACAAGGAATGAGAATGATCATATCTTAAAGTTCTGATCACAAGTTCCTGTACCTCAGAATGATCCTATCTTAATTTTCTACCAAAACATTAATGATTACAAACAAAAATAGGCTACAGAATACTAGCTTTTAACTAGATTTAACATACTATGAGAGAGTATTAAACTTCGTCTATCCCACTTTGGAGATAATTGTTAGATGCAAAAAACTTACCAACGTCCAATTTTTTTACATCAAACCCCTTTAATTTGACATGATTAAGTAAGAATTTGAGGAGAGAGTGTGTTAATTAACTATGGATAAGTGATAATATGCACATGTCATACATTTATTTGGTTGGTGTAACTCCATGTGTAGGTAAATTCTTTCCATTATCTGACTTCCGGAACAATGCATATTCCAAATCTGACCAGCCATATAGATATGGATAACACAGTTGGGACAGAGCCCTGACCAGCCATATAGATATGCATACATAATTAAAGATATACCAGAAAAGCTAATGGCAGTACAGAGACCTAACAGCCAAGTAATAGGGAACTTACTACCATCACCTCAAAGGAAACTTCTTTTTTTTTTTTGTTACAATAATAGGAAAGCAAAGAGAAATAAGTGTTTCAAAGTAGCACATTAATTGCATTGCATCATGCATCTAAAAAATGTCTGAGTAACTCTGCTATGTGGGTAAACTTGCTCCCAACACTCAAACATAAGGCATACATCGTGTTAAAAGGAATCATGATCCTCCGTTAGGAAATATCTGAGTAACTCTCAGATACTCATGAACAGCTTAAGTCGCATATCCTGGTGCAATTAATGGCCAACTTTTCTTTTGAAATTAGCTCTTGCACAATATCTTGACTTATCAAAAAAAAAAAATAGTACACATAGAGCATGCAATAAAACATAGGAATAGGCTTTGAGATTGGAAACTAATGCATGACCTACACTATTTATCAGCTATTATTGCCACACTATTTGCCTCTTATCAGAAGCTTTAAAACTTGATAAGATTTAAAACATAGTGTAACTGAGAACTAAACAAGAAACCAGATCATAAATATTACCTGCCATGAGAAAAATGTGAAAAATCAGACTTACCAATCACTGCAGCCCTCACATTGAACCATGAGGTCATCAGGATTGTATGGCATTTCACATTTACAGTACCTGCCGAATTAGGACAAAAAAGAATACTTAATGATAAACCAAGGTTAATAACCTATTCAACCAAGAGGCAAAACTTCCAAAAAATGTTGTTTCCTTATAAACATCATGTAGTTAGTAATCCCTCTGTCCATCTTTACATGTCCATGTTTAACTTGGCACACCCCTTAGAAGCAATAAATAATATGATAGCTTTTCAATATTACCCCTAATTATTATAAGTCATCTCACTCATTGGGAAATGAATTGAAAATAATTAGTACCTAATGATAACGGTAAAATAGGTATAAAATGGTAAATTATGTCTTGGTTTATGTCAGATTCTGAAGCACGGAAATATGAATGTCTTTAAACTGAAAACTTTATTCAGAAAAATAAACTACTGCTCCTCAACAAGCTATTCATTAATGAAAATGCGAAAATCTGAAGTCAAGTTACCACTTTTTTAATGTACTACTAATTAAATAGAGATTATAAGGAGAATTTTAATCAAACTTTGTACATACACGGCAACTCTGTCGGGAATAAACGATCCGGTAGAAGATTTGTACTCGAATCGGCAAAAGTAATCTTCGTTGCCAACAGCGTCGAGTTTGGTGTAGCTCTTGAATGTGTGTACCATACACTTTCCTTCAATTGTGTCGATGCTTTGTATATCACGGTGATCGGACATAAATAGTTCCTTTGAGCCGTGAAACTGACGTCGGCCGCCGGTCGATTCCTCCGGTCGGTAGTACCACCGGACGTGAACCCTTACGTTGCCACCTCTGCTATCGGACTCAATCTTCTCAACTCGAGCAACGTACGACGGCTTTGACGACTCCGACGGTCGCATCAACACGCAGTCGCCGGCTGAATAACGTTTTACAGGTGGCGCAAGTTAGATTTTCCGGCGAAAATTGGGAGAAGGTTTATTATGGAAGAGAACTTACCTCGAATGGTCTTGTTGATGGATTTAACAGTGAAAGAATCTAGGGTTCGACGATTCGTACGAGTTTTAGCCATGGACTGAAAGAGGAGTAAGTGTTACACACTACAAAATTCATGCGCCTCAAAACTGTGTAGAGAGAGAGACGAACAGAGCCAAACCAGCGTGTGTCACCAGGGATCTTTTTTCCTTTTCAGGAGAAAGACTATTTTTCACTTTTTTTAAATTAAAAAAAAACTCCAAAGACTTGATTTTTTGATTTTATTTAGATAATATTAAAGTTTGTAAAAAAATATTAAATTTTAATTAAAAATTTAAAGACTTACTTGAGCTGAGAGTCTCAGAAACAATCTTTCTGTCTTTGAGACAGAGGTAAGATTTGCGTATATTCTATTCTTTTTCGATAAAACTATATTGAATGTGTTATTGTTATTCAAATAAAAGGAAAAAGACAATAAATATTTGCAGTTAAATTACAAGGATTTTCATATTACTCCCTCAGTTCTAAAATAGTTATCCTTTTCGAGAGTTAATTTGATTAATTTTTAAAATTAAATTAGATAAATTAATTTAATATTTTAAAATTTAAATTTAAATATTTAAAATTATACAAAAAGTACAGTAATTAATAATTTTCTCATATCAATATGATAAAAAATATATTTTAA
Source organism: Jaltomata sinuosa (assembly GCA_003996215.1). NCBI lineage: Eukaryota > Viridiplantae > Streptophyta > Magnoliopsida > Solanales > Solanaceae > Jaltomata > Jaltomata sinuosa. Next base: position 511,808 of record QJPP01007255.1, read on the forward strand.
AATATTAATTAAAATTTGTATTTTTTTTACTTTCAAAAAGAAAATTGTGCCAAATATTTTGGAAGTGAGAGAGGTAACATTATTTAATATGCATTTCTTATTCAGTTTATATGCTTCACAGGCCACCCGTGCACTCTGCATATTTCCCATGATCGAAGTTGACTAATGAACTCTATCAGTTACCAGCAACTAGAGCACAAACTCTCAGCTGTTGGACGCAAATTGATCTCCTCCATTGCCTTCCTTGGTAGCCCCTCTAATTTCCCAGACCAACGCCCTATTCACTTCCTCAATGAATGCACCAAAACGAAAAATATTATTCACTCAAAACCCGAAATTTTCCATGCCCATCTTATAAAGACTCAGAATGTTGAATGCAATACACATGTTGCAAATTCTGTGCTTTATGCTTATGGTGAATATTCAAGAATGGACAATGCAGCCAAGATGCTTGAAGAAATGCCTAACCCAAATTCTGTTTCGTGGAATCTGATGATTTCTAATTCTAATAAGGCATTACTGTACCAGGATTCTTGGAGGCTATTTTGTAGAATGCATATGTTGGGGTTTGACATGAATATGTTTACATATGGTAGTGTTCTTTCTGCCTGTAGTGCTTTAACATCTACATCGTGGGGTGAGCAGGTTTATGGGCTTGTGATGAAAAATGGGTTTGTCTCGGATGGATATGTAAGATGTGGGATGATAGAATTGTTTTCAAGATGTTGTAGATTTCATGATGCTTTAAGGGTGTTTTATGATTATTTGTGTGATAATGTGGTTTGCTGGAATGCTATTATATCAGGGGCGGTAAAAAATAGGGAGTATTGGGTTGCTTTGGATATTTTTAGCCAAATGTGGGGTGGCTTCTTAAATCCTAATGAATTTACTATTCCAAGTGTACTGAATGCTTGTGTTTCACTGTTGGAACTTCAATTTGGCAAAATGGTTCATGGAGCTGCGATAAAATGTGGTCTGGAAACTGATGTTTTTGTGGGGACTTCTATTGTTGATTTGTATGCAAAATGTGGGTTTATGGATGAAGCATTTAGGGAACTCATGCAGATGCCAGTCAGCAATGTTGTTTCTTGGACTGCCATGCTAAATGGTTTCGTGCAGAATGGTGATCCTACTTCTGCTTTTCAATTGTTTGGAGAAATGAGGAATGAAGGGGTAGAGATAAATAACTACACTGTTACTTGTGTGCTTACTGCCTGTGCTAATCCTACTATGGAAAAAGAAGCAATCCAAATTCATTCTTGGATCTATAAGACTGGATTTTATCAGGATTCAGTTGTGCGAACGTCTTTAATCAATATGTACTCAAAGATAGGGGAAGTTGCCTTATCTGAACTAGTCTTTGCAGAGGCTGAAAATCTGCAGCACCTAAGTTTGTGGTCTAACATGATATCTGTTCTTGCCCAGAATAGTGATTCTGACAAGGTAATTAATCTATTTCAGAGAATATTCCAAGAGGACTTGAAACCTGATAAGTTCTGTTGCTCTAGTGTCTTGGGAGTTGTAGACTGTCTAGCCTTGGGTAGACAGATACATAGCTACACTCTCAAATCGGGGTTAATCTCTAATGTTAACGTGAGCAGCTCTCTGTTCACGATGTACTCAAAATGTGGTAGTATAGAGGAATCATATATTATATTTGAGCTGATTGAGGATAAGGATAATGTCTCATGGGCCTCAATGATTGCTGGTCTTGTAGAACACGGTTTTTCAGATAGAGCCGTGGAACTGTTCAGAGAGATGCCCGTGGAGGAAATCGTTCCTGACGAAATGACATTAACTGCTATCCTTAACGCATGTAGTTCTCTTCAGACCTTGAAGTCTGGCAAAGAAATTCATGCCTTCATGCTTCGACATGGTGTTGGTGAGCTTCGCATTGCCAATGGTGCCATTGTGAATATGTATACAAAGTGTGGTGATCTAGTTTCGGCAAGACGTTTCTTTGATAAGATACCCCTTAAAGATAAGTTTTCATGCTCTTCCATGATAACTGGGTATGCTCAAAGAGGTTATGTGGAAGACACGCTTCAGCTGTTCAAGGAAATGCTGATGAATGACTTAGATAGTAGTTCCTTTACACTTTCTTCTGTACTTGGGGTTATTGCTCTTTCTAACAGATCTCGCATTGGCATCCAAGTGCATGCACATTGTATAAAAATGGGATCACAATCAGAAGCATCGACAGGAAGTTCACTGGTTACGATGTATTCAAAATGTGGAAGTATTGATGATTGCTGCAAAGCATTTAAAGAAATTTTGGCACCTGATTTGGTTAGCTGGACTGCTATGATTGTAAGCTATGCTCAAAATGGAAAAGGGGGTGATGCTTTGCAAGCTTACGAGTTAATGAGGAATTCAGGAATCGAGCCTGATTCAGTGACTGTTGTTGGTGTTCTTTCTGCTTGTAGCCATGCTGGTTTGGTTGAAGAAGGGTATTTCTTTCTAAATTCAATGATGAAAGACTACGGAATTGAGCCTGGTTATCGTCATTATGCCTGTATGGTAGATCTTCTCTGTCGCTCTGGTAGATTGACTGAGGCTGAGAGGTTTATTAGTGAGATGCCTATAAAACCTGATGCTTTGGTCTGGGGAACACTACTTGCTGCTTGTAAATTGCATGATGAAGTTGAGCTAGGAAAGCTGGCAGCAAAAAAGATCATAGAGTTGGAGCCGGGTGAAGTTGGTGCATATATATCATTGTCAAATATCTGGGCTAGTGTGGGCCAATGGGATGAAGTCTTGAAAATAAGAGGTTCAATGCGAGGAACTGGGATAGCAAAGGAGCCTGGATGGAGTTCTTTGTGAAATACATTTCCAGTACAATAAATCTTTGCCCCTTGCTCTTTACTGGTTGGTGTATGGCGGAGAACTTCCAAAGTAACTGGGTGAGATCAAGGAACTGACAGGATCCTGAACTAGAACAATTACTTTGCGAGTTCAGACGTCACTCATTATTCTCTCACGCGGATGGTTTTGACAGAGGTCACACGAAGAATATTAACAGATGTTTTTTAAAAATTATGGTGTAGTCAATTTCGTGTACACACGCACACAAAAATACCATCAGTGAAGGGCCTTGGCAAGTGCCCGGTGTGTCTCAACAACGTGGATACGTTCCTTTTGCAGTTCCATCAACAATCAACCAAGCACGTCTGCACTGATTTCCTAGTTTCACTTTACTCTAGGGTTCTTCTGTCATCCCACGAACTGGTTCTGCTGGTGAGTATTTCTCATGAAACATGAGATATCTACTTTATCAACAAACAAAAAAAAATGCATTTCTCTATAAGGGATTGAAGAGAATTTCGTTTTCTGGTTTCCAGTAGTTATATATTGAAATCGCTGAATGATGATAACTATGTCTAAAAATAATTATATATTACTACTAGGCAGTTATTCGTCGACGTGTGTGCCTGTCATTCTTCTATATAGTAAGGACATTTTTGTCATTCTTGCATATTTTCTCCATTTTAATTAATTTATTTTATTTTTCTTTTTAGTCGATTATATATTTAAAAATTACGTAAAAAACATCATAAATTACAATAATTAAGAGCTTAAAATATTTAGAAGATATTAAAAGTTTGTGTGACGCTCAAAATTCTTTCAGTGCCACATAAATTGGGACAGATGAAGTAACATATACTATTTAAAAATAACGTAAAAAGTATTATAAATCACAATAATTAACAACTTAAAATATTTTCAAGACATAAAAAATTTAGTTGACTCTCCGAATTTTATCAATGTCACATAAATTAGAGCAGAGAGAGTAACATATATTATTTGAAAAGTATGTAAAAAGTAATATAAATCACAATAATTAACAATTTAAAATATCTAAAAATTACATATCAAAAAGTTGGTTGAGTTGTGTGCTTGCAGGCTCCACTTCAAAAATTTAATATTTTCGCCGTTTTACTTTATTTGTGTTACTTTTCATTTTAATCTGTTATATATTTGATTAAAATATTTTGTTAACGTAAAGATATTATTATTGCCAAATAAATTGAACCGAAAGAATAACAGAATAATTAATAAACCATATAAGAAATTTGGTTCACTGTTCAAATTCTATTTATACCACGTAAATTGAAACAAAGGGAGTAACATATATTATTTGAAAATGATGTAAAAAATATTATAAATCACAATAATTAAAGAAAAAACGTATAATAAATTTAGGGACTTTTCCAATTTTATTTATGTAACATATATTGGGTCCGACACGGGATCTTGTGTCTAGTCTATATAAAAGAGGGACCCAAGCCCAGTGACGTGGTGCATCCTAAATACAGGAATTCCTCTCTCTCCATAACGTTTCCAGTTTGCCGCCTCAATCACTCCCCTCTCTCTTTGTATTCTTCTTCCACTGCACTAAATTATCCACACACAAAATCCCCCACAGTGAAGTTCAAGGACCGATCATAACACTTCCTTAAGATCTCAATTACTTTGGTATCAATACGGAATGTATATAGTGTTCTTTAAATCATGGTTTATATATTGCCTTACATCTTTTTCACAGTCTTTAAAAACATTTACCCTGCATTTCACAAGAAAAAAACAAAATCCTTAGCATACCAAAATAACAGTACCTTTAGAAAACCAACTGTAAGTGTCTCTATTGTTTACTTCTTTCCCCTCTCTCTGCATTGTTTCTTCTCTAGGCCCAAAATCTTGATACTATGTTCACCCCTCGAGTTGGACAACAACGCTCAAATAGGGAAAACTAGACAATGCTCAAATAACTACTAACCTTCTACCCTAATCCTCGTCCTCCGGGTCATGTCCTCGATAAACTGCAGATGTGTCATATCCTGTCTAATCACATCTCCCCAATACCTCTTCGGTCTACCTCTCCTCATACCCACATGGACATGTTTTTGTAACACAAATCTAATGGTTACGATTGCAGGGACCTTGAGGAAGAAAAGGAATCTAAAGCAATTGAAATTGAAAATTTGATCAGAGAGTTCTTTTTTCCAACAATAACTTTTCTAAATATATACACCGATGAGGAAGACAAGCAGTGGCACTGCAACCACATTCTGAACAAAGATGATTGCAAAGCAAATAAGCTAATTATTGCCCAAAAAACTAGAATAAAGAGTTTTTCATAGAACTCTTTCGTTCTATGAGAGCTCACACCAAACTTTACTTTCTATTACTGGTACCTATATAATATCATATCTATACATATGTAATTGACCTTTTGACAAGAGAAATCTTTGATGCATCTCCACCTATCTCCTCAAAAACTACCAGCAAGTTCCCAGTTGGCTTCAACCAAGATCTAGGAACGTGGTACCTAAAAGAAACCAATAGGTTAAAGAGTTAGCAACCATTTTAAACTTCTCATTTATCAAGTAAGGGTAAAAAATGCTACTGTTATCTGCATACCATCTTTGAGTTGGCTGGCCACAACCAGATTGGCACTTTCCTTGTCGGTATGTAGCTGCATAAGTGCAAGGACTGCAGTTACCAGTGGCATAAGCGGTCCAGTATCTTCCGATGCTCTGTCCATTGATCCATACTTGACCTTTTCCCATACTACCCATGTCCAGTGCTAATGGATCACTTCCTCTTGGTGCATTGAAATATACCTGAAAGTTTCATGAAGAATCTCAGTATTCATGGTCAAGATCAAAATTTCCACCTTTTCATTTCTCATTATTACAGCTCTATACGACAATAGCAATCTTATCTTCAAACATCAATAGTCTAACTCTTAATATCCGCAAGTGTTATTAATTCTGATGCTTCCAAAGTTACAGCAAATAGTACACAAGTGATTTCCATCGGTGAGTACATTTTTTAAGGCTTCTTCGTATTACATTTTTCTTTGTCACTAATCATCTGTAAATCAATTCAATTTGGAAATTCTTCTGTCCTGTACTCCATATAGACAGAAGCAAACATATGTACCTTGTACCACGTAAGAGGTTGTCGCTGCCTTGCTATCAAAGAGCCTCCCACCCATTCAGCAGCAGAAATTGCATTTGAAGCCAAGTTCATGGACTCACCTCTCAACCCCACCTGCGCAAAAACATTCAAAGCTGTGGTAAGGACCTCTAAGATGCAAAGCATGAATAAGAAATCAGGATATGCACCTGATATGACCATTTCTGCCACGATAAGTCCCTTTGACCCTTGTCTAGCCCATGAAGAACGACTGGTCCAAGGACTCCTGTGCTCCATGTCTCATAACGTGCTCCGTTGTTCTTCAAATACAACAAACCAAGTCACAAAGGTGAAAACCCAATTTTGGCAAGCAAGAAAGTGATGTGTGATTTATGAGATCCACAAATGCAGAAATATCTCCCCACCACCCATGCGCCAACTCTAGTTGTTGCTACTAATGTTTATTCCAAAATAAAAATCTGTCATTTGTTCCCCTCACATGTCATTTATTGAGAATCTTTGATCTCTTGACTGTGACTGTGTGAGTCGTAAAAAGAGACTAACCGGCAATCCAACAGCTACACTGAGTAGGGAAATTCTGTTTATTCCAGCATGCAGGTTAACACCTCCTGTAAATGTAACTTTTCGGTTTTCTCGGTTTCCATAAACTGAACCTGTAATTGGACCCTGGAACTCTTAGAAAGAATCCAACATTTGATGTTTCTCAACACTAAAATGTTACCATGAGTCAACTAAAGGAGAGCATTTGCACCTGAAAGCCGTCCATTAATATACACATGTAAGGCATGGCCTGCTGACTGCACAGTAAGAGTCAGATGTTGCCCTTGATGTAGAAATGATTCAGCTGAATTTATCTCAACACTGAAAAGTTCAATGACACAGTCAAACAAATATACACGTTTGTCAGCAGGCATATAAAATGTTTTGTTCGTACCTAGTGGTGTACCAAAGGTAGTCACTCCCATCCCTGGTAACATTTAATTGCTCCAAGAGACCAACAACAGTGAGTTTTGAATCCGCATCAATGGTGGATACATCTTCACTAAATGTTTCCCAAGTGCGCAGCTGTACGTTTGTGGGCAGCATTTGTGCAGTGGATGTCTTAACTCCAACCTGATTTGAAGAGCAAAAGATTTCATCACAAACATTTTCAGTAAATAGACTGCAAGTTGGCAACTGAGTACTTCCTACCTATCTTAGCTTCAAGTCTCATCTTTGTATATCATGTTAATGGGAATAAAAAGCCGAGAGTTTGTTTAGTAGACACAATATTGTCCACTTATTATGAAGTATTATTTGCTTAGAAAGTAGGGAGTGGATGGTATATTAAGATGATTACAACCTAATGTTAGCTACGGGGAAAACATTTATTAATAAATGACTCTTCAGCACCAATGAATAAAAGAAGAGGATATACAACAGGAGTAAGTAACCAATGTAATATATACATACCCTGGCAGTATTAAATACAACATTTTTACAGTCTGGAAGAATGCTTATTGACCAAGGTGGCAGGTCATAATGTTTGTTCTTAAATGTCACCCTTGCAGTTGAACTTAAATGGTAATTTGCAAGAAAAGCAGCACAATGTCCAGAGCCGGAAGAAAATACATGTGCCTGCAAAATGGAGAAGATTTCAGAATTTTAAAAGGCCAAACATATATGAATCGGATATGTAAAAGAATGTGTCAATGTAATTAAAGAAAGAACAAAGAATTATTGATACTCTATAGTCTATAGTCATTAGAAACTTCAACATTAATTTGCATACTCATCCTCGTTGTTAGGGCCAGATGCAAGTATGGTATAACAGGTGAACCTGCACCCATTCATAGTTAAAGTACTTAAGAAACCAATATTTATTTTTAATTTGCACGCACTTCCTCAAAGCAGTAGTGGTGGGTGTTGTGGTACTCCACATCCACTGGCGTGGGTGTCTACTCATAGTAACACCCCTACCCCCAAAAATCTAATGAAAAGAGTCAACAGGAAGGGAAAAAGAAAAGATAAGAAAGGCACCTGCTCATAGTTCCCCAAGGCAGTAATGGTAGGATCAGCAGAAATTAGTGCTGGTTCACATAACTTGACAGCCTTATGAAGCTCCTTCAAATGGTCATACTTTGGCTGCCTAATCAAGCCTATAAAATCAGCACGCAGAACTAGTTAGTATATACGAGAAAAGTTGCACTACATGTGAAATTGTGCATCTAAATGGTACTAGCTCAGTCTCTGACCATATTCATCAATAGGAGCATCATAGTCATAGCTGGTAGTGATGAAAGGCCCTCCAGCTGTTCTTCCAAAGTTGGTTCCCCCATGATACTGTTCAAATAGGAAAAAGGTAAAATGTATCATCACAAGTTGCACGCATGATTGATTCCATAGCCGTAAATCTCCTGATTTTTTATAAGTAAAACTATTGATATCATTTTTATTTTTTTTAGAAATGACAAGTGTAGAACTCTTGATATCATTTTCTTACATTCATTTGGTAAGAATTTAATATGTAATGTCTGGAAGAATGAGAAGTGCATAAAAGCCACTGAATTTTACAGTTTAGACTTGGTGGTGGGTCAAGATGAAAATTCAGATAACTATAGAAGATTATTTTCCGAAGCAAGGGTAATTTTGCATTATAACTTACGTAGTGCTTTATAGTATTGAGATTCAAACAATCTTGTTCCCAAAAATTTCATACATCAAGTTAATAGATATGCAGTTTTAAGCAACGGGCATATCATCTATCGATATAGAACTTCAGAGAACTAGTTATTAGTTAAATTCCATTACAAAGGAGCTGCAGTAATGAGATTCCAAAAGCTAGAGGAAATCTACCCACCATATAATAGTTCACCAAAGAGCCACCTTTTTGAATGAACCGAGCAACTGCAAAGGCCAAATCTTCAACTGGTCTATGATGAACTGGACCGCCAAAATCATCAAACCTTTACACATGAAGAAACTCAAGTAAAATCATCCCAACATGGAAAAGTATTAATGACACTGTAAATTCCAAAGTATCTTGAATTTACCAGCCACTCCATGCCTCTGTCCATATCGTTGGCTTGTTAGGTTTGTTCGGGGAAAAATAATCACAATAAAAACCATTGCAGGTGTTTATCTGTCACCAAAATGAAGATATAAGTTTAGCATAACATTATGTAATCTCAAGCACTCAAAATCAGCTTTCCTATATAATTGACTTTCTATAAGAATATTTTCCAATCTCATAATTTTGAGGGGCAATCGAAATAACAAGTTGAAATAAGGAGCCAAAAGAATTAAGTGCTGCATGCTGTTTATTTAATGAACAAAGCTACACGTATCTTGTATAGTGCGAAAAACTTCTTACCACTGGATCAGGGGCATCATCCTCCTTGCACATGACCCACGGGACCCCAGTACCCATTTCAACAGCCATTTTAGCCGCCCAAGTCATGTACGCATGACCAGGAGAACCATATTGTTTTATTTCTAACCCATACTCGTTCTCAATCTGCATCAACACTTCTAAACATAAGTATCTATGATGCTTCATCATTGCAAAGCACCATACTGCACATGGGATGAGTAAACAGACAGATGATCCAGTCTATGAGTTTCCTCACTTATCATTAAATTGCTTAAAGTACACATCAGATGCCTCAATAAGTGGCTTTTATCACTTGAGGTCATGAGTGAAATAGTAGAAACTCATACCTGAGACAGAATAATAGGACCACCTTGGGTCTGAAATAGCTTCTCATTCTTCATCATTTGGACAATTTTCGTGGTGAATCTTTGCATTTCCCTCTGCAAGACAGAAATAACAGTCCACTGTGATTTAGCTTCCGAGTTAAAGAACAACAACAACATAACCAATGTAATATCCCACAAGTGGGGTCTACGGAGGGTGGTGTGTACGCAGCCTTACCCCTACATTGTGAAGGTAGAGAGGCAAAATGTTAATACTTTTTCTTCAACCAAAATTCTACTACACATCAGGATGTTTCAAGCATACTACTTTTCCACTTGAACCAACATACCAGTATAATCCCACAAGTGGGGTCTGGGGAGGGTAGAACGTATGCAGACCTTACCCCTTACCTTGTCAGGTAGAGAGATCGTTTCCCGATAGACCCTCAGCTCAAAGAGAGCAAAAACACAACATTTATGAAGACATTAGCTGTAAACGTTTCCACTCGAACCATTGCCATAAATGCAATCCCCTTCTGAAGGGTGTGCCTGTGTGTGTGTGTGTGAGAGAGAGAGAGAGAGTGAGAGAGAGACCTTGAAAGGTTCATTATCAGTTCTAAAGTTGATACCAGGAACATACTTCAACCATACAGGAAAACCACTGAAATTAGAAGGAAAAAAAAGAAAAATTATACAGAGCATTTGGCATTAGAAAGTAAAACACAATCATAAATCAAAGTTCATATAGTAATTTGATAACAAAAATCAAGCTTACCCAAAATTCCACTCTCCACAAATATAAGGCCCAATTCGAAGATGCATATATAGCCCTGCCTTCTGAACCAGCTTTATGAATCGAACTAAATCATTACGTCCTTCAAAGTTGTACTATAAACCCACAAAAATTAAACATTATTATACCATTTCACCAATGCTTCTCAGAAGAAGAAGAAAGAACTACTACTACTACTATATGTGGTAAAAAAAATCAAGATTTGACAGAAAATATATTCACATTGAACAATTTAAACAAGAAGAAAGAGTAAAGTACATTGCCAGGTGAAGGTTCATGAAGATTCCAAAACACATAGGTTTCTATAACATCCAATCCTCCATCTTTTGCCTTCTGTATAATCTCCTCCCACATCTGCATTTTGTCCATTGTTAAACCCAGAAGACAAAAAATAAACAGAAAAAAAAAACAAGAAAATTTTGAAAAAGAGAAAATGTCATACATCAGGGGTGCTTCTGGGGTAATGAATAGAACCAGAAAAAAGAATTTTTCTTTGTCCATTGATAATGAGAGACTTCTTATCATAAGTGACACTGCAATAACCAATCTTGGACCCAAAAATCAACACAAGAAATAGCAAGAACCATTTAGTACCCATTTTCTTTAACTTAAAAGAGAAATGGGAAGTGGGAAGAGAATATGCAAAATGCTTATCTCACAATAATGGTGGAGAAAGCAAAGTGGGAAATGAGAAAGAAAATGTGAATAAAGAAGAGAGAGAGAGACTGCAAAAGTGCAAAGAAATAAGGACACTGACAAGAATTCACAAAGGCTAAGAATGTCTGTGACAGATCATCACATACAGAGAAGGAAAAAAAGTAACAGTATTTTGGATTTTGTTACTCTGCATTTAACAATTAGAATGGGTCATAAATGCCAAATATGAATGTTGAGTTTTTTGTATTTTGCAACAAATGCCACTCCCAAGTCCCAATCTTTTATAGATACAGCCACCGTCGACCTCTCGCTTTTGGTTCTTCAAGAAATTATGTCCTTTCTCTCTCAAAAAAAAAAAAAAACTAGATTTTTAGTAGTAATAGTCTTGTGACTAACCTAAAATTTAATATTTGAAAATTTTGATTAAACGGTAAATTCAGTAATTTAACATACAACAATCCTCGCTTGAAAAGTCTCATTTCGCCCTTTATCTAAAAGAATCTATTACCGAAGATATGATTTTAGATAAAAAAATTAATTGAAAATAAATATAGATGAATAACATGTAATCGACTGTTGTAGTACGTTATGTAGGAGAGAAGGGGGTCAATTTTCTCCTCATCTTCTCCTTAGTTAATAATATTAGTTAGTACTATTTGGTATCTTATTTTTCTAATTTTTATTATTATTTGTTGCTTCATTTATTTTATTTTATTTGCTAATATTTTTCTTTCTATCATGCTTTGAAAATTTCTTTTGAGCCTAGATTATAAAATTTGGATACATATTACCCTTCCAAACTGCACACAAGGTAGTGGTCAATGAAGTGATTAAAAAACTTGAGATCTCATGTTTAAATTTTAGCAGAGACAAAAAATACTGGGTGATTTCTATTTATATGTCCAAGTCTTGGTGGACAGAGTTACCTAGTACATATTGTTGGTGGGAGGTGATAGTTATCTCGTAGAATTAGCCGAGGTACGCGCAAACTGATCCAAATATCACGATTATTACTATATATATATATATATATATATATATATATATATATACCAAATTTCACTTGTGAAATTAGAGTGATTGTTGTTGACTTGTTTTATATCTTAGCTAATAAGAGTAAGGTTCAATTGAATTCACTCCCAACACTCTAAATCCCTCTCTTCCCTTTAGGATAGTGTGGAGTTATATTCCTTATTTCTTCTTTTCTTCCCTTCTCAGCATCCAAAGATAAATTATAAAATGTAAAAGGAAAAAAGTTCCAATTCCAAATTAATAGTACTGCTACTTGAGTATATCCATTCATGAAAGCGTAACACTATTTGCTTTAATACCTTTTGGAAATAAAAATAGAAAAAGGCTTCGTGTAAGTTTTATTTTCACTTGTAATAATATAATTTTCTTTCTATTTCAACAAAAAAGACGGAATTGAAATTATTGCATTTACTCTTTTGGTCCACCAGACATTAAATAAAAGGATATCTATATCTAGGTATCTTAATTTATGATGGCAACATCAAAGAGAATTGGAACTGAGAGATTATAAAAGACGCAAGATATGTATATGTACCTTTCTTGTACATATTTAATTTATTCTAACAAAGAAGAAACTTTTGACCTCATTCGAAGCTATTATTGAGAATTTTGGCACTGTTTTCTGACGAGGGCATTTCTGGTATTTGAATTTTGGTAATGTTTTCTGACGAGGGCATTTCTGGTATTGAGAATTTAGGCAAAGCGCTGTGGTGTCACCGCATATAAATTTGGAACATTCATAACAGAAATCTTGGAACGCAAAAAAATTATTCGCACATTCAAAATTGATATCAAATTATATTAATTTATTATAATTAGCGATGAAATTAATACTTCTTTTGTCCCGTATTAGTTTTTCATCTTACTATAAATAGTTGTCCCAAATTATTTGTTCATTTACAAAACCAAGATAGAATTAATAACATTTTTACCATTTCACATTTACAATTAATTCTTTTTGAAAGTGAAAACAAGTTATTTGTAAAGTTTCAAAAAAAATTATGATTTCTTAATAGACGTGTAAAGGAGAAAGTGGACAATTAATATGAAACAGAGAAAGTATAAAAAATATGTATTAAATTAACAATGATTAATTAAGTGATAGGAATAACAAACAGATTATGCAAAGGTAGATTTGGTATATTAGTTAAGTTGATATAAACATGCGTAAGTTTTTTATTAACTGGGGTTTTAGGTGTGGTTTGTTAGATTGCTTGTGATTTAGTTTTGTTAACCAAGTAGTTGAAAGCTTTCATTTGGAATGATCAATAATTTTCAAGTTAAGCACATTACAATTTACATATTCCTTAATTTCATGTTTGCCCTTAAATAGGTGATTGGGTGCAACTGCTTCCTTTTTTTCTGGATCAAACTCAACTACTTAATGTTAGATTTTCTATCGATTCTTCCATGCGTGATTAACCAAATTTCATATTTTTTAAGTAAATTGAATTATTGGTTAGTTATAAAGGCATCCAAGATCATTAGTATTAGACAATTTATTTGTAAAAATGTATAAACTGACTGGCAATCATATTTGATTACGTTATACTCATTCAAGTTGACTATGAGTGTGTTCGGTATGAAGGAAAAAAATTATTTTCTGTAAAATGTTTTCTAATTTTCCTATGTTCGATTGGTCAAATAGTTTGGAAATATTTTTCCTAGAAAAACAAACTCCTTAAAAATGAGGAAAATGAGCTCTTTAATGAAAGTAGGAAAATAAGTTCTACTAGTGACATTCATTATGTCCTCCCCACCCTCCAACGCGCCTCATCTTCACCTCCACCCCCTACAGCCCTCCCCACCATCCCACACCCTTACGGACTTATCTCCCCACCCCATCTCCCGTGGTATTTGTCTAAATTATATACAAATACTTTTAAAATAATAGTTTTTGTTTACATATCAAACACAAGAAAATTCAAGAAAATATTTTCAAAGAAAAATATTTCCTTCTTACCGAACACACCCTATGACGCATTTAGCAACCCCAAGAGCAATTATTCATCACCATTATGGGTAACCTTTTATGAAGGAGATGAATTAGTTAGGTGTACATATGAAAAGTGAAATCGTGTGTTATCACACATCACGTATTTAGTTTATTCTTAAACAAAATGTAAATTAGTCGTTAATACTACCTTATTAGGCGTTAAAAGTATGAATAGGTTGTGTCAAAACGTCAAATAACTACCTCTTGTCAATAATTCTTATTCATAAATCTTTGTCAGCGTCAAACTTACACTTTGTAACGTACACAGTAAATTTCATTCGTTTATTCTTGCAATAATTATGATTGCACACTGTCACTATACACCAAGGAAGTGTCATCTAAAATACTTACTTTTGGTTGAGAGCAGTGGTTGTACGTATGAGGTACCTCGAAAAAAAAATATTATATAATATATGTATATATAGTGGTATACATACACAAAAAAAAATTATAAGCAATGTCAATTTTAAAGAAGTGAACAAATAAATAAATTACTATAATGATCGATAAGCGGTGCCCCTTTTTTTATACCAGCAAAATTGTGATAATAAATCGACACTACTTAGGCTTACGCTTGTGTACATATATACACAGTCAACGTCTATACTACACAAACATTATAGAGTAGCAGGTGGTGCTCTATATGGCCTCCATTCCTATTTATCTATTTTCTCCTTCTTTGAATTTTTTTCTATATTTTTATTTACTTATTATTATAATGTAAAAATAAATGTGTTAATTAGTACTCCCTTCATTTATTTTTATTCTTTATTATAAAAATTTAAATGGTTCAAAATTTACTACTCCACTTATTCCTATTCTTTATTATAATATATTTTTATGTGTAATTTACAAAAAAATCATCTTTTTTTATGATGATTCTATTTATTAATTTATTTTTTTATTTTTATTAATATATATATATATATATATATATTAATTTAAAGTTAGGCAAAGGAAGAATGTCACCTTTCTTTGTTTAAGTTTTTTTTTTTTTTTGGTCTTCTTCTAATAATAAAATGACAAGATTTTTAATATTTTAAGTATTTTTTCTCTTTTTTATTCAATGCATTTACAAGGAATAATTATTCATAACTCCCATAACTTTCATGTCCATAATTCCCCATAATTTAATTTGTAAGTTTATAATACCTTATGGTATTCCTCTATGTTGCCTATATAAACTCATAGTTTATTTCATGAAGGCTCTCATCAAGGTTATCCTTTCTCTTCTTCATTACTTTGGCTTGTGAAGGCAAGATTTGTTCTCAAGTATTTCTTTTTATATTTATGTACTTTATCATGCTTTCATAGTTTTTTTTTTTTTTACACATATATTATCATCCTCCAAATAAGTATGATCGAAAAAATCTTGTGAATAACATGTAACTAGAAAGGAATCTATGAATGCAAAAAATATTTTGCTCTCAAGTTTTTTTTATCTTTATTTTTATGTACTTCTTTACACTTTTTTGAGTTTACCATTTTTTATGTATTATCAACCTCGAAACAAGTATGATCAAGAAATTTATTACGACAATCAATATTGAGATGATGTTGATAGTAAGTTTATAACGCCTTATGATATTTCTTTATGTTGTGTATATAAACTCATGGTTTATTTTATGGAGGCTCTCATCAAGGCTATCCTTTCTCTTCTTCATTACTTCGGCTTATGAAGGCAAGATTTATTGTCAAGTATTTCTTTTCATATTTATGTACTTTATCATGCTTTTTTAATTTTTTATATTTTTTTACACATATATTATTATCCTCCAAATAAGTGTGATTGAAAAAATCTTGTGAATAACATGTAATAGAAAAGGAGTATATGAAGGCAAGAAATATTTTGCTCTAAAGTCTTTTTTATCTTCATTTTTATGTACTTTGTTGCACTTTTTTGAGTTTAGCATTTTTATGTATTATCAACCTCGAAGCAAGTATGATCAAGAAAATCATTACGACAATCAATATTGAGATGATTTTGATAGTAATAATGTTCAAATGTGTTCTCTTTATGTGATTTATTTTTCTGAAAGTCAATTTGCGATTGAAACTTAATTTTATTTGTATTTATTTTTTTAATTTTTAATACAGAATAATCTAACTAAAATCAACTTAACAATCATATAGTGTAAGTTGATTATAATGTTTGTTAAATTTCAAGAGATGCTATTTTTTTTATTGCTATAATTAAAAAAATAATGTTATATATATTGTATAGTTTAGATTTTTTTCTTTTTTTTCTTTTTGATATATATTTTTTAATTATTATGATTGGAATAGAAATATTAGAAAAAGCATACATAATATTTAGTATTATACTAATAATTATTTATATTTTGTTTGTGTATTTTAAATTATGCTAAAATCTTTTCTTTAATTCATAGCATATGATGAAAATTTTTGACATAATTTTAGAAAGCAGAACTTGGTGTTGGATACAAAATTTGTGTACGAAATATAATTAGAAATTACTTTTACTAGAGGTTTCTATATTTTGATTTGTAATATAACTTAGTTACATGTTGATAATATTATTCATTTGCTCTATAATCCTATTTTTTTATTATTAAGTATAATTAATACAATTATTTTATTTCAATCAAAAGAATTATAATGAGAAGTTTCATTTTATTTTCACAAAGAGAATTAAAAAAAGAAATAATTTAAATAATTTGTGATGTCATTACTTATTCTTTTGCTTATGTAATAATTTATTTTATCGCTCTCCTTTCTTGCTTGGAATGTATTTATGATTTTTTTTATTTTTTAAAAATTATTTTGTGAATGTAATTATAACGAATTTTTTTTTACATGTCATAGTAGTATGACTAAGAAAATTTATCGTCTATAATATATTACTATATAATTGTGATCCTTGAAATAGTATTGTAGCATATATCTTATGCAGTCAAATTATTTATCGTTTTTCTTCTTTTTTAACTTTTCTCTCTTATTTTTGCCATTCATTTATTTATTTTTACTAATGAAATCAATGCATAGTGATTAATGTATTTAATGTCTAATAAAATTATGCATTCATATTGTTTATAACTCATATCTAAAACCAAATAAAAAAATAATCGTCGGTTTGGTTCTTGTCGGTTTAGTTCAGTTTGGTTCGATTTTTTCCGTTTTTTTTATTTATGATCCTAACTAATGATAAATTGATAGTACTATAAGAAATGACAATAGCTAAAAGGTTTACCTAGATACAAGTCCTAGTAACACCAAGTAAATGTCTTAACAAGCCTATCTTGTTTGGCATTTCAAACAATAATTTTGTCTCTTGAATTTGTGAATCAAATGCCAAAATAATAAGCATTAGTAGTACCATCTTTAGGATAAAAATCACAAATAAATATTTTGTGAGGAAGCGACCACCAAAAAAGCGAGACAGTAATCCTACAAATTCTAATGCATTAATTAGTATTACGGAAAGAACCCAAAATGCAACAATAAGCACTTGATTTGCTACGCATTATTTTAAAATTAAAATGAAAAGTGAGATCCTATGGTTAGAACTTAGACACCTAAAGATTAAAGTGTTGAGCTTGAAGTTGAGAGTTGTCGGGTTTGGGCTAAAGTGTCGGGCTTGATAAATTATGATATGCTAAAGTTAAGTTCATGGTTAAAATATAATAAAATAATTATATTTTATTTATAAATAATATATAAATAACTATAAAATTTGTATATATAATTTATCGGTTCGGTTCGATTATTTTTGCATTTTTTTTAGTAAAATCATAACCAAATCAAATAAATATCGATTTTTAAAATTCAAAACCAAACCAAATCAAATATCAGTTTTTTTAATCTATTTGGTTCGATTTGCGATTTGATTTGGTTTTTAACCAAACCATGAACAACCCTACAGTCATATCTCTTCATCTTCATTATAACTTATATTCTTAAATAATATTCATAATTACTCATGTATATTTCATTTTTATAATTCTTAAAAATATTTATTTAATGTATTAAAAATTATAGTAAACATACGTAATAATAGAGATACGCCATAGAGTTCAAACGCAATTTACAAGAAATTAGTGTTTTTTGCGTATATAGAGGATCAAGTACTCCTACCAAAAATTGAGAAAAAAAATAAGTAATATTTTCAACTTAGTACAATAGACTATTGCTTCAAAATCTTATTCCATTCACTTTATCATCGATACACCCTAGATTTTTTGTTCTATTATATACATATGATTTATTTTTATTTTAGAAAAGAAGTAAAAAAAAATTATTTTGGCATATTGAAAAGAGATGAAAAAACATATCAATGTCCCAATTACGAAAATAAAAATTTATATTATCTTCTATGCTACTCACTTAAATATAAATATTACATACTGTTTTATTAAAATAAAAAAGAGTTAAGGGTCAAAAATATATTTAAACTATCCGATATTTTGAGTTTCACGCCTGAACTATTGAGTTTATCACCCAATAGTTAGCGAAACACATGTCGATAAAAAATAAAATAGTTTAAGTGTGTTTTTAATTCTTAACTCAAAAAACTATCAATTTATAATTTATTTTTTTATTTATAAAAATAAAAAATATAATATATTTTTTTCATAACTGCGCGAAGCGCCAATAATTTCACTAATGTCATAATAATCCTAATATTCGAGGGTTAGTTGTAAGATGTAACAGTGTGAGAGACAAAAGTGATAACATACTTTAGAATAAAGAAATAGAAGGGGTCATGAGGAAAGTGGAATAGCCCATAAGTGGGGTGGACATAGGATGCTTCCCATATATGTGTTGCCTTCATATCAATGGAAGAGGAATTTTCTTTATTTGTTTCCCTTCCGGTTGGTACTCTCATTAAAGTCCGATTAATCCAAATTCACGAAGTGATATGTTTTTTATCAAGAATTTTTTTTGTATCAAAAACTCAAAATCGAGACCTCTAATTAAAGAAAGAATAGTTTTATCTGTACCACATCCTGGGATAATGAGGATGTGGCAATGGAAGAAGAATTACTACTACTTTTTTTTTGTTTTGAAAACTTTGTTCAAGGAAAACATGACCCACTTTTCGACGCCCCATGTGACCCTTCCATGTTCACAAGGCTTCCTCATTTTTTTTTGTCCTCATTTACAATTTCACAATGCCCACATGATTTTACTACTGGGATATTTTACTGAGTGATCAATAATATTCACAATTAACAAACAAACAACTTAAGAGTTGCTGTATTGTCAGGGGTAGATTCAATTATTCCGCAGTGGGTACTGCACTTGTTAATAAAATTAACTTTGGTCTTACTCAATTTTAAACATTAGCTCATGATTGAGAGTTTGACTATATAAAAATATAATATCCCATTCTCTCAAACTAAGAAAATGAATGTTCGGCCGAGAAATCTATATATTATGTTCACTTATAAATTGAATAGGAAAAAAATGACATTTCTTGCAAAAAGGATATGAAACCACGCCGAGGAAATGACAAGAATATGTAGTAAATTCTGTCCAGCTAAAAAAAAAATTGGACCGAAAAAGTATTTGTGGTGAATAAAAGATAATAAATGCAGTAATTTATTTAAAATCCTAGATTTAGATTTAGGATGATAAGATCCATCGATGACTCTTACCATCTTCCTCTGACATACTCAGTGTAATTTTATAAATGAGGTTACAGCTTACTTTTATCTTGCGAAAGTAGAAAGGATGTCTCAGATAGATTCTTGGCTCAAGAAAGCATGTCAAAAAACAGATATGTAAAGAAAATACAATAGTGTAGAAATCATGCTGAAAATAATAAAGAAAAACAAAATAATACTATACCTGAAGCAAAGAAAATAACAAGTAATACTAAAATCAAAAAATAAAATAGTAAGAGAATAATGATAATAGAGAAATGGAACTAGACAATGCTCGACCTACTATTAACCTTCTGCTCTAATCCTTAATCCTTGATCCCCATATATATCTTCTTATCTTGCATCTTAATCTAATTATTAAAATGATAGCTTTATCGCACTTTTATATGACCCTAATCCCAATTCAGCAGTCACATGTTTCAGACATCACAATTTACAAGTATGCACTCATAAAATAGTACTATAATGTTTTTTTCACATGTAAGAGGTAAAGCTAAACAAAACAATGTAGAAAATGAGACAATAAAAAAGAAGTAATATATCGTATCATTGTCGGTTGCCTTTAGCAACTTGGCAGCAAATAATGTTTATTATATATATTGCATGTGACTCTTCGTAAAATAATGTGTTGCAAAATATAATGGTTAAAAAGTACTTCTCTTTCTTTCTCTGTTTTCTTCCATTTGCGTACACTCAACTGACATCTTCATTAAGCTTTATCACTTCTAATCACTAAACTGTATAACAAATTCCAATAATTATTGCGTCACCTAAAAGTTAGCAAGCTATAGAAAAATATCTATATATTTGTTAAGCATGAATTGATTACTTGATGAAATGAAGATGTTTGACCAATTAATAAAATTAACGTGTAAATTTTTTTAACCCCCATGAGTCATGACTAAATAAATCTTACATTTATTTAGCTTTATTATTAATAATATAAATGAGTTGGAAATTAGGATCAATCCTTATCACATGTGAACAACATAGTCAATCCTTCTTATACGTAAACATCAATTGAAATAGCAGAATGTCATTTTTACTTTATTTTTGGTAAATAACATGATGTGACATATTTTTCTCGAATTGTTGATTTTTATGCCAGTGGGCAGTGGCAATAGGGCAGAGCTGGAGTTGGTTTAAGGGTATCTTTATTGTGGTCCGAGTCCTAAATGACATGAGAAAACAGATAAGTAAATAATATGTATAATTTTTTTTAAACACACTTTTAACATAACTTGATTAGATGCAATTAGCAGGTAGAAGAATTCTTCTTTTTTTTTTTTTTAAATAAAAAAAAGTTGATCTGATAAAACTTTAATATAATTGAACAGACAGGACAGATAGTAAGTGGACAAAAATCATATATGAAAGAGTAAGATGAGATCTAACAAGATAGCCTACCCCCCACCCCAACCCCACTCCCCAAGCCTAGCCCACTCTATTGCATGATTATCATGAAGAATTATTTAAGAAAAAAGAAAGGCTATAGAGTGCCGTAATGAAAACTATCTTCATTATTTGTGGGAATTTATTGCTTTCAGTTGGAAAAAGTGGATGAGGATTATGTGGAGGCACAAATAATGTTATATTAGTATTATATATTGAAAGGGAATTGAAGAACATATTAAATGCTATCATCATCATAATTCATAAATATGATGATCAAATAATATCAATATGTCTATCAAAAGGGGCAAAAGACAGTCAAAGATGACAAGTGATTTGAACTTAAACGTTTGGATAGAGCTATTGACGTGCCTTGATTATCCTTACAAGTTTCAATTCATTCATTGATAATGATAAGTTTTCAGAACCAAAAAGAAAGAGAGAATTGGATAAGCAAACTGTCACTATTATAGCAGTGAGGATGGTGTGTTATCTTATCAACGATATTTGTGTGTCCATTATTATGACCACATGCAAGTGATAGCTCATATCCTCTATCATAATATATCACATCTACATTATTGCATATTTGCATTGTCTAATTCACTTATACTGAATCTTACTGAGCTTGCTTATGTACACTTGGATTGTTGGCTCTTTTGATACTTTGAAATGCCACATCCTCGGAGATGAGGGCATCGCGTCGGCCATTTGAATCCCTTTTCTAGAAAATTACACGTTGATATCAACTCGTTAATGGAAGAAAATTTCCAACATAGCAGCAAAGAGAGTTGCAAAAAATGTTTTTAAGGAATAGGCTCAACTCTCAACTGGGACATTTCTGCATATTTTAAAAAATATACCCTTTTTGGAAACATTTACGTCACGTAACTCAATATACAATAGTATACAACATTATACCTAAGGAAAAACCATTGTATATAATGCATCAACATTGTATAAAGTGTATAATAGTATATAAAAAAAAGTGTGTACACAAATATGGGTTAAATGGTGTGTTTATACACAAATATGGGTTAAATCATGTGTTTGTACGTAAATAGGGGCTACTTTACATTTTCAAAAATAGACAAGCGTAATTTTCCCTTTCAATCCCCTCATCTCAAATCCTGCGAGTCCCCTGGTCTTAGGAGCTAAAAAGAGAACGTAACACAATTGCAATAAAGAAGAAAATCTTTGACCAAATTGTTATCCCATATTTTAAAAGTAAAATTGTTATGAGATAATTTTACTGGGAAAATACAACAAAAATACAAACCAACAACAATAACTCTCAGCTGTCCTTACTATCACCATAAAATTAAGCTACTCAAGAACTTCTGCAGGGTTTAGGATTGGAACCACCTCTTAAGCTGCTTAGAGCGCTGCTGGTTACTATCAGTTTGATTAGAACTGTTGTGTGTGAATTTGGATCTGTATTGTTCAATAAGCATATCTAGCTTGTCTACTCCATCTCTTCCAACCTGGTCGTTTTTCTTTTTATCCTTTTTCCTCGCTTGTAAACTGATATTTTGTTTCTGTTGGTTAGTTTTATCCTCAAACTTCCTCTTTTTTGTTCTCACTGCAACGTCTTCTTTACGTCCAACCTCGAGGGCAGCACTATCTGAACTTTCCCTACCAAAGCCACCGTGCTTTTTTCCTTCTTGATTATCTTTTAGCTTCTGTTTTGCGCCCCTTAGCTTTTTACCTTCCTTCTTGTTCTTCTTCTCATCTCTTTCTTCTGCAGAGACGGCTTCCTTAACGCCTTTGTTTTTCGGTTTATCTCCGTCTCTACTACCTGAAACTGATGACACATTGCCTTCCCTCGAAGTGGCACCTCTGACACGCTTGTTTTTTGCTTCGTCTCTATTCCCTGCAACTGATGACGCGTTTCCTGTGGCCTTGCGTTTTCTTGACTGTTTATCACTGGGATCACGTTCATTTGTATTGTCATTCTTCTGCAAATCTTCTTTGTTCCTGTTGAAACCTTGCTGCTGAAATTTCTGCCGAAGCTTCATTGTTTGGATATTATCAAGAGCAAACTCCACTATTGGACGATGCTCGGGACCAAAAGTCTCTGCAAATAGATAAGTACTCAGATAAACCAGAACCCTAATATGCTAAAAGTCACCAGAAATAGGTATGCAATTTCTAACAAACTAAAGGCACATACCTGGATTGTTGTTAAGAACTCTCAAAGCCACAAGTGCATGTTCATGCTCTGAGAACTCGAGAAAAGCTACTCCACGAGAATGATTCTTTGCCACTACTTGTCCTTTTTTCTGGTCCTTCAAAAACTTTATCTGCAACACAGGAAAGTGTAATGAAGTTGCAAGAATAATATAGCCAAACTGCAAAGACTAAACTTCAAAGGAAAGCTCACCTGCCGGATAACAGGCTTTTGCTTAGTAGCGCGAGAAGTAACAGCATCAATGCAAAGTGTCTTCAGCTGTTTTTCAGTCATTGACTTGGGAAGATTGTACATAATCAGCCGTGTCCTTGACACATGGAAATTTGGGGACTTCAGCTTGATGATTTTCTTTTCTTGCAGCCTACGCAATGAACAACGTTAGCATTGCAAGCTATGCAGGAACTTATGAAACATTTTTAAAGTGCGATAAAACAGCTCCAGAACTTTTTAAAGCATTCTGCATCTAATACAACAACTACCACTACACCTCAAGTAGTGTTTAGCAATATGAATCCTCATTGACCATATTACTCCATTTAAACTCATGTCAAGCCAATAAAAGCATTCTGTATCTAATGAGTTTTTTTGAAAAAGAAGTGTTGCAAGGCCATCAAAAGGAGTAAAAAGGTCAAGTAATTATATATTATTATATTTTCACCTAATTTATTTGCTAATTGTAAAGAAATGGATCTTGGGCCTAACTCAACCCCAAAAGCTAGCTCGTGAGGGGAGGATTGTCCAAGTCCATATAAGCAAACCACCGTCCATTCCCCAAGCAATGTGGGACTCTAACCCACTCTTCTAACACTAATCAATTCATTTTCACAACATAAAGTGAAAGGAAAGGAATAGATAGTCCGAGGCTAATCACCACCGGCAGATCAAAATATAAATAAAGAGGAGACCACTTGTTAACCGTTGAATGCAGAAACCCTGCTAGAATTATTGAAAAAGAAGTAGCCACCAATATGAAATGTGGCCTGCGGAGGCAAACTAAAAATCTTCAAACTAGAAAAATCACAAGGACTTGCTTCTCATGATTGCAAGACATTACGCAAAACCAGTCGTCTTAAAACCAAAGAATGTTATCTTTCATCACAAGAAAATCAGCCTCATGACGGAGAGATTTTCATTAAACAAAATGTGTGAGATGTCAACCTATTTTGAGTTCACCCCTTGCATAGTTCAAACTCTTGAAAGATACTCAACATGCCTCTTAACAAAATTAGGCAGTAAAGCCTTGTATATATAGTAAATTCATATATCAATGTCAACCTATACCAGTTTTATTAAAAGAAATTCAGGAATATAGGACAGAAAAAGAAAATTTATGTCCTTATTCTACATAAATAGACTGAATCAAGTGCAAGATAGGATTCAAGTTCCCCAAATTGCCATACAATAGTAAAATACAACAACATACCCAGTGTAATCCCACAAGTGGGATCTGGGGAGGGTCGTATGTAGGCAGCCTTGCCCCTACCTTGTGAAGGTAGAGAGGTTCCCGATAGACCCTCGACTTAAGTAACGGACAATAAAATCAAGTATGGAAAGGAAATACAGTAGTAAAGCAGAGAAAAGAACAGTAGCAACAACAAATAATACGATGACCGAAGCAAATGAAACATGTAATAATAAACTGAAGAATAAGATAATATGGGAGTGTAATAATAACAATACTGGTAAGGGAAAATAGTCGGTGCTCGACTACCTACTCACCTTCTACCCTAATCCTCGACCTCCATACCCTCCTGTCTAGGGTCATGTACTCGATAAGATGCAAGTGTATCATGTCCTGTCTAATCACCTCTCCCCAATACTTCTGAGACCTACCTCTATCTCTCCTCATACTCGCCATAGCCAACCTCTCACACCTCCTCACTGGGGCATTTGTGCACCTCCTGTTCACATGCCCGAACCATCTCACTCTCGCCTCCCTCATCGTGTCCACCACGGAAGCCACTTCCACCTTGCCCCGAATATCTTCGTTCCTGATTTTATCCCTCATAGTATGCGCACACATCCATCTCGACATCTATCTCAATAAAATACAGATTAACTAAAGGTTTGAGAAGGATTGATGTTGCACTCCTTGGAGTTTTTCATGATCTAGTGCCTTGTTCATCACCCTTAACTGCAATTCCTAAACACTTGGTAAATTTTATCAAGTTTGTACTCTCCATTTTTAACATGTAAAGAAATGGACCTTGGACCTAACTCAACCCCAAAATTTAGCTCGTGAGGTGAGAATTGCCCAAGATCACACCAAATCCACATCCCACAACCAATGTGAGAGGAGTGTGCAAAACAAAATATGGGGGGCCAACATGGGCTAAACCACGAACTAGCATGGGTCTGGCATTGATACCATTGTAAAGAAAATGGACCTTGATCCTAACTCAACCTCAGAGGCTAGCTCATGAGGTGAGGATTGTCCAAGACCATATAATAAGACCAAATCCACATCCCACAACTGACGTGGGACAATTCAGAAAAGAAAAATTCTAGCTTAGAGTAGGCAATTCTGGAGGAAGATCAAAGGCAAACATAGGAGCGCCAACCTTCTGTACTTCTTCTAAGGAGTATTGGTTAAATAAATGAAAAAAAGAAGAGTTGTATCAAATGCAATTAACAGATTCCAATCACAAACTTAGTTTCCACCATGTCACCTTTCTTTGTCTCAATGAGGAGCTTCAATTCTTTAACATATTATTATTATTATTAATACCACAAGTTCATCTAGCTACCCCTATCATATATTACTTTTACGCTCTGGACATATAGACTTCTTTTAAAGGATCACTCTTGATCTATGAATCATTGTCCCATATCATGTTTTTTTTAACTGGTAACATGTATTCATCGGCATTAAGGGTATGCTGGCCACCTCCAAAAGTGTGATTACATAGATAGCTAATTACAAGAGACATTGTCCCATATCATGTTAAAGAAGCTTTTGTCAAAAAGGAGTTATACTCTAGAAAGACAGGGGGGCAGTTCCTAGTCTCCAAAAAATTATAGATGAACTCAGCTGATATGAGGTTAATTATTATTATTATTGTTACAATATGCATTATCGAAAGCATGTTAACCTTTCAAGATTCACCATTTTGAATATAAGAAAAAAAATTGTGAGACTTACCCCTTGCGCTTTGACATATCACTCACTGAAACACCCTCAGCAGCTGGGGTGCCCTCCAAAATAAGACCCTCCTGTTACAGAACAGAATAAGATTACATCCACATTACCTAAACGAAATCTCTTGTAAAGAAGTTAATGCCAAGACGGCATTACCAATAAAAGCCAACCTTTGCCAGGTAAAGGTTGCGATGGTCATTATCTTCCTTTTTGGTCTTCTGCAACTCCTTATCATGAGCAGCTTTCTTGTCCAAGGCCTTTAAAATCTTTAATTGCCGACCCTTCAGAAAGACACCTACACCATCCACAACACTGGCAGCGGAAATAGCAGCTTCAGCAGATTCTGCTGTTTTAAATTTGAGAAATCCAGTACCCCTTGGTCGTCTGCAACACGTAGAATAAGTTTAATTGGAGCCATTAGACAGCAAAGTGTAAACACATAGTAGAGCTCATACTTGGTGACTTGTTCAAGAACTGGAGCAAAGTACTCCACTTCACCAAAAGCTGAAAACCGTTGTTTGACTTCTCCATAATCAGCATCAAAAGGAAGGTTGCTAATGAAAACTGTCCCCTGCAGATCATCTGCTCCCTCATTCTGCATGGCATTACTCTCTTTGCCCTTACCTAAAAGGTCGTCTAGTGCTTTATTCGGAGTAGATGCATCCAGCGGTTCATCCAGCGATAGAATAGTTTCAACTTCCTTTCCCTTCTTTAGGGGGCTTGAAATATCATTTGCGGAAGTAGCTGGCCCTATTGAAGTTGGAGAAATGAAGTTCTGAAGAATTTTTTTCGCAATGTCTGCTTCCTCATCGAAGTTAACTTCGGTCCGATTATCTTCTTCTAAAAGGTCAGAGTCATCTTCGTCCCCTTCAGCTTGCTGGGATTTTCCATCAATGTCAATGTCTTCATCCTCCGTAGCACTACCACTATCATCTTTCGCGCTCTGTTCTGCAGAAGCAATAGTGTAGATTGAATTATTCCCGAACTCATGAAGCAATACATTTTAGAGCATAAACAAAGTAACTGGCATAGCATTATAACATCATCACCAACATCATAAAAAAAAGGAAGAACTAGCTGCGGAACAGTTTAGATGAATATGAACTGACAACCATCAAGAATTCAACATTCTCTAGATCAGACCTAACAAAGGTTTAAAAAAGAAAACAGTGAGAGGGCTGTCCCTAATTGTACCTTTGAACATTAGGAAGAGGAAATGACACAGCACCTATACAATGGTGTTGTAGTTGGCAATTTTAAGGTCGATTTAAGGGAGATTGGATAATATGTTGATGGGCTGCTAAAAAAGTGAGATACTCAACATTACCAGTTCAAAAAAAAAAAAGTGAGATACTTCCGAGTTCTGATAGAAGGACAGAGAGAAACATTTTGAAGGAAAAAAAGGGATAGGAAGCTCTAAAAGCATATGATCAAACAACAATGATAAGCTCTTGTGAAGAAAACCCAAAATACCTAAACTATTGGTAACAGGTCTCTACAAGTAACCACTCAACACACATTAGGTACCCAGATGTCGAAGGATATTTTACATTCATTCAACTTCAGCCCTCAATGAACTTAGATCGCTTCCCATATAGAGAGGAGACATTTTGGACACCAGGACTTCAGGTAACCAAGCAAAGCAAGACTTGCACAAATGGATCTTATATTCAACAAATCAAAACTGAACCCGACTTGAGACGTGAAGATTTTGATGAGGCATACGAACTGAAATTAGCATTCCAAACACATTTGACTAACAAAGCCAAAGCAACTAAGATACGTTAAGAAGTGATCATCCATCTTTGTAACAGGAGCAGAAATATCTTTAATATAATTTATAGGCCGAAGAATGCAACGACCTACTAAGGCATAATTAGCATTTTAGTTTCAGCTTATACTAGACAGGTCTGAGTCCACTGCGCTCGATGCAAAATTGCTTTTTTTTCCTCATCTTATGCAAACTCTGATCCACATACCACTTGAAACAGACCTTGACTTGGAGCAAGGAGAAGAAAATGAAAAACTATGGCTCGAGGGATTTTCTAAAAGCTAAAAAGCACCACATACAGATTATCCGCGATAATTTTCTGTCTCAGGTCTGCTCACTATAATATTCCTATCAAATTAGTGATTTCTCAAGTACACTCACTAAAAAATAATAAGAAAAATATAGCCAAAGAATTTTAAAGAATTAATGTGAGCCGCCTAATCTATACCCTGGCTTGATTCAATGGTGTATTAACTTCAGAGTTTGATAAAGTAAATAATTTTATCAAAAATTGGGCACGAAAAAGTCCGAATATAGGAATTATGAAGTACACTAAAAAGTGGATGCCACGTTAGTACTTCATTTCCATGACTAAGATAAATTTGCTCGATATGATTAGATTAAGAAAATGATGGCATATGTAGCAAAATATAACAGGATATTCTCAGACAAAAAGAAAGACGCTTACCATCTTTTGCAGTTGCTGAAGATTGACTACCAGATGCATAAACCTTTTTGAAAACGGCCCAATCAACAGCAATAGTTCGTTTACTCATTGTTTTCCCGTTAAATGTCTTAATAGCCTAAAAAGAGATACAGAAAAACAAAATTAGGAGTTAGACTAGATAAGAATCCAAAGGTATAACCAAAAAAAACATCACAGTGGTGTAAGCTCATCCCATACATTGTACGCATAAATTGGAAGCACTACCATTGTGATTTTTATCATTTACATATATTCCTTATAAAAGAGAAATTCTGATCATACTTATTCAAAGATGTAAACTGCAAGAAAAGTATGATTCTTCACTATAATAAGGAAAATGTTCAATAAGCCTTATGGCATGTAATGGCTATGTTTGAGATCCTGTACTAAATTGTGCTGCAAAAAAATATATGATATCACAAAAGCACCCTATGAATAAAGAGTAAACAAGGAGAGCAGCTAAATTTAGTCGTGGTATTACATCAAATCTTACAGTGAGAGGTCAATGTCAATTGAACTCTCTCCTGTCTCCTTCCTCTTTTTACTGATGCCATGGGCAGTTTATTGGCAATTCTACCTGACACTTATTCTCCAACAGGTCCAAAGTCCATTTCATTCCAACTATCCACTATAAAGAACTTGCCCGAAGACCAAGCTTACCTAATACATAAATCACTTTGGTCTGTGGAATTGAAAAGAGTTCACAAATTGCTAACTAACCTAACTGCAATTAGCCAAAGGTAGGCTTCTTTAGGCCATAACCTTTTTTGATAACCAAGAAAGGTCTAAGAAGGCTATCTGGTGCACCGTCCGAAACCATGTGTATCATGGGCACCCCCCACCCCCAACCCTCACCCCCACCCCCACTTATTCTCCAACAGGTTCAAAGTCCATCTCATAAATTCCCAATGGTCCACCACTATAAAGAACTTGCCAGAAGACCAAGATTACATAATACATAGATCACAAATTGAAAAGAGTTCACAAATTGCTATCTTCACAGTTCACTTTCTCTCAGACTTTAACAGCTTCTCAATTTCAAAGTAGAAGAAAGCCTTTGAATCAACCAATTTAAAGACTTATTAATAAAGTTACTTGATATGAATGTGAGTTCATACATTCTCTGCATCCTGCTTCGACGTAAATTTGACAAATGCAAATCCCTTTGACAACCTGCAAAGTGCTAACTAATGGTTACTAGTGGCAATTAACAATAACAAACTTTAAATTGTAAAGGTAAGTCCCTTACCCTGTCTCAAAATTTTTAGGGATAAACACATCCCACACGAAGCCAACTTTTGAAAACATATCTTTTATCTCATTCACTTTGGCCTATGTTTGATTGTCAAGCTCAAAGGTCAGAGCTCTGTGAGCACACATGAATACTATGGAAATGGTACACTAACACTGGATTAGCTTATGGAATAGACATGATAAAGTAAAGAAAAGAAGGAAAGACCTTAAAAGGAAGATTCCTCACTATAAGTTTCCACCTTTGAGTCTTTGAGCCCTGGTGAGAAATGTATTAGTTAGAAAGTGCAAGCTGAATATAACACATTACAAAATTAGGCAGCTTGAAAAAAGTGTCCAGTAAAATGAAAGAAGACCTCTTCCAAACAAGAATGTTGCACACGCCATTTATACAAGTTACAGATGTGGGCAGTGGCGTACGCAATATCTTTCTCAAGAGGTGTAGACATGCAAAGACGAACGATGGGACAAATCACTATATCAAATCGTATTTCAAGGTCGAAAAGGATATACTTGAAGATATGCTCATATTATTGCAACATGGCATTCAAATGATATTTTTGAATTGTTAATTTTTCCCTCAGATCATATTTTAGGGAAATCAATCAACTCCTTCACTTTGTCAATGTAGTTCCAATTCATTGGCCATTTCTTCCAAGTTTGCTGGACATTGAGATGTTGAACTTAGCTTTGAAAGCTTGGAAGATGTTTTAGAAAATATCTCTTCATTGAAACTTAAGCTGAACTACAAATTAAAATATCAATTGGAGAAACTCTAAATAAATCATAGAATTCAACCCAAAAATGAAAACAGTGAATGCCTTCTCGAAATCTAACCAGAAAGAAGAAGAAAGGAAGAAAAAAAAGTAGGGAGACAAACTTAAAATGGGAACGACCTCAATCCCCAAGAATATCTAATTGTAAAGAAAGATGATAGTTTTTTGAGAATTTTGATTTTATTTGCTAAAACAAGAGCTATGATTTTATTTGCTAAAATAACTTCGCTCTAGAAGCAAGCAAATATTTGTAGTGACTAAACTGTTTTTATTCATTCTCGGTCTATTGGTTATTTGGTATAGTTTGTCTTTTTCAGGAGAGAGATTAGTGGTACAAGTCACGGTGATAACCTTATAACAGGCTCAAAATATATTACAACACACAGAAATGCAAGCTGCGAGAATCAAGCCCTTGCCAGCACACTGAACATTGAGGTGCTCAACCAACGAACCAGGGAACACTTCATTGCAAGCAGTGTCATTTTAAAGTTTTTATATCACAAGCTCTTGCACATTTTTTATACATATATTTAGTTAAGTTTCCAACGAAGCGGTGTCACGTGACACCCCTTCAACCAAGGTGCATCTGCCCGGGGATGTGGGAGATAAAGGTAAAGTGAGGCAGTTCTGATAGGGATGGCTAGTGGTTGAGGCATAGGAGTAACAACATGGAAATCCTAAGCTTGAGTTGTAGCTACAAAACTTGGTGTGAGCCCATTTACTCTAGCCTTGTGGGTAGGATTATCTCGGCCGTCTGTGCTTGTGGACTGGACATGTAGCGGTGGATTAGTCGAGGTACATGCAAGTTAACAAGATACTACCAATATCAAAAAGGGACAGGGTTCAAATGGGAGAAATAACATGGAAAACCATGAGGAACACCCCACCGGGAACTGATTGACATGTAAGCAAGGAGAATCATTCATATTCCTTTTTTTTCTTTATTTGGACTTTCAGGATGCCTAACATTTTCTCCTGGTCAACAAAGTATAGCAATAGTTACGCAGAACAATAAATACAAAGTTATTTATATATTGATTGAGCTTAGTTGACCCAAAAAAAAACCTGAGACCTAGCTTTCTTTGATGAAGAAAACTTGAGACCTAGCTAAGGAATTATAGTTATTTAGTAGGAAGGGCAATGAAATTTCCATTTGAAAGCCGCTAGATCATGCTGGCTAACATCACCAATTTTCGGGCTAAGAAGCAGCTGCCCAGATTTCTAAGCCAAACTGTGGGTGGGTGGGTGTTTTTTTTTTTTTTTGTGTGTGGGGGGGGGGGGGGGGTTAAGTGAATAGTTGCTAGAAATATTAACAGCTTCGCAATAGAAAGCTGAAAGGATATAATTCTTCCAAATCAACCTAATTCACACATTCCCATATTGATTCTATTTATTCTAATAAAGCCAATAGTCAAGGACTTCTTCCTAAGCATTACATTCCCTTAGTAAGACAGTCTTTTTGCACACCAGGAGGAGGATTTATGACTTCAATTCCTGTATGTCTGCCCTAGGGGTGTGTTTTCGGTACAATACTGAGGTGTTTTTTCTTCAGCCCTCAGGCATATCTATAACGGACTTGAATTTCAATACTGACCCAACCATCTCATACCACCACTATTTTAGTCATTGATGATTATACTGTTATAGTCTTCACCAAAAGGAACAATAGTCAAGGTGAAGCAATAAATTATTTTGGACATCCAACTATTGCAAAACTGCTTAAAGCTTCCCCCGGGGAAGCCAGATCACATGACAAAAGCTAATAAAACAGAAGCATCTGATTATCTGAAAAAAATGATAGCAACCGAACCTCTCCACCAAGTTGGCGTGCCCAAAGTG
Source organism: Jaltomata sinuosa (assembly GCA_003996215.1). NCBI lineage: Eukaryota > Viridiplantae > Streptophyta > Magnoliopsida > Solanales > Solanaceae > Jaltomata > Jaltomata sinuosa. The sequence goes on from QJPP01007255.1 coordinate 544,596, forward strand.
TTGCTCCATGTACTTCCTTCTGGTGTAATGATGCAACACAAGCTCGAGCTGATTTGACACTAGTGAAAAGTACAGATGAAGCATCCATTTTACAACCATCGTGTGCTAGCCCTAGAATATTCATAGATTTGTAAAATATATTAGCCGCTGAGTTAAATAACATGTCTCTTATAATTTCCCTTGGAATTCATGATCTAACTTGTTTCTTCTAAGGTAAAAATAATCATTTCAAAGCCAAAATCCTCAACAGCTTTTTGCTGATTTAATCCACTGAGATCACTCATCAAATAAGTAATACTAACTAAAAAATTGTAGACTATAGGAAGGTATATTTGCAAACGAGACCCTAATCGTCAGTCCAGGGCTAAAGAACAAAAGACTGCCTTTACCCGGTCCACAATAACTGCAACTGAGTGCTGAACCTCGACATATCGAGAATAAAGCAATGAGATACTCTTAACTGCTTCAAGAAAAGCACAAACATTGGTAATCCAAGTTAACAAGTTGTTTACATGAATATTAACTTATATAAGGAAAGAGATTTTGCGAAACAATTTGGAGAATCTGAAAGAGCAAATCAAGCTTTATATATCCAATACAGCATGAAAATATCTGACCAGGAAATTGAACCCAAAAATTATCGAGGAATTCGAACTTATAGAGATATTATGTCCGGTGCAAAGAGTGTAAAGACATTTGTACTTGACTCGGCAACTGCCCTTTGAAGTAAGGATTGCCTGTCTAATAAAGATGTAAGCATATCATAGCTACTAAGACCTTAACTCGTTCTTCCACTTTCTTAATGCCCTTCTTTACATACATAAGAATTTTTTGGGGGCTTACATACATATGAATTAATATCAAAGTACTTTCTTCTTCTTTTTTGTTTTGATAAGTAACAGTACTTTATTTTTCCCAATAATAAGGCCCCGTTTGGCCAAACCAAATACAAATTGGAGTTGGAGTTGAAGTTGGAGTTGTGTTTGGCCATGAATATAAATTGGAGTTGTTTTTGACTTTTTGTGAGAGAAGTGGGAGTGAAAAAAGTGGAAACAAGTTTTTTCAACTCCGGAAAAAAAGTAAAAGATTTCCATGGCCAAACGCCCACTAACTCTAGCTATTTTCCTTCATTATGTAAAGGATCAGACACACACATTGAAAAACAAGCATATTGTTTTTTTAAGAAAAGATTAATGTTAAAGAAAGTTATTATGGGATTAATTTGGTTCACGAAAAATATCTGATAGCCTGCGGAAGCAAAAATGATGTCCAAAACCAATGAAAAGTGGAAGCACATTTAATTGGTTTTACCATGATTTTCAATCTCTTCTTTTGGAAGAGGGTAAGTAACAGAACATACGGTCCCACACTTTGCCGCAAGCTGGTGAGCCTCTTTTTCCATATTCGCATTTACAATACCTCCAATTATAACTGTCCTGGCGATCCTGTTTAACATGAAGGAAGACATAAGAAAGTAAATAAAAAGGAGGATTTATATCAGTCAACTACGGGAAAGGAAAAAATACACAATCACAAATTCAACATGCAAATGCATAACTTCGATTGCCAAACAGTGATGTGGCATGGCTGCATCTCTTTTGATACGTAATAATTAGTTGATGAGGGAAAACTCCCTTCTACAAGTGGTAGAAAAGGTATAGCACTTAGACAAAAATATGTTTCTTTAAAAAAGGCACTCAACCATCTAAACAGGAACTTCATGGGTGCATTAAAAACAAAAAGTTACCAATGAGCTATACAAGATCCTTTTCCCCCCCCCCCCCCCTCCTCAAAAGTGTGATATGCCAGGGTTTTTAATTAAACAATTTAAAATCAACGGAAAAATTGCTCTTGAAAGCCAATAATCACTTCTAGACAAATTCTACATGAATCTGCAGCTACAAACTTAGCCTCTCAAAAAACTGTGTGAGCACACATAAGATTTTATATTTGGTAAATGAGGGACATTAAAAAGGTCGCACGTGATTATTGGTTTAAACAAAGGTCAAAACACCTTAGCACCGAAGGAGTGCCTAGACAGACACCAGCATCATGTCCGGCACAAGAACTCCAAAATTAGGCAAGGAAGACAAGAAATTAGAGCACTAATCCACCAAAAATGAAAAGAATCTAGAGGAACTATGGATAACCTAGTCCAGTGAGATAGCACAACAATTATCATCCTTCAGCAATATACAGAAGATCAATTCACCAGTCCCTTGAGTTTAGGTAAGTTATATTTGGTCCTTAAATAGTGCTAAAAATACAACATAAACTCTAGAATACAACTTGTTTGGGACTAAGAAATCGGTGTTGTCGTTGTCGCAATACCAAAATTATTATCATCAGAAATTGACAGTTTGCAAAACGATATTTATAACTAGGTTCAGCAGAATATTTTCAAAATCAATAGAAATAGCGAAATTTAACAAATGAGAGTGCGGAAACATTAAATACACAACAAATTACCTCTGCTTTCCTGAATAATTTCCTTCATCAGCTGCAACATTGCTAAGCAATGTAGCCTTTCTTTTTCTAGTGGGTTTCCCTGACTTTTCTGTCAACATTAAGTTACACTGTCAGGGGATGTTAATATAGTGAAATCCCATGACCGTTGATTGAATTTCGTATTACTGATTAAACTAAATCACCAATAAAGATTACATACAGAAATCATTAACTCATATGATACTTATCATTGAATGTAAAAGTAAACCGTCTCATTTTTTTGACAAATAAAAGTAAATACTCTCATTCGATGAATAAATACGAAACTAACACAAAGTATTTTCTTTTAGATTAGAAGTCTTATATATTATTTATTCTATTATTTTTTATCAAGTAAATAAATTATCATTCATGGAAGGGCCAAAATCGGCCGCATACAAGAGGTAACATTACTACATAAGTATTCATTCAAGATATCTTAAAATACTTATTGAAGTATATTTCTATATATGTCAAAAAAGAATTGTATTAACTAAATATCTAAAATATGTTGTCTCTTAAATTTGAGTTCATACGTTATTGAGACATGTTATATGGCATGTCATGACTCATTAACAGACATTTTCAAATTAGTGAAAAGCCAAGTTGGTTGCCAAAGCTATGTAAGAGAGTGAATCGAATGTATTAACTGACCCTTTGGTTCTGTCATCAAACACGTGTAATATCCAACAAGTTTAGGCATTCAGTTTTAGTGCATCTTTGGGTTCTCAGACAGCAACTAGATGCTAAAACGCTACATTTATATTGAAAATAACACTCATATGCTATAGCTCAGAACCTGTTCCCTGCGGGTTTGAAGCTTGTTTGTGCTCAGCTGCTTCAGTAGAAGGACCATCCTTGCCGTCTTTTGCTTTTGCAGTACTTTCTAAATAATATAATTGATAGAAAAGTCAAACTTTGCTTTTGCAGTACTTTCTAAATAATATAATTGATAGAAAAGTCAAACGAGCAACACTGGAGTATTTTCTGTTAGCGCAATAGTCTTTATTAAATGTGGCCTAATTTTCCATTTGAAACTAAAATACCTGTTTCCTGCAGGTTTGAAGCTTGTTTGTGCTCAACTGCTTCAGTAGAAGGACCATCCTTGCTGTCTTTTGCTTGTGCAGTGCTTTCTAAATAATATAATTGATAGAAAGGTCAAACAAGCAACATTGGAGTATTTTCTGTTAGTGCAATTGCCCTTATTAAATGTGGCACAATTTTCCATTTGAAACTAAAGTAGCACAAACCTTGATCCCCCTTTGGTTGCCGTTGTTCACGAGGCGCACGCTGCATAGCCTGTTTAACACCAACTTTCCTTCCTCCAACCACCGATCCATTTTTTAGCTCGAGGGCACGGTTAGCGTCGTCTACGGATGCACTACACAACATGTAAGAGGAAGAATAAGTTGCAGAATATACGATCCACATACACAAGATGGGAAACGTACCACTGAACATGATTCTCTTAAGTACATACATTTATCAACTACGAAGAAATGCTTCAATCTATAACTTATTTATAATGTCAAAGCACGTAAAGTTTGGCACCTTGCATTCAAAAGTAATAGAGTTTTTCCAACATATGCTGCATGTTAGAATGAAAATCAATTTTGGAAAAAGCTCATGTATATTAGGGTAAGAAGAACAAGAATTCTAAATAATTAGGAACAAAGTAATATATTTTGAGCAGATAATGAGTAAAGGACAAGAACCCTTGGTAATTCTTCGCATTCAGTTTCCAAAACACAGCATTAATATCGAGAATGAGATCAGAAATTTTGAGCAGGCCAAGACATTCCAACAAAAAAAAGAAGTAATAAATACATTGACTTACAATTGGACAAAGCCAAAGCCTCGATGTTCACTTGAACCTATGCACACAAAATTGGAGAACAGATATTAGTAAGATATCAGAAACTTGAGATAAATACTTAACAACTTGTTTGGATGGTTGTTACTTATCATATTGTGTTGTTAGTTCAAATACAATGTTTGTTTTGGTTGTTACTTAAATATTATTGTATTGTATCGTTAAATCCATCGTTAGGTAACGACGAAAAGTCCCATTTTGTGTAACGACCGGTTTGGTGTGATTGCATCGTTACCTTCTTCTTCTTTTTCTCATTTTGACTTATTATTTAATAATCTTATTTTATTCTTTACCCTACCTTTTTTATAGTAGCTCTACCCCACAGCTAGGTTTATTCTTCAAATAGTTGCTGTGTGACATTACGTAATGATGGAAAACGATATCAATCTATCCACATATTGTATTCATTTAAACAACACAGTACGACACAATACGATATGATATGATACATTATGAAACAATACGTAACAACCATCGAAACAGACTGTAACTATTTTTCAACAAAGACTGAATCCTAGTAATAAAGGAACAAATGCGCATCTGTTACCTACTTTTCTTTCACTCATAGCTACAACCAAAATACTAGGCAACTGAAAAACCAAACCACTACTTGAATTATAAATTTTCAATTGAAATTACCTTTATTGGTAACCATAAAGCACCGCCTAATTGGTCCAACTTCACTGAACGTCTCCTCCAACTGCAGTTAATTAGTAACTCGGTAAGTACATGATAACTGAATAAACTGTGTGGTGAATATCTATGCGTCTTTTTCCCCCTTTTTTGCGCCGAATTATAGCAGCAAGTGGCTGAACTTTTTTTTAATTAGGGAAGAAGGAGAAATTACCTGAGCATTAGTGAAAGAATAAGGTAAATTGTTAACAAAAATGGTGGAAGGAGAGTGTTGGCTATCGCCACCAGACATCGTCTTCTTGTTCTTTCCCATCTTTTCGATTGTGAAGAAAAAGAAAACAAACAAGAAACAATTGCTTTGGTTTTATTTGTTTCTGCGCTAACCAAAAATTTAGGGGTTTATGGTACAGGGTTTTTCGATTTCGGGTTAGGACGACGCTTTCTTATGGGCTTAAAATAATTGGGTCGGGGAATGAATTGGGCTTGACCTCGTATTTGTAGTTCTGGGTCAATACAAGTCCAACGCTCAACAAAAGTGGGCCGACATTTTGCAAGCAACAAAAACAAAGGAATTACAGTCCAATCTAATTTACAAAATATATATACAGTATATAGGTAGCATATATTTTATATTAATATACATATATTACTGAATCCTTCACGATGTTTTGGTGGCAGGTACTAGTACATCGAAGCCTTAGAGAGCCGCTGGACTCCAGACAAGCCGTTACGAAGCGCCATCAGCCCAGGTCAGGCGACCCGCTTCCAGTTCTATTGGAAGAGAGATGAGATTCCTTCGGGACAGGTAAGCCAACAGCCCAGTGAACCGGGCGGGGCACTCGAAGAAAGGGGGAGGGTAGGAGTCACTTGACTTGGAAGAAGAATTCTCCTAAGCTTGGCACTAGGTGATATACAACGGAGTGTACATATAATATATACTTCGGTCATATTTGATAAACCATATGGTCGAATAGTGTAAATCTACCTAGACCCTACGCATATATCAAAGGCACGCAAACATTAAGGTTTGCAAGGGAAGAAAATGTATCCACGTCATTGCTTACATCATCCAATAGGGCCAATAGGGAGGAATTGATCCTCCTCAAAAAGGTGAAGCAAATATTTAAAGGGTAATATATAAAATATTCTTGTAAATACAATTATCGTATTTAAAATTATACAATAAAATCCCTTTATACTATAAGAAAGAGATTAAACATTCGTGTTGCAATTTTAATTCACATATTTGCTTTAAAAGAAAATAAACATTGTAACATATATCTTTTCGAGCTCTTCAACAAGAGATGAACATAAATAAATTACTTAATTAAATATATCAACTACTAGCTAGTATATAAAAAGTTTAAGTGTTGGATTTTGAAAATAAGAATAATTAACACTTTTATATTAGTGTAAGATTTCAATAATATAGAAGGTGTACGTGTTTGATGATAATAATACAATAATGATCTGCATTTGAATCATGTTATGATATTATGAAGATATTATGAATCAATAAATATCATAACATTTTTTTATTTTTAATGAGTGTGACCTATTATTTTTTGTGACAATAAATCAAACTTAAAATTTTATACATATGTATAGCTATATAAAAAATATTCCAACTATACATATAGCCACATATATATAATATACACATCTAGCAGCTTGCATAGTACTTGCCTTCAATATAACATGAACTTGCACTCAGGGGTGTGGTCTAAGTAGTCAATAAAATGAGTTGAAAATCATGAGTCTCGGGTTTAGACTTTAGTCTTGATGGACATAATTGCCTAGTACCTTATTGATGGTGAAAGGTGGAAGTTATTCCGTAAAATTAGTAGAGGTACACGAAATTTTTTTAAAAAAAAAAACATAATTTCATCTCGATATATATATATATATATATGTCTTATTTTAACGCTACTAGGGGGTCCCAATATCTCACCAATAAGTTTGATAATCGAAATATAAATTATACTTGTAATTAAGAGACAAATTAAACTCCCCCCACCAGTAGGTAATCAAAAACGCTCTTTCCTATTGGTTGTGGCCACGTGTTTCATTAATTTGGTTACGTTAGGAGTATTCATGTTAAGGTGGCCATGTTTTAATTTTTTTTTCCATACATAATCCCGTTTTAGTTGAAAATTCGACAATCATATCAATAATTTAACAGAAATATACAAGACTAAGTCATAGTGGTTTTATTTAAGTAATTTTTTTGTTGGATTTATAATTAATTAAAATGCCGGCCTTTAGGCATATCTTAAGGTGCATGAATTTATATAATGGTGTTTGGTATCAACACTCAACTAACTTCACTAAATTCATATAATTAATTACTCGTTTTAAATCTTTATCGCAATAGATACGTAGATGGTGTGCTTCTATTGGCAATATGCATTTGTTTTTCGTATTATGTCATAGTGTTAAAGATAAAAAAAAATTATACCCGTTATTTATATCAAATTATATTACTTTTCCATGGTTAAGTCAAAAATTAAGATAGAATGTATATTTATTAACTATGGTTTGATAATAAGAGTGTAAGTTAATTAAAATATGTGTTATGAATTTATTGGATTGGTGTAAACATCGAACGCGAATAAGTAAATTAAGCTTTGGTAAAATGGAGTATGATTTCCATTTTTATGCCTACTTCCCTTTCCGAAAATATCAAGTTGCACTATTATAACTCGAGTTAATAATTACCACAGTAGCTAAACTGCCCTAAACATAAAAAATAGAGCCATAACACGGAGAAATCTTTTTATAACCGTCATCTTCCATAATAACGTTTCACTCTAATGATCAATTATATATGTTCTCTATAACAACAATTTGTTATATATAGTGTCCAAAAAATATTTGGACAAACGACATTCTTATAAAGAGGTTTGATTGTATGTAAATTTTCAACTACGACGAATTTTAGGAGTAGCTCGGACACACGTTATTGTCCATAGTGGGTTAGGGTTTAGTCGTTTAGATAAGGCTAAACTATTGAGCTAGGTATAGTTAAGAAAATTAATTAGTATCTAATTGAGTACACACGTAGGATTTCTTGGTTTTATTGTCTTATTATGAAAGAAAAAATGTGACAGTAAAATTACTAGTACTAATAATTACTCGTTGATCGTAAATATACCTGTAAAACAAAGACATAATTACATGTACTTTGATTCTTCAATCTCGTTTTGACTTGGCATACATTTCAAAAGTTTGACTAATAGTACAAGAAAATTATTAAGATAACAATTTTAAATGACCTCAGTAGTTCACAAATAATAAACAAATTTCACAAATGGGATTTTTGTTAAATATTTTGAAAAATTCATAGTAGTAAGACGATCCATATATAATGAATGAGATTACTCCACCATTAATTAAAAATCTCGAGTCCAAGTCTTGTGAATAATTAAAAATCTCGATTTCAAGTCTTGTGAATAAAATAACACTTTATAAGGTGTCAATCGATCCTTTAATAATTAGTAATTCTACGTGACACAAATTTGAAAATCGATCCAACGTGTTCGAAAATATAGTTATTGGAAAAAGAAAATGAAGAGACTTTGGCCCCTGGTAGAACGGCGGAGCCATGTAAGGCAAAGGAGGTTCATTCAAACTCTCTTCTTATGATTAAACTTAATTTTTTATGTATATATAATAAATATTGAATTCCTTTAACTTCTTCGTGTGTTTACTTTTCATATTTGAACTATTTAGTAAAAATCCTGATTCCTCCGCTGCTTGCTGATTAAAAGAAAACAAATATCTTAGGGAAGTCATTTTTGGTGGATATTGCAACAAAACAAACCTTCTCACTTAAAAAGAAAACAAATATCTTAGGGAAGTCATGTATGGTGGATATTATTGCAACAAAACAAACCTTGTATACATAACAGAAGTTGTGGAGTAAGAAAACAGAAACTTAGAGACAAAAAAGAAGATAAGAGAAAGAAGCTAAGGCAGGTTTAATTTTAGGTCTACGTACCAACTCGTAGTTAGAGATTGAACTCCTTAACCAAACATTAAATAATAATAATAGAAATAATTCAAGAAACTAAGATGTTGAAGGATAAAAACCCCATTATGGAAAAAGATGGAGATTGAAAGTGAAAGCTTATGATTTTTCATGGGAAAGTTTTCTTTTCAGTTCTTCATATAAAAAAAGAATATTTTTTGGAGCTTTCATGTAGATATAGAGAGAGAAAGAAAAGTGAATTTAGAGAGAAAGGGATGTGTACACGTGTGATATTTTGTATGGTTCTGTGAAACTCTCACGTGTGAAAATATAGATAAAATGATGGATAGAGAATATATGATAAGTAAGAAGAGTACTACAGGACTGATGATTTCTTGTACTATTACTATGTATTAAAGGTCAAATTTTTATTTTTGTTTTCATTTTTCTTTTGGGTCTTTGGAGTTTCTTATTTCTTGGTCATTTTGACTTGTGTTATGCCTTTGAGAACTAGAAAAGGAGATGGTATTTGAGTATTATAGGGATTTTCAAGAAGGAATTATTTGGTCGATCCAAGCTTTTCTGTTCCCCAGAGAAGACACAAATATTGCAGGTTTTCAGGTAAAAGATTATTATTATAATTACTATTTTCTCTATTTTGACTTTGTTCATAAAACAAATGGATTCTTGTCAGTGGACAGTAAATTAAAGAAGAAAAGAAATAGTACTACATAATAGTAGTAGTAATTTAGTGATTCCCAATTTGCTGCTTTCATGTGACTATTTTTGGGAAATCTCGGTAGCTCAGTTGGTTAGCTACGGGAACTTTTACCTTGTTGGTGATGATTTCCATTTCCCCTTACCCTATTTTTTTTTTAAAAAAAAATTATTGGTAAATGGTTGATGCTGAGTTTTATTATTGAATGGATTCAGAACAGATTATTTGTTACAGGGTTTATATTTGTTTAATGGATTCTCAACTTTTTGGTATGCATTTTTTTGGTTTGTTGTCTACTAAGGCTTGGAGTTTTTGGAAGTTAGTTATAAGCATTGGGAAAGATGGGTTGATCCGAAATCGCTTTAATTTTCTTGAAGTTAGTTATAAGCACGGAGTTTGATATTTGTCGCGTCCTTGATCATGTTTTCATATCATCTTTCTTGAGTCTGAAATTGGTGAATTGCCTAAAACTTCGATAAGGGTTCAATAATCCCATAAGTGGGGTCTGGGGAGCGGTAGGATGTACGCAGACTTTACTCCTACCTTTGTGATAAGGGTTCAACCAAAATGTTAATTAATTAATTTCATGTTTCTACATAATTTAGTGCCATATAGTGCTTGTCATTTTCGTGTCAATGAAATCTTAACTTTCTGTTTGCAGGAGATTGTAATTTGATAGTCAACCTTGTATTTGAAACTCAATAGTTAATCATCTCCAAGTTTAAAAAATTATTGAGGAAACAAAGGATGGCAACTTATTTTCCCAGTCCAAACAATCAAAGAGATGCTGATCAGACATTTCAATATTTTAGGCAATCTTTGCCTGATTCTTTTTCAGAAGCTTCAAATGCACCAGAAAACATGATGGTGTTCATGACCTATTCTTCTTCTGGGACATATTCAGATATGTTAACGGGTACTTCCCAACAGCAAACCAGTTGCATCGATATCCCACCAGTTGGAGCCACTTGTTCCAACACATCACAACAAGACATATTGTCAAATCTTGGAGGATCGCGGATGGAGATTCAGGATTTTTCTGCATGGAGAGACAGCAGAAATGAGATGCTAGCTGATAGTGTCTTTCAAGTTTCACAAAATGTGCAAGGTCAAGGATTATCCCTCAGTCTTGGCTCCAATATACCATCCGGAATTGGAATTTCACATGTCCAATCTCCGAATCCTAACCAAGGTGGCGGTTTTAATATGTCCTTTGGAGATGGTGATAATTCCCAACAAAAACAACAAAGAAATGCAGATTATTTGCCTCCGGATTATCCTGGAAGCAACTCGGATGCTATGAAAGGGTATAATTCTCCATATGGTACGTCGAGTATTGCAAGGACCATTCCCGGCTCAAAGTATTTGAAAGCAGCTCAATATTTGCTTGATGAGGTTGTTAGTGTCAGAAAGGCCATCAAGGAGCAAAATTCCAAGAAAGAGTTGACAAAGGATTCCAGAGAGTCTGATGGGGACTCGAAAAATAAATCATCTGATCCTCCTGCAAATGGGGGTTCAAATACTCATGAGTCCAAAAACAACCAAAGCGAACTTTCAGCTACCGAGAAGCAAGAAGCGCAGAACAAACTGACCAAGCTTCTGTCAATGCTGGATGAGGTATGACCCATGGGAAATAGTGTGTTGTGTATCAATTTTTGGTGGTTATGAAGGTTCTTTGGCATGTCTTTGCTCATTAATTTATGTTTTTTTTTCTTATTTCAATTGATAATTGCGTAAAAGGAGTCAAAATAGTGGCTGCAGAGCGTTAAGGACTTCTCCACATTCATCTTTCCGTTGATTAACTTGTCCGAGAGGACATTTAACTGTGATGAAATGTACTATTATGTGACCGAGGAAATTACGATGAATAAAGCATCTTATCTGATGGAACTTCGATTTCCAGACACCATCTAGAAAGCTGTTCTTAAATATATTTCCATGAATTTGATGATACAATAGCTTAGTTTAAATAATCACTTCATAGAGAGTTAACTGTTATAACAATATCATTACTTTATTTCTAATGAATGGCTTCTCTAAAATGGCAAAGTTAACGATTATAAGGCATGACTAACTGCAGTCTGATACAAGATATACTCTCGGGTCCTCAGATTCAACTGGCCATGTTGACAATGATGGTTGAAGAAATTTGCTTTGAGGAAATGTTAATTCAAAAGCAGCTATAGTCATTTATTTTCCTTTTTTCCCCTCCCTTTCTTTCCTGCCTGCTGCTAGAATGACACTAAATGTGTAGCTTGGTAGCTAATCTCAGTGGCATAAATTTGTGGAAAAAGTCCTGCAAAGTGTTCAGTTTCTTGAGCACATGATGGAAACATGGGTGATACCGCGGTGTTGTATCTATCTTTGGCAAATAGTCAGTTCCTAGTGTAGGATAATGGTTATTTGTGTTCAGTTAATTAAGGGAATTTCTAACACATTGACATCCTTCTTTTTACTCGTCCACTTTTTCCAGAGTTTCTAGTAATTAAGTTTATGAATGACACTGATGGTATTGAGAGTTCACAACTAGGATGCAGTTTATACCTTTGTAGCAGGTATTATTCCTGAATTTATATTCTTCCTTCACATTGTTCTAGTACTTGTCTAGATTTGTAATTTAAGAGCAAATGTCAAGAAAATACTGAGATCAACTTACTGAGGACATGACCCTAGATAGGAAGATTTTGAGATCGAGGGTAAGGTTAGTAGGGTATAGGTAGCTGAGCATTGTAGTATTAGTTAGTATATTCGTATTTAGTAGTATCTTATTCTTCTAATTTTCACTATTACCTGTTGTTTCATTTGTTCTGTTTATCTTGTTGTCGGTTTCTACTTTCTATCATGCTTTGATTACATTTGTTTTGAGCCGAGGGTCTATCAGAAACAACTTCTCTACCCCACAAAGGTAGGGGTAAGGTCTGCATACATCCTACCTTTACCAGACCCCACTTGTGGGATTACACTGGGTATGTTGTTGTCGTTGTTGCCATCTGTGTTTTGCATAAAGTGGAAGTTGAACTATGGTGTATTATCACAGATTGATAGAAGGTACAGAGAATATTATCATCAGATGCAAATAGTGGTCTCATCATTTGATGTGGTAGCTGGAGATGGAGCAGCTAAGCCATACACAGCTCTTGCTCTCCAGACAATTTCCCGACACTTCCGTTGCTTGCGCGATGCAATCTGCAATCAGATTCGAGCATCACGAAGAAGTCTTGGAGAGCAAGGTGCTTCAGAAAACAGCAAAGCGATTGGAATATCACGCCTACGTTTTGTGGATCATCATATTAGACAGCAGAGAGCCCTGCAGCAGCTTGGTATGATGCAACAACATGCCTGGAGGCCTCAGAGGGGTTTGCCTGAAAGCTCTGTTTCAGTGTTGCGTGCTTGGCTCTTTGAGCACTTTCTTCATCCGTAAGTTGATTGATTTAGACAGCATCTAGCAGGCGTTGTTAAACTTTTTTTGAATTTGCATTGTTAGGAGACTTCGGTCATCCAATTTATCCGCGAAAAAGAACTTTAATCGTCTAATTTGTAATTGTTTCTCTTTTCCAGCTACCCGAAAGATTCTGACAAGATTATGCTAGCAAGGCAAACTGGCTTAACGAGAAGTCAGGTATAAGGTCTTTCTATCTGCAAATGCTAAGATATATCAGTCTTTCTTGTAGCCAACAAATGGCTGTTTATGTTCAAAAGAACTATCTACAACTATAACAATGTGCAAAATCAATTTGTGAAGACTCTCTATGACAGTGCTTATCATCAGATATTGAGAGCTGGCATGCTAGAAATTGATTATTCTCAGGATGACATTTTTTCTTCAGCACATGTAATTTTGTATCTGGAACAATTTCAAGTGGTCTTACTTTAGTGAGTACATGCCATCAGTGCAGTAACTCAAAGTTCTTAAATTTGGGCAGGAAAACTTTCGTGCACTGAACAAAGACTATAGTTTCTTAACAAAAAGTTCATTTGGTTAAAAAATAGCAGGCATTTGCCTATCAAAAAATCGTATGCATTTGGTTCATTTGTGTTGATGGACGCTTGGTTCTGGCTCAATATTTCATTGATGAATTGGTGTCATGTTTCAGGTATCAAATTGGTTCATAAATGCACGGGTACGTCTTTGGAAACCCATGGTTGAGGAAATGTACAAAGAAGAGGCTGGTGATGCTGAAATAGACTCGAATTCTTCATCAGATGTTGCCCAAAGACGTACAACAGAAGACTCAAAAGTTGAAGAGAGAGAAGAATTGCACCAGAATGCAGCCTCAAAATTTGAGCAGTACAATAGTGGCCAAATCTTGGATTCAAAATCTGACCATGTAGCTGACCTAGAAATGGAGGGAGCTAATAATGCAGAAACTCAAAGTCAATCTGGAATGGAGAATCAAACAGACGAACCCCTGCCTGCTATGGATAATTGCACCCTTTTTCAGGACGCGTTTGTTCAAAGCAACAACAGATTCTCAGAATTCGATAGTTTTGGAAGTGGAAGTGTACTTCCCAATGGAGTTTCACTTACATTGGGATTGCAGCAAGGTGAAGGAAGCAACCTACCGATGTCCATCGAGACTCACGTTAGTTATGTACCATTAAGGGCAGATGACCTATATAGTACAGCACCTACTACTATGGTCCCTGAAACAACAGAATTCAACTGCTTGGATTCTGGGAACAGGCAGCATCCATTTTGGCTCCTACCATCTGCTACATGATTTTGTAGCATGATATGTGATGTAGAATTAAACTGCAAGTTTTGAGAACATCTAGAAAGCGTTCATCTTCCATGGAGTGTTTAGCTTGAAGCTTACAGTAACAGTCTCGCTGATCACTGTTGTAATATAGCAAAATATTGGTTGGGGAGTTTCCAAAGTTGTTAAATCTGTAAAGTCAGTAAAGGTATGAGAGATGTTATTGTTTTTGATAGGTGGAATTATTATATAGCCAATCCCAACTTGCTTGAGATTGAAGCGTAATTGTTGTTGTTGTTTAGTTGGAATTTGTTGTATACATTTTCTCATCTCTTAGCCTCAGCCTAGTCCCCTATAGTCTCTTCTTTTTATCCCTAAGCAGAAGTTCGAGAGCCAGGTTAGTACCAAATTGTGTTTTCACTGTTCACCAAGAGGGTTACGGCAAGATTTCCAGACTTATTCTGCTAATCAAGCTTAATAAACCACATAATTCAAACCAGTCCTTTCGAGGGGTAAAAATAATAACAACGAGAGAGGGAGCGATAGCAAAGGAACCTCGGTGAAATGTAGGTCTAATAATTCCCTTTCAGATCTCTATCTCTAACATCTTTAACAGAATAACGCTAAAGAGGAGGCACAATGAAGAGATTTGCACAAAACAAGGAAGTCTTGGAAATGGAAAAGTATTTACAATCAGTTTGAACTTTGACATAATCTGGACAAAACTAATTGTCAGATAGTTAACATGCAGTCTGCAAATAATAACACAGCATTTCCTGTCAGATCTCTAAAGCTTTCATTGGCATAATGGATCCACCATTTGTTAGACGACCACATCTGCACTTGAGGAGCTGTTTGATACTTCTCAATCACTATCTACCTGAAAATGAAGAAAGAAATCAGAAATACTAGTCAAAATACCATAATAAGTTTTCACTAGGAGGTAGTAGTTCTCACTGACCTTTTGTGCAGAGCCACCACATCTTCATTGAGACGTGATGATTCCAAGAACAAATCTTCACAGTTGTTGATATCTACAGTCTCCATCTCAAAATCTGGCTGAGCATAATTCTCACTCCACTCGAACCATAACTTTGCAATAGACTCCTTTTTAAAACAAGTTGTATGATCTTCCTCCTCAGGTGAATCTGAGGCCACCAATCTGTAAGTGTATACTTTCCTCTCCTGGCCTGGACGGAATGCACGTCCTATTGCTTGACGGGTTACTGATGGATTGAGATGCACATCCAATATGATAATCCGTGATGCCCCGACAAGTGATATTCCTTCACCACATGCCTTAATTGAACCAAAGAAAACACGAGCATCCGCTGTAGTGTTAAATCGCTCCATTGAGGACTCCCTGATGTCCGCGTCTGTATCACCAGTGATCATAAATATTTCCTTTCCCAGACTGTAACCCTTGGTCTTAACAGTCAACCTCTCCAAGAATTTCAAAGGCAAGAGGTACTGGCTAAACACTAGCATTTTTTCACCTTTTGATTCACACAGCTGCAACAGATTCAGGTAGAATTTGGCCTTCACTCCTTCCCTCAGTTCCAAATTCTCTAATAGCGTATCAATCTTCTCTTCATCAACTCTATCTTTAACAGAAAAGTTTCTTGAAAGGCTCTTCAATTGTGGGTGCACATACAGTGCACTTCCTTCAGAACTGATTTTGAACCTTCTTGCCAGTTTCTTCAGCTCTGCAACTTCACTTTTCTGCTTAGGATGGAGCTTTAGAAGGACAGTGTAATCCACCAATCCTGGAAGTTCTTCGAGGAAATCTCCCTTGTAATAATGAAGCACTTTTTCAGTCATTTCCCGCAGACCTAGTATGACAGCACTCTTCCTTGAGAAATTGTCATCCTTTAACAGTGTATGCTCCACCAGCTCATAAAAATCATTGTCGTTACTTTTCTTCAGGAGGTTCCTTCTACTTGAGCTGGCCACTTTGCTTAGGATTGTCCTTTTAACGCTTCTGGATGTTTCCAGCTTGAGAAATTTTGGACGCACAAGGTTCAGAATGTTAAAGACCTCTTTAACATGATTTTGGTATAATGTGCCAGAAAGCACCACCTTCAGTCGTGTCTGGACCTTCTCAAGTGAAGTCAAAACATCAGTGTCTTGGTTCCGCGGAGTGTGCCCTTCATCAAGAATGAGGATTGACGGGCACTTCAGCAGAATCTCCTGACAAGCAGCTGCAGTCGCACTACCAACATTGTCACACACAATTGTTGAGAACTGCTTATAGCCTAGAAACAGAACACTTCTTTCCTGTGACCATTGCTTCAGAACTTCCAATTGTTGAGATCTATTATCTGCTTTTACCGAGTAGAAGTCATAGAGGGGAATTTCATCCACCTGCCACCTCAAGAACTCTTTCTTCCATGTACCCAAGATTCCTCTAGGTAACACAACCAAAGGCCTAGCTCTATCATTATTAGCCATGAAGCTTTGTAGGAAGCTGATTATCATGAAAGTCTTGCCAGATCCAGGGGCGTGAGCCATGATACAGCCTCCTTTATCTCTCAACAAGTTGCTAACAAGAAAATTAAATCCCTCAACTTGGTGAGATTTCATCTGTTTCCTATGTCTTGGATGAACACAAATTTCAGTCATATCAATGTCATCAGATGAAATGATGCCATCGGGAAGGAGTTCAGTAGGCCCTAAATCCTTTACTGACCGACCTTCGTAGTGATATGTTCTCGTATTCCTGGCAGCCTGTTAAAAAAAATCAAAATCAAAACTATGTCCTTGAAAATAATTCCAGATACTTTGACTAAAAGACATCTATGAAGTCAATGATTTGTTTTAACCTGCCCAAAATGTTACCTCAAGACTTGTTAAGACAGGGTCACAACAATGAGCTAATCAAAGCTTTTGATAACTAACCACCTCCCAGAAAATTCTATTCAACACCCATATCACTTGTGAAAGAAGCCATAAAATTTTTATTTTTAGTAACAAAATCATCATCCATTTTCCAGTGAATGAAATACCAAAAAATGTGCACTCTTTGGACACAGTAGTTTCTTTCAGTTCTCGCCCAACATTTGTTCCTAAGTCAACCAAACATTTATCTAAGACAGCAATAAACTAGGGTGACACTAAATGACAGATGTTACACAACTTAATATCAAGGTCAAAAGCAGTTCAGATGATTTAGCAACCTAACAGTAAACACAGAATAATCATGATCAATGTAATAATTTTTTTCCAAGCTTCTAAAAGGTGTAAAGAACAAGATCCAAAGCAAAAGATGATCTAGGATTGACAGCCGGACCTTCGAATACTGAAATTCAATGATGGTTTCGATGCTTCTCTTAATGACTCCACATATACGACACACATAACCAATATCATCTTTCAAGATGTAGGAATGATCACACTCGTCCTCCTCTTCAACTGTATGCTCATCTGGAGAAGGTTCAGCAGCAACATCCTATTTTTACATGCAACAGAGTTCAAATATTAATATAGAATATCTGATAGCCAGGAAAGAATCAATTTAGATATACAAAAAGGCAAACGATTGACTCTACATTAGAAGAAATACTCTCTTTAAATTGCAACTGCAAGTGTGTTTTAATGTACAAATAACTCCGCGTGTGGTTTAAAAAAAATCAACAGTAAGGTAATTTTGTAGATAGATAAATGCCCATACAGCAAATGTTTCTTCAAGAAGATGCCAGAAAGGCACTGCAAGCAATATAGTCTAACATGATTTTAGAAGTGCACACAGATGTACAGTGCTAATACTGGTCAAAGGTATAATATGATCTCCATTCAAGCTTTGTCATTGCTTTTCATATTTCAACTTTTACGACTATATGCATATGAACATGGAGAATTTGGCAAAAGGGTTAACAAGAAACAAAAATGGAAAGAATTCACTTTATGAAATAAATTATGGAAAAGGCAAAAGAAACTAACTAAAGCATATGAATAGCAAGGATAAATGTCAAAGAATCCAAAGTTATAATTCATAGTAAACACTGATTGTGGCATTTCTAAGCATTCATGGGTATTATTTCCTAATGATGTAAGGGGCTTATTAGAAAGCTGGCAACTTCACAGGGTACCTAGAGGGCTGAAGCAGATATGGAAAACCATCCCACTTTTCATCTTCTGGACTTTATGGCTGGAGAGGAACAAGGCTTATTTTGAAGGGCATGGAATTCACATATCTAGAGCTAAGAATAATTGTTTGCATAATCTGTATTTCTGGTGTAAAAGCAGTCTGTTAGTTAGTCTGGATCAGTACATGAATTTTTTGGAGTTGTTAGGAAGGAAAGAGTAGCAGGCTGTCTGTTTGGTCTCTTTACATTCTCAAAAAAATAGTAAACACTGAATGGGGCATCCTCAGTGCATCTGTTGCTTCTTTTTCCTAAGACAATGTCAACATCAGGCCATAGAGGAGTCCATCCCTACAACGTACATGGCTACAAAGCCAACTTCCTGCTGCTTGCATGCCAGGCTCAAGAAATGCTCACCTTTATCAACCCTAGCTTATTTTGTGCATTTTTTTTCTTTTCGATATGAATTTCTTTTGAAGATAACATTAGTGCAACGGTAAGAGTTGTCTCCACATGATCAAGAGGTAACTGGTTCAAGCCGTGGAAAAATCCTCTCTCAAAAGGTAAGAGCACAAAGAAAGTGCTGTTATTTACGAAGTAAGATTTACAAAAGGTATTGCATTCCCCTACAATCCTGGAAGTATGGCAGGAACTTATATCATATACTCCCTCCATTTCAATTTATACGGCAGAGCTTGAAAGAGCACGGAGTTTAAGAAAGAAAGAAAGACTTTTGAAATTTTTGGACTTAAAAGTGTGTCATTAAGGATGAAGTGAGAAGTGTATGTTAAATTGTTTCCAAATTTAGAAAGCTATTATTCTTCCCCAGAACGGACTAAAAAGAAAATGTTGCCATATAAACTAGCATCTAGAGAGTACATATTTCAATTTTCATAAGGAAATTGTCGTAATTCTTAATTCCACAGCTCTTCAATTGAGGTTGCATCATCTCATCATTGCTCCAGGGGAGGTAATGAAGCTTTCTCTCACAATTACCAATTCTTTGACCAAAACTCCTATACACCCAACCTACCCCACCCACGCCCCTTTTTCGGAACTCTCACACTCCGCTTACTTTTTCTCTTTGTCACTATTATGCATCTCCTTGATGCCAGCAATGAGACCTTTTACTTCATCAAAAAAGAAGTTCAACATCAGCCATCAAGTTTGCTCCAAAATTGATTTGAGGAAGACTTACAAAATAGGCCAGCTTTTAAGGGTTTCCTTATGCACTTTACCAATTTTCTTATACGAGTAAAGTCCAACTAACCTATGTAGTTAATGGTGCAGCAATCATTGATTTGCCCGACTTACTGCATAATATAACACTCATTACAAATGATATCTTCATCATTCACCAACTACCTATCATAAATATAAATAATTTCTTATAATTGAATAAGGAATTAATTTATGTTCGACCTACAAATAAGCAGGTTTTAGTTGAACAAGTATTCTGCCTCCACATCTTTCTGAGAAAAGTCAATCCCACTCCACTAGATGGCCTTCTCTTGTAAAATCCCACAACCTAGTGATTAGTTGCAAAACAATTAAGCAGACTATTATCCCATTCATTGTCCTCTAGACAACATTCTTCATTTATTATGAATACTTCTAGACAGTTTTCTTCTTATCCATCATTCCCAACTAATACACAATAATTTGTATTTCCAGCACGCATTTCATAAATCACATCATCATAGTGAGTGTCAGCAGCTCCGTTCTCTCTGTCTTTTAACACCTAAACATTTCTTAATCTTCTTCACCCCTCAAAGGGGAAAAAATGACAAAATCCCTAAGTGCACGGTTCCCACAATGAAGGACCATTTAAGTATACAGTACACATCAAAAGCTTTTCTGATAAAGTGATATGTCCATAAAATTTGCATGCTCAGGCTTAAAAGTTTAGCTGGGAGAATAACGATACATATATAAACAATGGAAACACCAAAAAGAAGCTGATAAACTAGAATTATCTGCACAGAGAATTATCAATTCTGTCCTACATTGCTAGACACTATCCAGAATGCACTTTAATCTCAAATATATAGTGGCAAGAATTTAGCAAAGAAGAGAGTTTTCATGGCTGTAGGGTCAAAATTACCGAAGTTCTGACTGTGGAACTGAATACAATATCAAATAAATGTACCTTTGAGAATTCGAGAGCAAATGACATCTCATTCCATATGTCTGTCAAACCTTCATCAGGTTGCTCGGCATCATCATCATCATCTTGTACACCGACATAAATACCTTTATCTTTCTCTATATCAGCTTCCTCAGCAAGGCTTACAGCTTCTATCGAAGTCTGCCTTTCAGCATAATCCCTGCCCTGCATTTTTCAAAAAGAATAGCAACCAAGCATAAGAAATCTGACTGAATAAAAATGACGCAAGAACCTCGGATCAATCATAAACTGTATATAAAACAAGATGGTGTTCCATTTTTTTTCTACTGGCCCTCTAGAATCTTTAATATCATTACTGAGGGGAAGGAGAAATGGGTTTGGAGGAGAAAGGAACAGTATTGAACTGAACATGTCAAAGTGTCTTAGACTCCCTTCTAAAAGGACAAGGATCTCAAGTTAGAGCAGATTTTCCACATATTCAGCGGTTCTAGGAGCGGGGGGAGCGAAAGAGGAAGAATTAACAATCAATTGCTTTGTGGTGATAACCCTTTGAAGTTCAACTTGCACCCGCTCTTTGCTATCTAAGGAATAATGGAGGTATTGGGTGCGGAAGGAGGAGGACTAACGATCACTAGTGTTGTGGGAATAGAAAAAATACATAAATTACGCCCTAATATTATGCAGAAAAGCCATCATATGTATAGGAGAACGATTGAAAATTTTCGACCCGTCGTGTTAGTAGATGTTATTGAAACAAGATGAACCTAGCAGGCTTTGGAATCTAATTTGGAAAATGCTAGCTGCACTAAAGTGACTTGTTTTGGGTGGGTTGCAGCTTAGACTCATGTACAACACAAGATAATCTACAAAGAAGAGGGTTTAAATTATGCAACAGATGTGCAATATGTGAACAGACCATTGAATCAGTTAGTCATCTCTTCATTCACTGCAGTTTGGCCTGGCAAATATGGAATATGTTCTTTAATCTTTATGGAATCCAGTGGATGATGCCTAGGAATGTGGAGCAACTGTTTTGTAGATGAAACGGACAGAAGACTAAGAAGAGATTTAGAAAAGTATGGAATATTACTCTGTTGTGTGTATTGTGGGCTGTATGGGTAGAATGGAATAGGAGGATTTGTGAAGGATTAAAGATTGTGATTGCATTTCTCACGTTACATTAAAATGTATCCAGAATTTATGTTGCTAGAGTATAAGGAAAGATGAACTGATATATGTAATATCCTTGAACTGTGGACCCCTTGAAGGCTTAGAAGGAGCATGCCATTTGCACCAAGATCATTTGTACACGTCCAGTAACTCCTTGGTACTGTTTGTTAAATAAAATTTTACATTTCATAAAAAACAAGTCTGTTACTAGCTGTAGAGATCAAAGAGTAACAGTTTTTAAGAAATCATTTCCTGAGCTCAAGATCACAGAGAACAAGGAGAAAACTCAGTATTCATCACCAAGAAATCATAATGATCTGGTGTTCTAGTATAGAACAAGGAGAAAACTCAGTATTCATCACCAAGAAATCATAATGATCTGGTGTTCTAGTATAGCATTAATTAGCAAATGACCTTTCACAGCCAGTATCTGCACCTTTACCCTCACATGACCTCCATAATGCAGGACAAAAACTCAATACCAAATGTAAACAGCAACTGAATTTATTGGGATAGGAAACGACGACACACAATTCAAAACAGATTGTCTAAATACTCAAATCCTTGTGCACACATATAGGTATTTTCAAACTTCCTTGTTTAGCCTAAAGATTTGTATTAAATCATGAGATTAACTCAACAGGTAGGATTTAACATTCTAGAATGTACTTACCATAAAATCCTTAACTTGGAAGTCAATAACAGCATTCTTTAAGGGCATCGTCTGGAATGGAGAAATAGGGTATTTCTGAGAGTGAATCCCCTGAGATGGAGAAATAGTCTCTTTCTGAGTGTCTTCATCATCTGAATCAATAATAACCAGCAGCCCAGCTGAAGGTCCAAAACATGCAGAAGGAATCATTGGCTTAGTTTCCTGCCCATCATCCACGTCAATCACATCGGGGGAAGGCTGATTTCCCTTGAAAGCCCATTCACAGTTCCTTTCCAATTCCAAGAGTTTGTCAGGAAGTGAATGGTCACTTGCAAAAAAAGAGTTCACTAACTTCATTCGCCGCACAATAAGGTCCTCAATCTCTCTGGTGACACTCCCGAACTTCCCGGAATCTAACACTTCAAGCAATTCAGGAATTGCAAAAGGATCGGAGCGGTTGAAAAATCTTGAAGACATCTTTTCTTTTGCATGTTCGCATTCTTGCCGCCAACTAGTTGCAGCAGTAGGGCTACTCTGGTTTTTACTTTCATCAAATTTCATCTTTTTTATCCCCTTGGGAACCAAATCTGTTCCACGAATAAAAGTTTAATCACATGGCACGAGAATAGAATACAGGATGACATTGGAATATATGACAAGGTAGGGGTAAGGTATGCGTACATCCTACCCTACCTAGACCCCACTTGTGGGATCACATTGGGTTTGTTGTTGTTGTTGATATGCATGAATAATCGGAATTCAACTGCATTACTCACTACAATTTTTTCATACAAATGGGACTAACTATTCTACTTTTTGTTTTGTACTTCATTCCTTTTAGGGTCGTGCCAAAACGAAGATCACCTCTTTAAAAGGATGATTTCAATATGTTTTGCAACTCATAAAAGTTAAATGGGATGTGCAGTAACTATTTCTTACTCCTTTATTTCGAAATAAAGGTCCACCTCTTATAGCTTATGCAAAAAATAATATCCACTTTGTAAAGAGAACTTAAAACATTGCATGACATCCACTTTAATCTTCTCCATACAACTACTTCTCTCATTTGTGCAACAGATAAAAATAATTCAGATTTTCAACTCCTCACTCAATCTCTAGGCAAAGTCAAATTTAAAAAATTCAATTTGAACAGATGAAGAATATAACTTAACCTCCATTATGCGCCCAAAAGACAAGTCAATATTTGGTGCACAAAAACTATGTTGCTCGTACTCTTTAAATGTCACTGCGTGTGTGCCGTATCCTCCAAAAATGTGTCACATCCTTCAAAATAGTGCATTTTTGGAGGACCCGAGACGAGTGCGGTAGCATTTTTGGACAGTCCGAGCAACATAGCACAAAACCCATGACAATACTCCTTCCTACTAAACATGTCATGTCAAACTATAACAATTTTTGTTTTCTAGATCTTTCCTACTAATCATGTCATGTCAAACTAAGTTATAAAATTGGGATGGAAGGAATATCACTTAAACACTTCTCAACTAAACTCAATGAAAAAATTAAGCCAAATTATTTACTCTTAACGGAGTCTCTATCTATGTAAGATACCCGTAGTCCATCTTGCCCTTTGTCCAGATAAAGGACAGGGTTGTGGTGAGTTGATGGCCAGTGTAAAAGTGGCTAAAATTAAGATGAATAATCAACTGAATACAGACCTATAACAACAACAACATACCCAGTGTCAAAGTGGGTTCTGGGGAGGGTAGAGTGTACGCAGACCTTACCACTACCTCGGAGCTCGGAGGTAGAGAGGCTGTTCCAGATAGACCCTCGGCTCAAAAAAAAAAGTCCAAAACAGTCCCAACAAAAAAGTAACAGAAGTACAAGAAATGACAAACAATACAGACCTATATACAGCAAAACAGATATTATATGACTGGCCCAACTAATTTGGGACTGAGACATGGTTGATTGACTGATTAATTTTACTTTTAACAAAGGTGCAAGACAAACTGCTACTACTACAACAACAACAACATACCCAGCGAAATCCCACAAGAGGTGCAAGACAAACTAGGTCTTGTTTAATGCCCACACAGTGAGTACATAGAAAAAAAAAAGAAATAGGGGAATCTACCTCTGGGGCTATACGGCTGAGACCTTTTCGCCATTGGGTTAGCAAAATTGTTCCGCCATCCTTCAGTAGCTAAGTCCATTGTCACTGTAATTCAACAAAAAGGACAGGATCAAAAACCCTCACAACCCAATGTCGCTAATTATTTCAAACTGAAAAACACATGCATGACAATGTCAACACAAACAGAACATCCGCGTATGTACCAATGGCTGCATGATCAAAACCCCCATCACAACCCATCCGTCAAATTTACTTTAATTAATAAAAAAAATCACTCACTATTTGTAGAACGCAGCGATGAATAAAATTTGAAGCAAAAAAAATTATGGGGATTTTGGAGAGTAATTTGAGCAGCAAAAGAAAAGGGGTTTTTGCAGGAAGAGAACCTGATTCAGATTCAACTGAACAAACCTGGGGAGTTACTAGTAGACTGATGAAGAAAAATAGGTGGGATTTGCAGGTGACAGGCACTTGGCTGAAAATGGTGCCGTCGACTCGTCCCAGACTCCCAGGCAGCAGCTTTCTTTTGTTCTTTCTAGGCCCTTGTCCGTACAACACCACTCTGGCAAGTAGGGTGGGCATAAATCACCGAAAATGGAATAACCGTGACCCAAGTACAATGGATCCACAAAAATTAGAGGCAAATAGAGTCGGTCACACATATTCTAGAATTTTTATGAATTAATACACACGAAAAATTAAAATAACCCTAAATTCCAATTTCTTAATCCAAAAACTCAAAAAAGGGTGATGTTTTTCCTTTCGTCTCGATGGATATGTTATTTATTTATTTATTTCTTCCCCGTCAATCATGATGACTAAAATCAAGCGAAAATCCAGATTTGTAAAGGAGAAAGGTCGACGAAGGAAATTTGAGAAAGGTGGACCGATTGAGTATCTTTATTCAAGCGGCGGTACATAAGAAGAACAAAAGAAACAATTAGTAACATTTACTAGGTCGAATCGAATTGGGGTTTACTTATTGAATTTTATTATTGTATCAGAGCAAACTTTTAAAATTTGATATCGAAACTCAACTTTGGAAATATTGAATTGAATATCGATGTCCATCTCTGATTAATTGTTTAGTATATAGATATAAGTAATATTAATGAGTGATTTGAATGTCTTGATTTATCTATGTTATAGTTGTCAATACGGATCAGTCCAGCCTATCCGGGCTAACTCCCACAGGCTTTAGAATTTGACGGGCCAGGTCGGGCTAACCCATCAATATGATAAACCAACAAAAAAAGTAGAGTAAAGTAAATAATAAAATACAATTATATGAACAAAGGCAAATGAGAAACAATAATAATAATAATAAGGTAAGTTCGCGATCACACCAAATCGATTGCTACATAAAATTAGATGTTTTTGTCATTATGTAATGGTGAATTTAATGATACAATGTAATAAATTTTAAGTAACGATCAAAACAAATATTTTATTTAAACTAAGAACATAATACAACATGTAACAACCATCCAAACAAGGTGTAAGACATTTGCTCCATAATCCACAATAAAAGGTTAATAATAAATTATAGTTGAAAAATGATGAAAGCTTCTTTTCTAAAAACATTATTATTGACACCCAATTTTTACCCTCCACATTACGAATTAATCTTGAGCCTTTTGAATTTTAAACAATTTTTGAAATAATTATTTTGAAAAAAGGGATAAAACATTTTCTAAACCAGCTTTATAATAGTCTTGAGTAACGATTTATATCTTTCATATTTAATTATGTGGAATTTATATAAGTTCACTTAAGAACTATTTTAAAGTTTTATTTCATAAGAAAATCCTTTTAAAAGATTAAACGTTTGATTTTCCTCCAAATTATTTCAAAATGAGAGATTAATTGAAAAATTAATTTCACAATTGATTAAATGAGGTAATTATGCATTAAAATACAATAATTATCTCAAATTGTTTAAGTTTAAAAAAGCTCGGATGATTAATTTTAATTAATTCATCTTTATTTCAATTCTAGTCTATTTCTTTAAAATCATTTAAATCCTAACCGACTTCTGCCAATTTACTCTCAATTTGGCCACATTTTTGCTTAAACCACTCTCATCAGCTTTGTGTTAGCAGCAAAACCATCCCAACCCGCCAAAGCCCACTCCCTAGCCCAATTTCTTGCCAAATACCCGGCCCAACCCCACCATAATACTCCCTTATCAGAATAACACAGAGTATTGGGCTAAAATTGTCCCTTATCTATTAGAGTAGGTTCATTTTGGTCCTTCAAATATAACCCTGAGCATATTTAGTCCCTTAACTTTACTAAAGTGGAGCACTTTTGGTCTCCCTAGCAAAACCCGTTTAAAATAACGGTGTTAAACTCATATGGCACCCACGTGACTTGTAAAATACAAAACCCATCGGACATTCTCCTTTCCTCAACTTCACACTCGAAGAAACGCTTCAATAAAAAAAAGCTCTAGCCTCTTCTGATATTTGATAACTGCATTTTAAGGCTGATTTCGCACATTAAACAACTTTCATGAGAAATCACTATATTCAAAGCAAGAGCATAGGGTTTTTGAGACCAATTGTTGTTGTAGTATTTAAGCCAAATATTGCATTTACTTGGAGCATTTTGAAGAATTGTTTGCTGCATGTTTTGGTCCATTGTGGTTGCCTTTTTAAGGTGAGCGAAGTGTGGTTCGGTGCACTCCATTTGTTAGAAAATTATATGGTGTATAGAGGTTAAATGTTTGCTATTATGAGTATATATTTAATTTTGCAAGATCTTAACACAATTAAGAAGAAATTTGCACACCCTTCACCAAATTACTAGCTCCGCCAGTGACCTTAAGACCATTTTGTTACTACATTTCAGAAAATGGTTATTTTTTTCGAGTGGGAAGATTATTATGTTCCAAAGTATTGTCTTCAGATATAAATAGTTACTACTATATTAATCCTAAAAAATGAAGAAGATGAGAAGAAAGAAAGTGTGCATCAATCAAGAAAGAGATAACATTGACAAATTTGCACCGTTAGAAAAATTGTCTTTCCCGTTAGTTTTTAACATTGTTATGTTAGAGAGACCAAAAGTGCTTCACTTTAGTAAAGTTAAGGGACTAAATATGCTCAAGGTTATATTTGAAGGACCAAAATGAACCTACTCTAATAAATAAGGGATAATTTTAGCCCAAAACTCGAATAACACACACCCATACATATCCCTCACACACGCGCCCCCTCTCTCTCTTCTTCTTCTTCGTTCTCCTTAACGACAAACAACCCAGTACACAGACCTAGTACTCTCCGTCACAACGCAGCTTCAACAGTTAGCAAACGACGCCCAAATCGTTAAAATTCTCAAACGCCGTCCAATTTCTCCGTCAAACTTGTGCTGGCACCTTTGGGAACCTTCTGGAAATTACTACGTCGCATCACCCCCGCGAAATCAGCGAAAGATTGGTACGATTTCGTACCAATTCTTGCCCTCCAAGCTCATCCCGTTAGGGATTTCAAATTTCCCCTCAAGCGAGTTTCCCAATTTAACCCGTTGTTTTCCCCCCATTTCCACCAGATTTTCCCCTATAAATACCCTCTAAGATGGAGGAAGAAAGAGGCTGGCTTTTGATTTCTGAGGTTTGTGGAGAACCATTCTCTAAATCTCAAAACGAAACAAAGGTTTCAGAGATATATACATACTAAAGTTGTTTGGTTCTTTTCTTTTAGAAATGTTCATATGGTTTTAGGCTGTTCTTGTTTTGATAATATATTTGTTCGACATTACGATGAATGATAGTGTCATTTTCTGTGAGTCAAGGCTGTTGTTAACTTCCTTTAAGTCATTGAAATCTTCACCTAAAGTTGTTCACTGTTTTCATGGTGGTTATGTGTTGCCTTGAGTCTGTTTAAAGATTTTCCTGAAAACTAGCTTATTAAGTGTGAACGAGGCTGTTGGATGATATTTGTTCTCTGCTTAGTTTAAACTCACTGATTCTGGTGTATAATGTATGACTTCCTCAGATTTTGATCTTGTCCTTGTTTATCGGTTCATAGCAAAAGGCTGACTAAGCTATCACCCTAGATATTGCTAGTATTTGATGTTATTGTTGTGATGTCCTGTTTTGGTTTCAAGTCACCTGTTTTCTTTTTTTCTTCTTTTCTTTCAAAGCTGAAAGCTGAATCAAAATCATGCCTTTTTTTTTACATGTTCATGTGTGAGTTCCTTTAACAAAGAATCCTTCATCTGCTTATGTTTACGTCCAAGTATTAAGTTATGTCGTTTGTATTTCTCTTGATGTTCTCTATCGTATTAATGAACGTTTCATTGATTTAGAGAGTGAACTAGTTAGATTTATTTGGTTATACAACCCTGCTCTAGATGTGAACTAGAACTAGTTGTCACTGTTGCTTATCAATGTTTGAGTATGACCACCTTCTGCATTCATTTTGATCTAATCAAGGCTTGATTAAGAATGCCTAGAAAAAATCCTTTTTTAGAGCAAATGAAGAGTTGATATAGTTCTGTTTAGATTTTTCGGGAAGCATGTTTAGATGTCTGGATTTGCCATATGATTTAGCTTCTACTAAGGTGCTTTACTAATGTTCATCATTGCATTTCAATCCTGTCGGGTTTAAGCTGCAAGAAATGGATCATTTGATGTGTATGCAAACTTGTATTACGTTACTAGCATGACATTTCTTATGTCTAATCCTTATCCTCTTTGTTGTGCATGAACTCTCTGGGTCACGACAATCCTTCCCTCGTGTTTCGTTGGGCCTTAGCCCAACACGAGTAATCCTCAGTCCAGCAGAATTCTGATTCAGGGGCGACAGTCGATACGCGGGTATACAACCCGTATATGGGCCGATATACACGACAAGAAATGGGTTGAAGCCCATGTGGCAGAAACAGTGGTCCAGTATACCAAGACTTGGAGAAATGGACCATAAGTCCATAGCACAGTAGCAGTAGCCCAAATGGGCTAAGAGATGCAGAAAATTGAACCGGAACGGCGGTGGGCCTAAAGAGGGCCCACAAATTAGATTTAGGACAGGTTTCGGACTAAAAGTCCAAGTAATTTAAGCCGAAGGCTTAATTATTTCCTTTCCCTTAAACTTTCTATAGTTTAGATTATCATTTCTTTGTATTACTTGAACTAACTCTAATTTAGTTGAATTATCCCCAAAAGACGAAGACGTTTCTTATTTTAAATTATTTATCGGCTTTAAAATGTTAACAAGCATGTTTCCTTTCAAAGCAAATTCCTTATGTGTTTTCCTCTCTCTCTAAACGTTATCAAGTTGTCTTATTTGCCATGTTTTCTTAAAATCAAGATAGAAACCAATAATTGTCTCAAGTTAAAATAAGACGTTTTAACACCAAGACCCTTTTTCATAAGTTAGTCAAAGTAAGTTAGTTTTTCAAACAAGTTCGGATAATCACGAGTTAGCGGATATCTCGAGTGCCTTCAAAATTTTCTCGGGATATTAATAGGAATCTCTTACCCATAGTCTCTTTTTTTTTTAAATCTTTATCTGTTTTAGATTTTAGGAATTTTTAAAGGTTTTCTTAATTTTCATTTAATTAATTAAATGGCGACTCTTGCTTTTACTTGAAATTGTTTTGAAACTTTAACTAGTAGATTTTTGAAATGATTTTTAAACAAAAAAGTCATTTTCTCGTAAAATAATTATACTTTTAAACCCCCCCCCCCCCTCCCCCTCAAAAAAAAAGTTGAATCAAACGGAACTATATCAAGAAAAACCAAACCAATAAATGTGAATAATATTTGGTTTGATTTGATGATAATAATTTAAAATTAATTAAATTAATTTGATTTTGATTGAAATCAAAAATCGATTCAAATCAAATCACAATTTTTTGTTTTATTTTTTAACCCTTCCCTATGAGTTCATATTCCTTTTACTTTATTGGTGACTCAAACTCACAACCTTTGCGTTGAAAGTGAGAGGCACTTACCATCGAGCAACTACCTCTTCTCAAACCACATACACCTTACCTTAATGCCTTTTAACCCTCTCTGTTATTTTCTAAGTGAGTTAATAATAGAATGCACTTAAATTAGGTCACCCTAAAGTTAAAATGATGAATTTAAGCATAAATTTTCATTTAGGGCCGGTTTGGAAAGCCATATTGGTAATTGAATTTGGTGTAATTGGGTATAATTACACAGTTTGACATATTTGGTTGGCAGGTAATTACTTGATCAACAGGTAATTGGGTGTAATTGACAAGGGGTAATTACACTCTTCAATTCACAGGAGAGAGCTGTGAATTGCTGGTAATTACATGGTGTAATTACACGTTGATTACTTTCTAATTTCGTCTTTTTTTTTTGTTTTTAAAATTCCTTTTTTATTGTTCTAATAATTTTTTTAAAATTATTTTTTATTATTTATATTTCATTTCCTTCTCATTTCCAAACCTTTAGTTCTTGTGATTCCATGTAATTGTTCGTATTATCTATTTTATATTTATTTCATATTTTAGCATAATTTAGTTAGTATTCTAATTTTAAAATTAAAGTAGAATTCATTGCTGAATAAGGTTATATACTTAAGTTTTCCTTTTCTTTTGAATCATATTTAGATACGTTATATTGAAATTTGACATAAGATCTAGTATTATATTGACTTGATATTTCACATTGCAAGCCATTTATTTTTTAGTTAAGATTGATAGATTATCTTTTTGTCAAATATTTTAATAAATTTATGACATTATATTTATAATATTAATTTTTTTTTGTTAGCCACGCGTTTCATGTTGTTCTTAAAAATCATGTAATTTAAGTTTTTATGATTAATTTAATTAAAATATACTAATTTAAAAAATCTAAATCAATTTTTTTATAACATTAGTTAATATATGTTTATTAATTAATATATTTTAAAAAATAATATATATATATATATATATCTTAAATATTTAATTTAATATTATTTATAAAGGCCCTTATTTGTTTAGTATAAATTTTTAGTTTTTGATAATTAGTTTTTACTTAAATTTTTTAATATAACCATGTGATTACACTTGTGCAATCAAACAGTATACTTGTAATTACATTGTGGTAACTAGACATGTCGTTATAATTACTAGGCTGTGTAATTAAAGTATACTAATTTAAAAAATATAAATTAATTTTTTTTATAATATTAGTTAAGAATATATGTTTATTGATTAATATACAGTACACTTGTAATTACGCTGTGACAACCAAACAGATCGTTGTAATTATGATAATTACTAGGCTAGTAATTATACCAATTTCAATTATCAGGTGACTTTCCAAACAGACCTTTTAGGAACTAATATAACCTTAAAAGTTGATATGACAAGAAAATAGGTCACCCCTAAAGTTAAAATGACGAATTTAAGCATAAATTTTCATTTAAGTAAACTTATTGCAAAATATTTATCAGTTCAAAGTTTAAACCCACACCATACTCTTTTTTCCCCAAAAAATATTTTACTTTTTTTGTATAAATAAAACCAAATACACACATTATGCCATTAATTGATTGAAAAAAAAAGCAGGCATAGGTTATGTCGAAGGTTATAGGGTAAAAAATCGAGTCAAGAACGAACCAGGTTCCTCTTACACTCCCAAATAACATCGTTTTTTCACTTTGGCGCCCTTTCCTCGAACCCTCTTCGCTAAAATCCGTCAAGATTCCTCTCACTGTTTTCCCCCTTTCTTACTTCCGATTCCCATTCCCCTTCCCCCTTTTTTCTATGTAGTCAACTCATACTATTTTTCACAAAGCAACACTCATTTCTCTCTCTTCCCAATGGCTTCCGAGGAACAGTTGTCTGCAATTAAGGTTAGTATTTATTTGTCTGTAAAAAAATTTGAGTTATTTTTGATGTTTTGGGCCCCCATTTCTCTGTAATCTTGATGGGTTTTGTATTTTTTTTTTTTTTTTTGTGTTTTAGGGTGCTAAAGTGCTTATGGTTGGTGCTGGTGGTATCGGGTGTGAGCTGCTTAAAACCCTTGCTCTTTCTGGGTTTGAAGACATTCACATCGTAAGTAAGATTTAGCCCATCTTGGGTTTGCCTTTTTATTGGGTATTTACTGTTTTTCAACTACTCTATGATTAGATTTTGGGTCAAGAAAATTTAGGGTTCTTTGTTAGGGTTTATTGAATACGTTTAGTTTTCTTGTAATTATTAGGGTTTTTGCCAGTTACTCCATTGTGGGCCGTCTCTTTTTTCAAAATGCTTTATTTAAGCCTAGGGTCTATCGGAAACAACCTCTTTATCTCTACGAGGTAAGGGTAAGGGGTCTGTGCACACTCTACCCTCCCCAAACCCCACTCGTGGAATTACACTGGGCATGTTGTCGTATTCCATAATGGGCTGTGCATGAGAAGATGATGTTGTTTCTGTACTGGGGCTGACCTAGTGAAAAGCTTTCGGCTCTGCCCTTGTATATGTGTGGAAATCCACTAGGATTGGTATATATTAAGAGAACCTGACCGACCTACTGCTTCAAGAGAGAAGTTGCTGCATTTGACATTTTCTCCTCAAGCTAGTTAGAACTTCGAACCCACTGGGACCCTCCCCTGGATTCTCTATTTGCACAATTCATCAGTTATGGTTTTCATGATCTGGGAATGAAGGGACATGCTTGTGAAAGTTACGGATTAGCCTTGGTTACATGAACAATCCTGTCGGCACGGTGAATAGAGAGATTTACTATGTGGTCAGCAAACATCTCTCTTTCTTGGATTATTGATTAGCACAGTGTTCATGCTTTCTAAGCAACAATCAATATAACAAAAAAGTGACAACAATTTGATTCAGCTCATCAAATGATACTGCTGTCTCTAAGAAGGCCCATGCTATAGCACCGCTAGAACCTTCGTTCCTTGACTCTCAAGTTATTCTTTTACAGTAATATTATTAAGGAAGCCGATTGACCTTACAAATAGGCAACTGGAAGACTGACAGGAAGCTGCCTATCTTAGCTTGAATCTCTGGCTGCAGCTTGCGTTGGATTCCTAGAGTTATAATAGCTGTTAGAAATATATGCATGCAATGTGATCATCTTTGTTCTGCAAATAGGAAAGAGTTTATCTTGAGTCTTTATGTTTTTTATACATGATTTCCAGTGATAGATGGGTGCTGCCTCGTATGTTGGAATTTTCAAGTATCAAAGCTTGATTGAATGAGATTCCACTATGTTGCTTGGTAGGTTGTGGAAGGCTGCTGATTGCAGATTTTCTTGAAAAATAGAATCCCTGCATCTTTTGGCCGAGAGAGGGGGATTGTAGGTGCTTTGATTTTTTTAGGGGTAAAAAACCACTTATCTTTTGTGTGGCCTGCCTCATATTATTTTGATTCGCCTTTCACTATCCTGTTGTGAATTAATAATAGTATATATAGTAAATTATGCTTGAAACACAGTTTTGCCATTTATATTATGTGAGCCCATTGTATTGCATTATGCTTGCATATTTATTTCTAACCTGGTTTTATGTCATTCTGTCTATTTGCAGATCGACATGGATACAATAGAAGTCAGTAACTTAAATAGACAATTTTTGTTTCGACAAAAACATGTTGGACAATCTAAGGCTAAAGTAAAGAAATCACATCAATTTTTTCCCGCTTTCCATTTTCGTGCAGATTTTGAACCCTTAATAACATACTCTCAAAATTTTGACCAGGTTGCTAGAGAGGCTGTCCTAAAATTTAAGCCTCATATTAAAATTACACCATACCATGCAAATGTAAAAGGTCCAGAGTTCAATGTGGATTTTTTCAAGCAATTCAATGTCGTGCTTAATGGCCTTGACAATCTAGATGCCAGGCGACATGTGAACCGCCTTTGTTTGGCATCCGGTGTCCCATTAGTTGAAAGTGGGACGACAGGCTTCCTTGGCCAGGTAAAATTTAAGTTTTTCAGTTTTATTTGATGGGGATCACACTATCTTGTTGCTGTTACTGATTCCTTAACTAGTGGCTGTGTTTTCTTACTCGAGCCGAGGGTCCTCCAGAAACAGCCTCTCTACCTCTACGAGGTGGAGGGTAAGGTCTTGTACACTTGTTGTTGTTGTTGGTTTTATTTGATGGGGAGCAGGCAACTAAATTTCATTTGACATACTTCTGTTTCTATCTTATATTTGCAAGTCTGTATATTTCTTCTTAGCAGCACTCAAACTAACCGTGACCAGCCTAAAATGTTATAAAGGAAGTTACTTGAAATGAAATAAAAAATGTGAAAAATCTATCATATTTCTTGAATGGTATTCTCGGGTCGTAAATTGTCGTGGTTATTTAATTATCAATTGAAAGGTGCTACTCAGTACTCACTGTTTTATTTCCATCTTCTAGTGAAAATAAGCTATTATAATTCCAATATTTTGATGTCGAATGTACCATGTGAGACTTAGGAAGCAGACTGCCAAGTCTGAACTCTGAATGGAAAAGAAACAGTTCGTAGTAAGATATTCAAGAATTTTTTTAAAACTATTTCATAGAAACTTATTGAATATGCATGTTGATCATTGTTACACTTGTTACATCCAGTGAATTTTGATTCTTTTCTTCCAAGGTTTGCTTGGAAAATTGGAAATATTCGCTAGTCGGGTGGAGTTAGCCAAATTTGATTAGATTATATGTCTTATTCAAAAGAGCCCCTATAAAAGATTGCTCTTCATGCTAACAAGGTTCTTATTCACCTCAATCTTTTGAAGGATGGGGCAATTTTCTGCTTTTCTCTAGAGTTGTTTGATTCAGACTTTCTACCCAAAAGTTCAACCTGTTTATGCACCTTCTAAGATCATAGAGGAAATACATAATCCTGTAGCTTTATATGTGTTGTTAAAGGTCTGAAGTTCCTGTCTGACTGCTCTTTTTTTGGGTTTTGGTTCCATAGTGTATTACTATGTGCTCTGCTGTTTCTATTTATCAACTGACTAAATCTCCTTTGACTCTTGCTAGTTCTGAGATTCTCATCTTCTACTCTTTTTCCGTGGCAGGTCACGGTACATGTGAAGGGTAAAACAGAATGTTATGAATGCCAGCCTAAACCAGCTCCAAAAACTTATCCTGTCTGTACAATCACAAGCACTCCAACAAAGGTACTGACAAGTCCTTAATCCTTCTCTTTCTTAATGTAAATTTGAGCTGAGCCAACCTGTCTATCTTTATTTATTTAAATGTCATTCCAGTACTGGCACTTGATGAAAGAGTTATAATTTGTCAGCATATTGCAAACTGTAGTGCAAATAATAATGTTTCACTTATCAAAAATACAATTGCAACAGGGTAGTATGTAAATTTTACAGTGAAGTAGTGTTATGTGCTTCTATTCTTGCCGCTATGTGCCACTTGGTCTTTATAAGCTACTTCTCTAAGATACTAGAGGCTTGTATGGGTATTCATCACAATTGTACCTTTTTTTTAATAAATTTAATTAATTCATCACAATTGTACCCCTTTTTTGATAAATTTTATTAATTCATCATAACTGTACTTATCATGACTCTCTCACAATCTCCAGCGCTTTTGCCTTAAACATTTTGCTTTGAATTGTTTTCTGCTTTAGTTTGTTCACTGCATCGTATGGGCAAAAGACCTGCTGTTTGCAAAGCTTTTTGGGAACAAGAATCAGGAAAATGATCTTAATGTGCGGTCTACTGATGCTTCGAGCTCGTCAGAACATGCGGAGGATGTTTTTGAGCGTAGAGTCGATGAAGATGTTGAGCAGTATGGGAGGAGAATATACGATCATGTTTTTGGTTACAACATCGAAGTAGCCTTACGTAATGAAGAGACATGGAAGAACCGTAACAAGCCTAGGCCTGTATACACAAGAGATGTATTGCCACCAAGACCAGTTGAACAGAATGGTAACAAGGATAAAGCTTCAAACACTGGTGACCCCTCTTCAGTATCTGCAATGGCATCTCTGGGCCTTAAAAATCCTCAGGATTTATGGAGTCTAAGGGAAAATTCTGAAGTATTTCTCGAGGCATTAAGGCTCTTTTTCATGAAACGAGAGAAGGTTTTGATCCCATCCCCACCTTCTGATTCTTTTTTGATAAAGTAATCAAATTTTATTAGAAAACGGAAAAAATCGCCTGTATACGACCCACTTACTGATTCTATTTTCTCGTACATATGCTTGGATTTCTTTTTTTCATTTAGTCTATGTTCTAATAATTTCTGTCTTTACCACTGTTGCAGGAAATTGGCCAGTTGGGTTTTGATAAGGACGACCAGTTGGCTGTAGAGTTTGTGACTTCTGCAGCAAACATTCGTGCCGCTTCTTTTGGGATTCCGTTACATAGCCTTTTTGAAGCTAAAGGTATTGCTGGCAATATCGTTCATGCTGTTGCAACAACAAATGCCATCATTGCAGGCTTGATTGTGCTTGAGGCAATGAAGGTGTTGCAAG
The DNA here is from genome assembly GCA_003996215.1 of Jaltomata sinuosa. Classification (NCBI taxonomy): domain Eukaryota; kingdom Viridiplantae; phylum Streptophyta; class Magnoliopsida; order Solanales; family Solanaceae; genus Jaltomata; species Jaltomata sinuosa. The sequence goes on from QJPP01007255.1 coordinate 581,513, forward strand.
ATGATGTAAAAAGCTACAGGTAGGGTTGGTTCCACTATCTCTGCTTTTACTGCAGTTTTCTTTATTTTGAAGCGGATAATTATATTTTGGAGATCAACTAAAATGACCAAGATATCAGATACTCTTGCCAGCTGTGACTAATCTCCACATGCTTTTATAAAAGCGATCTCGACAATGCTTCCAGTCCTCTTTTCCCACTTCCTACTGCATTTTCCTTTTTATTTTTGGTGAAATTTGTGGAAGTGCAGCTTTTATCGTCTGATAGAGATCAAGTGAAAAACAACTGTAATCAACTCTCCAACAGTTAATCATTTGGGCAGCAATAAATTCAGTGGTTATTATAAGCAATAACAGTTTAAACTGTTAGAAAGGAATGAGGACACTGCTATCATCTAGTTATGTCTGCAACATGTCCCCTAATGTGATCATGATTTTTCTGCTTGGTTTGGAAATATTTTTGTTAATGAATGGTGAGGCTCGAACTTAGGACTTCTGCATGATCTATGAGTTGAAGCGTGTGGCCCAATCTAAAATTTCAGCTGCGAAAAAGCAGATATTTCATTATAAGTATTTTTGAGGTCTGAAACCATAATTTATTAAGCAAAGTTACCTGCTTCAGAAAACCCCCCCATAATTTATTAATTTTATAAATCTATCAAAAAATCTTTTCCATAAACTGGAATTTGGTCTTTTTGATACAATTATAAGGTGTAACTGTACTATGAAATAGTTGCGTAGTTTTCTTTCTAAATTTAATGATTAAAGGGGGTTTCAAGAACAATTTGTTACAGTACTAGAACAGTGGGTTGAGCACCCTGAAGTCTCAGTTTCAAATCCCAGCAGAGACAAAAACACTAGGTGCTGTCTAGAAATGTGATACATGGAACAATGATGACTGTCTTTTTGTTGGGTACTGTTTTATAATATCATGTGTACTCCCTTGAAGGATGACCTATTGCCTTGAACATCCCTCAAGAAAGATGCTTCTCATGCCAGTGGAGCCCTTTGAGCCAAACAAGTCTTGTTATGTTTGTTCCGAGGTATGATCTACAGTAAAGTACAATAGATTGTCTTCCTGCTTGTGCTACCTTATGGAATTTTATTTTAGCCACTACTTTCTGATTTAATGCAAATCAATGAACAGACACCTTTAACACTTGAGATTAATACTCATCGTTCGAAGTTGAGGGATTTTGTTGAGAAGATTGTTAAAACAAAACTTGGCATGAGCCTCCCATTGATCATGCATGGGGTGGCACTTCTTTATGAGGTGGGCGATGATCTTGAGGAAGATGAGGTTGCAAATTATGCAGCAAACCTTGACAAGGTAAGAGACTGTCATGTCTTTGTTGTATGTAAAGAAGCTTTATAGTTATTGGCTGATAATATACTTGTCTGTGTGGATATAAAACCCTTAGGTGCTATCTGAGCTTCCCTCTCCGGTTACTGGTGGCACAATTCTCACAGTTGAGGATCTTCAACAAGAGCTGAAATGCAGCATCAATATCAAGCACAGGTCCTCCTTGTTCTTATTATCTGTTGTAGACTCGTCTTGCTAAATGGAGGAAAGAGAACTGTGTATTGTATTTCCACAAATTTGCCTTTACATGGATTTCTACTTTGCGTAATGTTATCTGGTATTAGCAATAGAGAGTTAGCTGATGATCTTTTAGAAGTTAAGCTGTTGGTGAAACTTGACATGATAGGTGATTCAAGTTTAACTACTCGTCATGATTTTTCCTCTTGATTCATTCATATCCAACCTTAATGGCTTGATCCTGTGAATCTCCCTTGTAGTGCTTGTTTGTCATAGCCTCCAACCCTGGTAGAACACAATTTTGTAGACGTGTACTGCTTCACTCATAATTTTCTAATCTGCTGGATTAATTTTATGATCTGAATTGATGCATAGTAAGATAAAGAAGAGCAAATTAGTGTAATTAGTGTTGTTAAACCAGTTGTGCTTATTAAACCTTGCCTGGACTAGTATTATGGGGCGGAGTGATGATCAGTTTAAGAACTCCCATGTTCAGACGATGAGGGTTGCGGAAATGAGGGTGCTAAGGTGGATATGTGAACATACTTGGAGGTAGGAGTGGTAAAGACATTCAAGACAAGGTAAGAGTGGCCTCCGTGGTGGACAAGATGAAGGAAGCGAGACTGAGATGATTCGGGCATGTGAAGAGGCCCTAGTGAGGAGGTGTGAAAGAAGTTGGCTATGGTTGGTTTGAAGAGGGGTAGGGATAGGCCGAAGAAGTATTGGGGAAAGGTGATTAGACATGATATGACACATCTTCCGAGGCCGTGACCTTAGATAGGAGGATTTGGAGGTCACGGATTAGGATAGTAGATAGTTGAGCGTTGTCTCGCTTTCATGCCCAGTAGTATTAGTAGTTTTTGGCGTAGTTCGCTGTCCTGCGATTTATGTTGCTACTGATTGTGTTTTGGTTTTCACATAACTTTGTTGTTACTGTTTCTATTCCGTGAGGTTGGGGGTTAGGTCTGCGTACCCCCCCTCCCACACACAAAAAAAAAAAAAAATTAAAAAGAATCCCACAGACCCACCTTGTGTGGGACTACATTGGGTATGTTGTTGTTGCCTGGACTAGTCTTGACTAATGGTTGAAATATGATACACAGTTAATGTGGGCAAACCGGATATTCAGAGTCTTCATTAGATCTTTCATTTAATTGTTACAGAGATGTCCTTGACTTGTGGGGGACTGATTGCTCTTTGGTCAAAGTGCCTATCCAGAAAACCTTAAGTCTCAGTGTGTTCTCCTGAAAATTTTAGATCTTATAGGTGTTTTCTTAAAAAATAAATTGGGGTTAGGGGATTACAAGGTGGGGAATTGAACCCTCACCAAGAAGGGGAAAGTTTAGGTAGCCAACCAACTGAGCTACTAAGATTCCCCTCAGATCTTATAGGTGGAGGGAGTTTCTCTGTAACTTTCTTTTTTATCAGTTGAGATAACCACTCCCTTCTCGCAAGCTCACGACCCACTTCCTTTTTGAGTTCTTCCAAGATGTACCTAAAACTTTTTCTTTACACTTTTCTGTTAATGAGCCCCACTTTCATACTAAGAGGTTCTTTAAGTATAATAGTTTGGGCAGCACTTGTGTTTTAAGAAAAGTTCAATTTCATCAATATATAAATGGTCGGGCCTCCTAATTCTTAGCTAGGGCCTTGATAATGGAAATCCCTTTCGGTAGACTTGTATATGGGCATTGCCCATATTTTGTTAACATATCCTCTTATCTAATTGGATACAGTCAAGGCAGTATGTGTAGTTGTGCAGTTAAACTAAGAATTAAAATGGGAAATAGGTTAGATGTTTTATTGAGATGCTACCAAATGAATGGGCCTTTGACTTTTTAAAATTCATTTCTAAAATAAAATACGTTAACGTGCCACTAACCACTAGATTATGATAGACTCCACTATGAGCTTCACATATTAGAAAGAAGCTGGAATCTCCATCTTGGCTCGATTAAGTTTTGATTGATATGTTTGTAGCTTATTTAAAAAGGATTTTGTGATCTTGGTTTTCCTTGTAAAGAGATTTCCTATTATTACCATGAAGAATATATCTATAGGGAATCTATCGGCAGTGACTTCTTTGACTGGATACTTTTGTGCTGCAAATTGGGCTAATCACTGCTGGATTTGTCAAAAAAATTGTATGTACACATAGAGTAGATGCTTCTTCACCAACTTGGTGCTATGGCCCAAGTCATGTGGTTGTGCTTTGGTGTAATTGTTTGTTCCATTTTCTGCTTTGATGTTTTCATTTTGCTTTCGACGCTCACTCTCCATAGCATGAGATTTTGTGTGTACCGGATGGTTTGATCTCTTTCCTTCTGTATTCCTTTTGGGGGATTCGTCTTGGTGTGTTGGTACATTGCTAATGAACATAATTGAGGGCATTCAGTAGGCAAGGACTTGCGTACTATGTTTATTTTGTCCATTGATCTAATATTCTGAAGATCATTTGCTTTTTCCATTCTTTTGCTCCACAGCCTCATTTGAACTGTTATATGACTATTGTTTGCAGAGAGGAGTTTGATGAGGAGAAAGAACCTGATGGAATGGTTCTCTCTGGATGGACACCAGCTCTTGCAACGGAAAAGAACAAGACATCGGACAATGGCCCCAGCTCGTCCAATGCGACATCTCAGACAGTTCCGCTGGAGCCGGAGGACGATGATGACATAGAAATTATTCTCAAAGACCCTGAAATTCTTTCTGCTGGGAAGAAAAGAAAGTCGTCTGATATTTCAGTTGCTGCCGATTCAGAGATATCCAGTGTCACTGGTGAAATGCTGACTAAAAGCAAGGTGGGAGAGGATGATAGTCATAGTGATATTGTCATGGTTGATGGAAATTTAGACACCAACAAGAAAAAGAGGGTGCAATAACTATTTCCTAGATCTTAATTTTAGCTGTGCATCTGTCTAACTTGTACAATATAGGGAGAAACATTGATTCTTTTGTCACTTCCTAACTTATGAGTTGATCTTTAGGTGCAAACTTTATTAAGTTTTGATACTGGCATGACGCCTTCACTGACTCCAGTCCTAATTTTCTTCACTTGGAGCAGTCTTGATTCCGACTTGACAGACATAACCGTCTATTTTACACGGTACTCTCAAATCAGGTGACTTACTATTGTGTTTCCTGTCTTTAGTTACTGTCAGTCTGTCACGACTGCATGTCCTTTTTATATATTTTCCCCCTGTTAATGTATCCATCGGCTGTATAAGTTGTACTAGTAGAAAACCCCATTTGATGGCCTGAAGAAAGTTACAAATGTGATTCAAATTACCCAAGAACCTGTCAGCGCAAATAGTTGCATTCAATGAGCATTAAACCCATCAAAACTGTTAAAAGAACAGAGTGCAAGAGAAACTCAAGTAAATAATATATACAATAGTACATTATTATTCAGTACACATTTTTTTTCCATCTACACATCCAGCATTTTATGTTAGGAATACAAAACAATCAAAAAGATAATCTCCAGCTATTGTGACCCATTCTTGGAAGAGAGACTCCAACAAAAACAGCAGAAAAATCATCAGTAAAAGAGCTGGTTTCAACTACATATACATATAATTCATCTGGGACATACCAATGGAGATTTTTGTATTATCATCTCTGTCAAAGTAATCGTGGCAATCATCTCCCGTTAAGTTCAGCAAATTGAGCAAACATTGCAGTTCCTGAATGATCGTCAACTGTTTGAAGTTCAGCAGGATTTCTAGTCTGCTCAGGTGAAGAAACTGGTCTGTTGTCAGGAGTCAAAGGAGCAGGGGACATGGGAGGAGTAGGGGCAACTATAGCAGGAGAGGCTGAGGGAGAAGATGCTTTGTTTTCTTCTTCAGCCTTCCCTTGTAATGAGGCTTCTTGCAGCTGCAAAGCATATTCCAAGTTCCACAGCACATCACCCATGCTAGGTCTATCAGCACCGTATTCTGCCAAACACTTCTCCGCTGCTTCAGCAAATTTCTTCATTGACTCTAGGTTAATTAGTCCCACAAGAGTAGGATCAATGATCTTGTCCAACAAGCCTTTTTTCTTCCATTGCATTGCCCATTCTGCTAAATTTACTTGCTCTCTTGGAAGTGCTGGATTGATGGCAGGACGAGCGCATAAGGCCTCTAGAAGTACCACTCCAAATGAGTATACATCGGACTTGTCTGTTAGCTGCTGCTTGCGGAAGTACTCAGGATCCAGGTACCCAAAACTTCCCTTCACAGCTGTGCTTACGTGAGTCTCATTGGCAAGGCAATCTTTTGATAACCCAAAGTCAGCCATTTTAGCGACTAAGTTCTCATCAAGAAGAATGTTGGTGGTTTTGACATCTCTATGGATAATTGCTGTAGATGCACCTGTATGGAGGTAATGAAGCCCACGAGCGGAGCCAATGCAGATTTCTAGCCTTTGCTTCCATGTCAAAGGTGGAAAGTTCTTGCCATAGAGATGATCTCTGAAGGGGCCATTTTCCATGAACTCATAAACCAATATCATCTCTGTGTTTTCATCACAATAACCAATCAACGACACCAGATGGCGATGTCTGAGCTTAGATAACATCTGAATTTCAGTCTGGAACTCATTGATACCTTGCTCAGATTGTGGATTTCCTCTCTTGACAGCTACTTTTGTTCCATCATCGATTTCTCCATAATAGACATTGCCAAAGCCACCAACACCAATTATGGCATTCGGATCCCAATTGTTGGTGGCATCTGACAACTCAGCAAATGAAAAGTATCGGCCTAGCCCCTTGCGCGACAATGAAGCCTTGCTTGCTGCCATAAAGCTTGTATCTCCAGCATGAAGTGGAAGCAACCAAGAGGAGAAACTATTCCTTTTTTGCCAATCTTGAGGCCTTTTTTGCCACTTGAAAACTATAGCACCCAATCCCACAAACGATCCGAACATCATAGCAAAACCAACATAAGCCACTGTTTTGCTTGGACCGCTACTCTGCTTTCCATCAACACCATATTCCCCATCAAGACTACCCAAAGAATTATTCATCCGGAAAACCTCAAGACCATTCAGAATTGCATTCTTGAATCCTTGGACATCGTTCACCGGTGAAACCTTTATACTAAGTGGATTAGATGCTGTAGAGGAATCTATCACAAAGTCCTTGTAAAAAGCTGTGGACAACCGTTGTGTCAAAGATGACAAGTCTAGCCCGGAAATTGCCATCTTATCATTAATGTACACGTTGAAATATAGTTCATTGAGCGCTTTGCTAATGATATCACAGAAGTGAAGGCGAATGAGGTATGAATACGAGGTATCAATATCCATCGTCCACGATATGTTGAAACTGGGAAGGGTAGTTTCTGAATCAGCCATTTTTACTGCAGAACTGTACACCGTGGGAGGAGCAATTAAAGGCGACCCTCCTGCCGTTGGATATTGAATCACAGAAGGTTGAACAGAAACCACCTGTCCTGTGGCATTATTACGGAATGGTTCATCGGATAACCAACTTCTCCCTAATGTGTCATTTGTTGCATCAAGGTATGAACCTCCAACATTAAGCCTATAGGTGGTTTCGAAATTACTATTGGTAAGATCAAATTTTTGTGAGACGGGGAAAAGGAGAGGGACAGAATAGTCAAGTAATTTGCGTGGAGCAGTAACAAACTCAATGGCGTTGACGAATGCAATTGAGCCTTGGGAAGGCACAAATTTGATGTCATAACGCTCTGTTGTGACATTTACAAGAAACTCCCTCGTAATTGCTTCGTTTTTCTCCATTTGGTAGTCACGGAGGAGAACTAATGTTTCCGCTGAAACAGAGAATTTGGCGGTTTGGAGATTAAATTCGCTGTTTTGTAAAGGCAAAAAATGAAGACGGATCCAATGCAATCCAGGACTAGTCACATGAAATGTATAAGTAGCTTCACTATTGAAAATTTTCGCGCTGAGGTATATAGGTGAAGGTACATTTTTGTTATCAGGTGCAGAAATATGAATGTCACGTCCGCTATAGGCTAAATATTTGCCTGTGTTTTCATCTGGCTGAAACGCGCGATTTCCTGGAAGAGTAGTGGCAGAAGTGGATCCACAATTAATAAGGTAGTTATCTGAAGGTGTAAATGCTGGAAAAGATTTTGCAGAGGTAGTAGAATCTGATTGTGCAGAAACTGGAATTACACTCGAGGGGCCGAGGACAATGAGGCAAATAAACGCCACGAGGATGTTAGCCATTATTGATGACAATGACAATGAAATAAATGGTCGTGGTGGTGGTGGTGGTGATCCTCTAGGCATTTTTTTCATCTCCAGCCCCTCCTGACGAGGATTTGGGGATGAAATTTGAGAAAAAAATTATCTAATACTATGAATGGAGGGTGGTATGAAAGAGAAAAAAAGGAAAGAGAGGAATGGTGGAAAAGAAAATAGAGAGATTTGAAATCAGTCTGTTTTTGCCAATATTATCGCCATAGTTGTGGGGTGTGGAGATTTTTGGCTTTGGTTTCGAATTTCTGTTTACTTTAAGCTTTACAATGTTTTAGTGGTTGAAATGGTTAATGTACCGGTCTTTTCTCTCCGTTGTTCGTTTTCATTAGCGTCTAAATTCTCTATTAACAAATTCTTTTACCATTTTATTTTCAATAATTATTGGCTTGAGTTCGTTCTCTTTCCCTTTCTCTCTTCTGAGTAGGAAAATAATAAATAATAAAAGAACAAAATGACGAAAAAAAAGGAAGAAAAGGAGTTTGCAAATAAATATGAAAAAAGAAGATTGCAATTCAATAGTAAAAAAATGGTCAAATTTGTTCATTATTATGGTAAATCGAAGAGCTTCACTCTCCGTTAAACTTTTGGTATGATTACGCAGTTAGAAATAAAAAATCTCATTTTTGTCCTTGGCCCATAATGCATAATACAAAATAATTGTTGAGAAAAATATAGAAAGACAAAAAAAAATATATAAAAGTTTTATCTTTAGAAATACTCGAATAACGTCAAATATGCAAAATAAGGGGTAAGATCGCTACATTTTCTCCCACTGAAAGAAGTGTTTATCCCCGAACGAGTTTAGAATCATACCTGAAGAGCTCCAATTGAAAATCTTAGTCTTAAGTTGTGGTTTTCTTGAAGAATTTGGACATGTGGAGTCACTCTATTTTAAGTTAAATCTCTGATAATGACAAAGGCAAATACGAGACAATTTACTAAGATAAGAGTATGAATAGACAAAAATCTAATAGAAAGCAAAATTAAATCATTTCGAATAGAATATGACCAAATATGAATTGATGAATAGAATGCACTTAACAAATGATGATCTCTTTCGAATAGAATATGAGCAATTTACATGAATTTGTTAAGTGCATTCTATGAGCTAGCAACTTATGGTTTAAACTAAAGAACTTTTGAAATCTCAAAGGCTCACTCAAAACTTTTGCTGCTAAGGCTTCAACACTCATAATTTTTCTTGTCTCAAGAGAAATAACTAAGAGAACACAATTTAAACTAGTGTTATATGTTCTGAATTTAACAACCATGTGATCACTTAGCATCATTGTTTATTTAAGCATGTGTGGTGCTTACCATCTGAGCAACGCTTTGTCTTAATCGTTACTTATTATTGTATAAATTAAATGAAACGAAAAATATTGCTATTAACGTAGAAGTTGTATTTGAAGTCTAACTAGCTATATTTTGACGTTTTCTATTTGAATCAATAAGTTTAAACTCGAAGCAAATCATGCTACACTTTTTTTCCTATTTTTGGGAAAAATTAAGTTATTTCATAACATAAAAGAGGACTCATTTTGCAAATCGGCAATACGAGATAACAAAATGTTGTTAAAAAAAACAGGGGTGGGGTTGAAAACAGGTTATTAAAATATATAAATAGGAGAACCTTTTTTTCAATTTTTTCTTTTTGGTCACTTTTGTTCATTTATTAATGGCACGATTTGTCTTTCAAATGAATTTGTCTTTAATTTTTGCTTTTAGAAATCAAACTTATGCCTAGCGGGTCATAAATTGTTTGTGTGTGTGGAACATAACTCGTGAAATATTATGATATAAAAATATAAACTTATGCTCTGTAAAAAAAGTTAAAATATTTATCTTTAAGTGTTAAAAATTAAAGACCATCACAAAATAGGGATAAAAGTGCAAATGACTTCCTTCTTTCCCCCTTTTATTGGGCTTGAATAAAGTCGCGAAATCCCAGGGCCCAACAAGAAGCTGCTCCGTATTATCTTCCTTACAAATAGTATAATTAGAAGATTTATTATATATTTACAAACAACGGCAAGGAAATTGGTATTTTCTTAACAGGGATCTATACGTTTCTTGGTCCTCAAGTTGAGAGGTCACTCGGAAATCAGAAAGCAGTTCAGATCTTTGAGCTTAAGGGCTATGGCGACCGAAGAAGACGCCGTCCGCCGCCGTACGGCACTCACCGATTATCGGAAAAAGCTCCTTTCGCACAAGGAAAGTGATGCTCGGATTCGGACAGGTGCCGTTCTAAGAAATCTTAAACCCTAGTGCTCTTATTCTGATATTGATTTCGGTTTCTGAAGTTTTTTTTTTCTAGGTTTAATGTCATCAATTGCTATTATTTACTCCTAAATGTAGTAAATTCGTGGAAAAATTCAGTTCCGATTCGTGCCCTTATTCTGACATTAATTTCGGTTGCTTAAGTTTTTTATTTGTAGGTTTAATACCATCAATTGTTAGTTTCCTGGAGTTTGTATAACTTCGTATGTGATACATCAGATATTGAGAGAGAGTAAGATATAGATCAGTTTTTTGTTATTAGTGATAATGAGGCTAGTGATACATTATGCTGTACTTCGGGATTGTTCCTTCTATTATGTTGTGTAATTGTGTTCCTATAATCTAATTAGCAACTCAAATTCCTGGTTGGTCCTGCAAAACTCCACAATATTCATATTCTTTTTAATCTTCTATTAGTATTATATTTCTTCCACTGATTATAAAGTTACTCTCCTCAGTGAGAGAGAACTTGCGAGCTACCAAAAAGGAATATGCTAAAACAGAAGATGATTTGAAGTCACTTCAGAGTGTTGGACAGATCATTGGAGAAGTTCTCCGACCTCTAGATAATGAGCGTTGTAAGTGCCCTTTATCCCAACTGATATTCATTTACTTTGTTACTCCTAGGAATGCACTATTGATCTCAAAGTGTTTAGTTTCCCCCTTTTTACATGAAAAAAGTTATTAAGAAACTGGCATAAATTCATGGGACTAATCAGTACCTTCCGTTACCTTTTCAGTGATAGTAAAAGCTAGCAGCGGTCCTAGGTATGTGGTTGGCTGTCGCAGTAAAGTGGACAAGGAAAAACTGACTTCAGGCACAAGAGTGGTTCTCGATATGACAACACTTACAATCATGCGGGCACTCCCTCGTGAAGTTAGTAGTTACTATTTTGCTTGCAAGCGTTAAACGTCTGGGCCTACATTTAAAATTATTACATTTGTCCATCCCCAATTTCCTTATGATGAGAAATTAATGGCAGGTTGATCCTGTTGTATACAACATGCTTCATGAAGATCCTGGCAACATCAGTTACTCTGCCGTGGGTGGACTGTCAGATCAGATCAGGGAGCTGAGAGAATCCATAGAGTTACCTCTAATGAACCCCGAGCTTTTCCTCAGGGTTGGGATTAAGCCTCCAAAGGTAAATCATTCAATATAATCTTTTTCGCATTTTATACATTTGTCGGGATGGACAGAAATGCTTTTGCTTGTAATATCATTTCTGAGGCAACCGAGGAATCTGTCTCAGGGCGTTCTTCTCTATGGGCCACCTGGAACGGGCAAGACATTGTTAGCCAGGGCAATTGCTAGCAACATAGATGCCAATTTCTTAAAGGTCCGTGTGCTAATTTTAGTTATATTATTTCTCCAGTTTAAGATAGCATATCATAATGTGGGCTTTTTATAATTGGTAATTGCTGCAGGTTGTATCAAGTGCCATTATTGATAAGTACATTGGTGAGAGTGCAAGATTAATTCGGGAAATGTTTAATTATGCTCGTGATCACCAAGTAAGATTTCAAATGGATTCGTTGCATATATTGAGAGTGTTGGACTTGATGAATGATTCCGGTGGTGCCTTTAAATGTTGACACTTATTATCTTTATTTGTAGCCCTGCATCATTTTCATGGATGAGATAGATGCAATTGGTGGACGTCGTTTTAGCGAGGGAACCAGTGCAGACCGTGAAATCCAAAGAACGCTCATGGAGTTGCTCAATCAGTTGGATGGATTTGACCAGCTTGGAAAGGTCTGTGTTGATCTTGAACGTGCATTTCCAAGAAAATGTGTTGGATTTGTTCCATAGGGGATGACATCAGGCTCAGATTTATTTGTTTTTCAACTCTTGAATTTTTTTGTAATTTCAAGCACGGAATTACAGAGTTATTTTTTAACATACTCGTAAAGAAGAGTAGAATGCATGAAACAGGAGGGAGATGTTGTTTGTTTGTTCGCCTGAACCTATTTAATCTTTATTCTATTTTCAGGTAAAAATGATTATGGCAACAAATAGACCCGATGTTTTGGACCCAGCTCTTCTTCGTCCTGGCCGGTTAGATAGAAAGATAGAAATACCCTTGCCTAATGAACAATCAAGAATGGAAATCCTCAAGATCCATGCTGCTGGGATCGCCAAACATGGTGAAATTGATTATGAGGCTGCTATTAAGCTCGCTGAGGTTTGCTAATGATGCTAACAAGAAACTATTGTACTGCTTCTATTGCATCAAAGTTCTGAAGACTTGTTTTATCCTCAGGGTTTTAATGGGGCTGATATGCGGAATGTTTGCACTGAAGCTGGTATGTTTGCAATTCGTGCAGAGCGTGATTATGTCATCCATGAGGATTTCATGAAGGTTTGTCTTCTTTTGCAAAATTTTTGTTAGTAAAGCGGTAATTTTAAATTTCACTGACCGGCTGTTTTTCTAGTTCACCCTATAGAGGTCTTCACGCTACCAAAGTGTTGGTGGTGTTTATTAAATTTAGTGACTCATGGTAAATCTATATTCACATGCTATTATGTGAATCACTCTGATTTTAGATTTAGTGACTCATAAGTGTAAAGATAGGGGCACAATGGAAGAAAAAGATCCATATAGGTGATAGCTACTAGTGAAGGATAGGTTTTATGATGGATGACATGATATGAGCTTAAATGATGAAATGAGGATTCATGCCGATCCCAACTTATTTGGGACCGAGGCGTAGTGTTGTTGTAATGAAAGCACACTTATAATTCCTTCAATAAGGATGTAGGTGCACTAAGTCGTCATGTTGGAACTTTGTTCAGGAAGAGATCCCTTCTGGTTTCCCAATTTCTCTCCTATTTTTAATTGTTAGAACTTTGTTCCAGAAAGTTGAGCCCGGGGGTCTATCGAAAACAGCCTCTCTACCCCCCCTCCCCCCCCCCCCCCAGACCCCACTGTGTGGGAGTATACTGGGTATGTTGTTGTTTGTTCCAGAAAGACCTGCTTTGTTGCTTCTACTTAGTGGTGGAGTCGGAATTTTCCTACGGGGGGGTCAAATATATAAATAAGTAAACACACAAAGAAGCCGGATATATACATTAAAATAATAATAATTTAACTTTAGATATACAATGTAATTTTTCGCCGATTGAACCCCCTTGCACCCATTTGGCTCTGCCCCTGCTTCTACTTTGTTTGAATTGTTATGTTCTTAAATTCTTTTTAAACTCTTTTTCCTATTCTCATCTTCCTGGAACAACTTTTCCTGTAGGCGGTAAGGAAACTGAACGAAGCAAAGAAACTTGAATCAAGTGCTCACTACAGTGCTGATTTTGGTAAGGAATAAGCACGATCGCAAGGGCCATGGACCAATTCCAATGGTATGATAATGCTGGATGCGGTCTTCGGTTTGCTGTACCATTTGAGTTTGTTTATTCTGTATTTTAAATTATGTAAAGCAGCAAACCCTTTCTCTGAAAGCAGCTGCATTTATTGAGTTTCTCGTGATGTTTGTTTAAGGATGGTAGAATAGAATATCGACGGTGGATGTTTGTTTGCTGCATTTGCGGTTCCATGTACTGAATTCTGATTGGCATTAGGCCCAAAAAGGAAAACAAAGATTAAACTTAATCCTGAGGTGGGGTATATTAGGCATCAGGCAATACAGCTGAGGGATCTTCTGTTAAAGAGTCTATTAAAACTTTAAGGAAGCGCAAGGAGTAATTAATTGGTTCAGACGGTTAAAGAATATACTTCAGGACAGAAGCTATAGCAAACTCAATGTAATTTCACAAAGTGTAGCTTGGGATGGAGTGTACGCCGCTTCATCCCTTACGTTGTGAAGGCAGAGAAACTGTTTTAACCTACCTTGACTAATTTCAGGACAGAAGAAAAAGTAGAAACCTTCTCTTTTTTGTAGCGATTACATGAACTCCTTTTTCTTGTACTTTTGTGTTCTCTTCCAATTTCAAGTCAAATTAATCTTGGAACTGAAAGATATTTGCTCATAAAGTAACGCGAACAGGAACTGGAGACGCAAATAGTCACTTAATTTGATGAACCCATTAGACAGCCTGTTGAAGGTTACAACAAAGGACCACCATAGCTCAGTTTACAATTTAAATAATGTAGAGACTCGGCCGTAAGTAATCAATAACTATGATATTCCCCGAAGGGAATTGAGCCCCAATATATAGCTGCCTCTAGTGCCACTGCAATGCATCCAAAGCTTGTTGGTGAACTTGTTTATCACCTGCTGCCACTACATTGAAACCTGCCAAGTGAAGGATACAATTCAGATGTCGACTTGGACGCATATTTTAAGACATCCAAGATTAGCTTGTGTAAATGAAATGATAATTTAAAATGAGAACAAAGCTAAGAAATACTTGTGGCTGGTGAACCAGCAGAAGCTTTCCAATTAAATTGTTGTCCTTTCCAGTCGGTTATAATTCCTCCAGCACCTTCTATTACTGGTACAAGTGAGAGGAAGTCGTACGGCTGAAATGATTTGTTTTGACATCAGCATAGAGGTTATGAAAGTTAAAAAGGCAATTTAATGTCATTGGCCGAGAAGTAAAGCAGCAAACTTTTCACCCTGCATCGAAATATTTATCAGGCAGTAGGGATATACTCATATACCGAAATTCCAATCAGTTACCAACTCCACTGATATTGGACATAACCAATGAGAATACACTCGATCTCCTCTACATTTGGAAAGTATACTCAAAAATTTATTTGTCTGACCTTAAGACCAGACTCTACCACAAGATCCACAAATCCAGAAGCCAATAGTGCATAAGCATAGCAATCACATCCGTACAGCGGAACTTTCACCTGTAACAAAAGTAGAGGAAGAGATAAGAATTCATAGTGCACGAAAGAGAGTGCAACTTATTCATTCTCTTCTTCCTCTTTAGTTTCCTCCTACTCAAATCTTCTTGTTACCCTTCTTGTTCCTTCCTCAGTTTTTACTTATCTTGATTGCAAATTAGCTAGATCTCTGTTCAACGATTTTCTTGCCATAATGTTACATACCTTGCTTGTAACACGAGCAAAGGCAATCTCAGCGTCCCCGTCGAACAAATGTGGGCTAGTAGTGTACCTGAACTTGAAAGAATATAAATGAGAAAGTAGATGCAGCATACTTTTGGTATACCTGATAAATTGAACAGATACACAGAATACAAGTAGTTGAATGATGCTCCACTAATAAGAATGGGAAGGTAGCTGATTTTCACTCAAATAATGGTTGGCAGCTACTCTTTAGAAGGGGCCTCAATGATTGGGAAATGGATGAATTTGCTCAATTGACACAAATGCTGGACAATGTTAAATTGGAGGGCAACAAGAAAGATTCAATGTTTTGGACTGCAAAAAATGATGGAAAATTCACTGTAAACAGTTGTTACACTATGCTACAGAAATAACAAGGGGTGTATGAATCAGATTGGCCATGGAAAGAAAATGGAAAACAAAAGCACCTGTCAAAGTGGCATGTTTTAGGTGGGTGGCAGCAAAAGAAGCTTGTCTAACACAGGATAATCTACAGAAGAGAGGCATTATTTTAAGTAATAAATGCTCCATGAGTAAAGAAGAGTTAGAACCAGTTAATTATCTTCTCATTCATTGCAAAGTGGCAAGGCAGTGTTGGGAGCTATCCCTTAACAGGTATAGTATTAATTGGGTTACGCCACCGAATGTAGGAGTCTACTGGATAGACATGGCAACATCAGACAATGGCTAAGAGAGTTAGCGGTCAATATGGAGAACAATTCCCATATGTGTCTTATGGACAATATGGCTGGAGAGAAACAGAATTTGCTTGGAAGGGATAAAACAGCATTCAGGATAAAAGATAGATGTCTTTTGAATTTGTTTTTTTTTGGTGTAAAAGGAGTGCCATGGAAAACATGGATGAGTATTTAAATTTCTTAGAAGAGATAGGACATACTTTTTGTGCTTCTGGTAGTAGTTTAGAATGCTGTACTTTTACCTTTTCGGTACCTTTATTTATAAACATTTACCTTTTCAGCCAAAAAAAAAAGAAAGAGAAGAAGCTGAGAAAGGGTTCTAAGAGAAACATACAGGTAGGCTTTTGAAAGACTTGAACAATTGCGTGTGGAGATTTCTTGCCCATTCAAGGTAGTTCTTCGCCCACTTAAACCAGTCCACCTCTCTCTCAGTACAGGCTGGTCAATAACGCCAAGAATCTAGAAAAGCAGAAATGAAGAGATCATGTAGACCAACTTTCGAAACTACAACATACCTGCATAATGGGTCTCACAGTCTACCTTAGCATAATGTAAGGAGATTACATATGGTATCATAGGCTGGAACTTTCATTACACCAAGGGAAAGCTAAATAAAGTGGTTCAAGAGCCGAACACAATATTCCTAACACGAGTGAGCCCAGATGGGAATAAAGACAAAATGCACCAAACTCAATATTGCGTTGACAACTACTAAGATATAAAAGACAAGCATCTACACGATATTGCTAATTTTCTTAAATAAGCATCAATATTCCAAATTCAGGATGAGGGAATGCCTATCCAAGAATACAACTAAATGGCTAACGCATATAGGAGCTAGGGATATACCAAACAATCTAGAACTTCACTATTGTGAGACAAATGAAACAAGAGGTGGTTAAGCATGTTCTCAAAATGGAGTTGTATTTAGTCCACCAAACCCAAAATGGATGTTCTCAATTTTCCTTTTTCTCTCTTATTTTTTGTTTATAAATTCATGAGTACCTACCTATCTTCTTTTCCTTTTTTATAAGTTAACATGATTATATCTTCTAGCGAGAGCAAATTTTGTTAGCTACAGTTACAAATCAAAAGCATGCCAACAGACGCCTGTCTTAGTGTAAAATGACTCGACTAGGCTTCCCCGCCAGCAAATGCTGTCCCAATGCCAACAGAGTTTGGGAGAAAAATTGACAGTTGACAGGACTAATAAGCAAGCTTTCATTAATCTAGTAGCGAGCAAGGTTTTTTGTTGATACAAATACAATGAACTGGCTGGCGATTCATACCGGTTTACCTTTGTACAACAGAGCAATAAGAGTACCAAACACGGGTTTCCCTGTAAGTAAAAAGTATCCCCATGAATGAATATTTCAACCATAAGTTGAACAGAGTTGATATGGGAAAGACAAGCAGGTACCTGTAATGAAACTTTTTGTCCCATCTATTGGATCTAAAACCCAAACATACTCGGCAGAGTCCTGTTGACACCTCCATCCCTTCTCCTCTCCATAACTATCACCAAGTAGTTTAAATACAAATTTTCAGCAGGCAAACATACACAGATGGCATGATACGTGAAATAGAGACAAAACAAATCCAATATAGACAACAAACTGGCCATGACAGATAGCAAAATATCAAGAACAAAGATATCTATAAGAGTTGCATTGACTTTTGTCTGTCAAATTAGAAGTGTGAATGGTATTCGGCTACTACAAGGATGATCTTATCATCTCGTAAGATGAATGATCTTTTCTCAATTCTAACCTTCTGTATCGCCATCATACAAGTAAATAGACTGAGTTCTACCAGTTAAAACTTACGGAGACCTCACTTGTATTCTATTATTACAGCCTTATCAAAGTTCACAGGCAAATGTTGAGAAGTTCAATTCAGAGGGCAGAAAATGTCAAAGATTATACAAAGCTTTTGGCTGCTTGATATTTGCAGCCAAGAGGACCTTCACTAAGATCATTTAACTGTTTCCGCTTTTTCTAGACAATTGACCTTTCGGCTCTCTATAGGACTAATAGGCATGTCGCAGAATAAGTTTCCAGCAAGTGCATAACCAAAACGAGATGGTGACCATTTTCCAATGGCGAGTGTGAGGTTATGTTCACAACTTACAAGTACCGCATGCTAATCGCCATACTAAAAGCAACAGTGAGGCCAAGCTGAAAATGGTCGTTCCAAACCAAATGCCACTTTCAGCTCCGGCAATTGACTTACTAGAAATATCGAAGTTTTTAATCTAACAGGCACCACATTAGAAATCAAATATCATAGCACTATCAAAACTTGTGAGAGCTTAACTAACTCACATTGCATGGGAAGGGAAATTCTCTTGAATTATCTTCACCATTGATTCCTCCGCCGCTTGATCAGCAATTGTCACCGGACCTTAACCACAAATTTCGATAAATATTACAGTATATTTTTAAATTTTTTTTTTAGGGAAAACTAAAATCCGCAATCAATTTATCCGCGTAAAAATCAACGAAAACACTCACTTAAATCTTCCTTATCGAGAACATCGAAGCTTTTCCGGAAGTATTTGCGAATGACTTCACCAGCAGCATCAGCAATTTTGTTACTAACAGCGGCGAATTTGTCGAGCTCAGAATCCGCAATACCTAAATCAGCGATTTGTGCTTGATTAGGGAGCACACAACTCGAAGTCATCCTAGGAGACGTCAATTTGAT